>JABTXL010005619.1:2458370-2573817 GCA_025134845.1 Neodon shergylaensis | reverse complement strand
ATAGATAGATAGATAGATAGATAGATAGATAGATAGATAGATAGATATCAGAAAAAGTACAGGAAGTTAAACAAAAGTAAGAAAATGCAAGTCAAAGTAGCAATCAGTAAGATATGAACTGGGGATACGGCTCAGCTCATTTTGCCTGCAAAACACACACACACACACACACAGACACGCATGCGCACATATAAAATTAAAAAAAAAATCCGTGGAGAAAATCACCCAGAGTTGGTTCTCTTAGAGCAATAATATAGGCAAATCCATAGCCAAACTGATTAATGGAAAAAGAGGGAAGCCACAAGTTGTCAGTATCAGAAATGAGCACGGTTACTATGAACAGTAGGAGAACATTATGAACAGCTTTATAGCAAGATGAGCTATTTGTAAGAAATGAAAAAATTGTTAAAAGATACCAATCACCAAAATTCAAAAGGAGAAATGGATAAGTTCTTTTTTAAAAAATTGGTTTGTTTGCATGTACATGTGCACGTATGTGCAGATGCATACGTAGGTGTGGTGGTTTGACTGAAAATGCCTCCCATAGTTTATACATTTGAATGCCTGGTCTCCAGTTGGTGGAACTGTCTAGGAAGGATTAAGAGGGACGGCCTTGTTGGAAGAGGTGTGCTTTGAGGTTTCAGAAAACTGTGCCTCTCCCAGTGTGTTCTCTGCCTCCTGTCTGTGGATCAAGATGAGCACTCAACTGTTCCTACTGCCTTTCTTTGCCTCCTGAGTGCTGGGATTAAAGGTATGTGCCACCATGCCTGACACAAAATATATAGTTTGAGGAGAAAAAGAACACCATGAAATTTAATATTGGAAACAAAGATTACCTCCAACAAGGAGGATGAGGGGATTAAGGAGTGGCCTGATCCAAAATAGAATAAAGGGAGGGATGTCCTTAGCGCAAGACCCCACCCAGCTAAACTTCCTATTTTTGCAAGAAAAAAAGGCCTAGGGAATTTTCTGCTACAAACAAGACAAACAAACAAAAACAAATGAAAGCTTCGGCAAGTGGATTCAAAGCTCCACCCCAAGATGGCAGCCAAACTTGGAAGTGTCATTCATGTGACTTCATAGTCATGGAGGATCCACTAGTAAAGGGGTTGTGGAACCTTCCTGGGATTAAGGGGAGCTGCTGAGGGCAGGCAAAGGGTGGCAGGGCAGTCCCTGCATGAATGCTAGGCAAGCGAGCCCTGCGTTGCACTGGAGATCCTAACATGTTGGAGCAGCCAGAGCTGTGGGATACCTACAAGGAAAGCTGCAGACAGGGAGCAGAGCCAGCCCAAGAGAGAGAAGTGTTCCGTAGTCAGCAAAGAGCAAGGGTGGAACCATCTAAGCCTTGATTTCAGTCTTGGAGCTACAGGATGTGGAGTTTGCCTTGCTGGGTTTTGGTCTTGCTTTGGTCCAGTATTTCATCACTCTGCCAATTTCTCCCTTGTGGAATGGTCATTTGTATTCTGCACTACTGTATTTGGAAGCATGAAATTGCTTTTTGATTTCTACGGAGGATTACAATTAAGAGACTGTCTTCGGTCTCAGAAGAGATTTGAATTTTGGATTTTAAAGACAATGGGGACTTCTGAAGTTGGACTAAATGCATTTTGGATTGTCACGAACCTAAGGGCGGGCAGGGAGTGGAATGCAGTGGTTTGAATGGAGCCACCATAGGCTCATACGTTTGACTACTTGGTCCCCAGTTGGCAGAATTGTTTCAGAAGGACTAGCAGCTTGTGGCCTTTTGGAGGAAGTGTGTCACAGGGACAGGCTTTGAGTTTTCAAGACTCCTATCATTCCCAGTCCCCCCTCCCCTTCCCTTTGCAGATTAAGATGTGAGTTCTAAGCTGTTTCTGTCACCAAGCCTTGGTTCTGCCAGGAACTCTAACACTCTGAAGCTGCAAACCCCACGAACACTTTCTTTCAGAAGTCGCCTTGTTCATGGGGTTTTGTCACGGTGATAGAAACCAACTCAGACAGCAGGCCAAAGGCTGACATCAGGTGTTGTCTGCCTCAACCACTTGCCACCTTAATTTTTGAGACAGGGTCTCTTACTAGAATTTGGAGCTCACTGATACTGCTAGCTAAATTGGCCAGAGAGCCCCAGAATCCCCATCTTTGCTTCTCTACGGATGGATTATATGCTTGTACCATCAAGTCCTGGTTGTTGCTGTTTGTCTACATAGATGGTGCAGATTCAGCTCAGGTCCCCAGGCTTTGGCAGCAAGTACTTTATCAACTGCTATCTCTTCTGAGCTCCAATAAAAAGATAAATCCTTACATCAGTTAAAGAAAACTTCAGGGGGGCTGGAGAGATGGCTCAGAGGTTAAGAGCACTGCCTGCTCTTCCAAAGGTCCTGAGTTCAATTCCCAGCAACCACATGGTGGCTCACAACCATCTCTAAAGAGGTCTGGTGCCCTCTTCTGGCCTGCAGGCATACACACAGACAGAATATTGTATACATAATAAATAAATAAATATTTTTTTAAAAAAAAAAGAAAACTTCAGGCTAGGTAGCTACACTGGTAAGTTTTGTCAAATACTTACAGAAGAAGTAATCGCAATTCTACACTAATTCTTTCAAAAAAATCAAAGAGGATGGGCATGCAAGAAAGCTTAGCAAATAAAGGTACTTGTCAAATCTAACAACCAGAGTTTGTTTCCCGGAACCCACACGGTAGATGGAAAGAACTGAATCCCACAAGTTATCCTCTGGCTTCCACTTGTCCACACACATGCACTCATGTGTGCACACATGCCCACACATACACAAATTAGTAAGTGTAAAATTTGTTTTTAAAAACCAAAGAGGATAAATACTTCCCAATGAACCTAAGAGAATATCAAATATTCAAATGATATTCAAATATTACCCTGATACTAAAAACAAACAAATAAATTACAAGAAAAATGTAAGTATTGATTATAAAGACAGCTGTAAAAAAATAGACTCAGGGCTGGGAATGCAGCTCAGTTGGCAGAGTGTTTCCTTTCAAGCATGAAGCCCTGGCTTCAATCCCAAACACCACATCGTCTGGGCTTGGTGGCACACACCTGTAAACCCAGCACAGGGGAGGTGAGGGCGGATGATCTGGAGTTCAAGTTCATCCTTGGTTACATAGAGTCCAGGGCCAGGCTAGGCTACAAGAGACCATCTCAAAACAAAGAAACAAGCAAGCAAATTACTGGGGCTTTTGAGATGGCTCAGCTGTAAAGAGTACTTGCTGCTCTTTCAGAGGATTTGAGTTCAGTTCCTAGAACCCATGTCTGCTGCTCATGTAGCTTCGCTCCAGGGACTCTAATGCCCTCTTCTAGTCTCCATGGGCACCCACCAACATGTGGCATACTGATACACAGACACACATACACATAAATAAAAATAAATGCTTAAAAATTTTAAATTAAGTTAAATATTCTAAACAAATTTTATTACTTGAATTCAACAGCATATTAAAATATGATACATATTTTTATAATACAAGTAGAGTTTATTGGACAAAATGTGGTTTTAGTTTAATATTAGAAAATCATCTAATGTAGTTTAGAATAATACTAAAGCAAAAATTTTAGATCTATGATGGCTCAGTGGCTAGAAGCATGCATTGCTCTTGCAGAGGACTCAGATCCTAGCATCAACATCAGGTGGTTAATAACTAACTGCTTATAACTCCAGTTCCAGGTGACCTGATGCCCTTTGGCCTCCTCGGGCACCCACACATATGTGGTCCATATAAATTCAACCAGCACATATACAAATGTAATTTTCAAATCATAAAAAGTATGATTATCTTTAACAGATGCATAAAACGTATTTGGCAAAATATAATATCCATTTGTATTTTCTTGTCTTTTTGAAAGAGAGCCTCACTATGCCCTTGCTGGCCTGGAACCACTATGTAGAACTATACTGGTCTTAAACTTCCGGGGACCCTCCTACCTCTGCCCCAAGTGGTAGGATTACAGGTGTGTGCCACCATTCCCAATGCTAACACACCTTCTTTTTCCTTTTCATTTTTTATTACATTTTTAGATGGGTATGTGTGCGTGTCACAGGTCACATGTGGAGGTCAGAGGAGCTCTTGTAGAAATCAGTTGGCTCTCTCCTCCCACCATACAGGCTCCAGAGATCAAGCTTGGGGCGTCAGGCTTGGTGGCAGGCACTTTTAACTGCTGAGCCATCTTGTTGACTCAACACCCATTCTTCATAAAAATGCTTAGTCACTAAAGCAGTAGGGACTTCTTCAATTTGATAAAGGCCATTTATGAAAACCTTACAAAAAAGTCTAAATGTTCTCCACCCAAGATCAATTCACCACTACCAAT
The DNA here is from genome assembly GCA_025134845.1 of Neodon shergylaensis. Classification (NCBI taxonomy): domain Eukaryota; kingdom Metazoa; phylum Chordata; class Mammalia; order Rodentia; family Cricetidae; genus Neodon; species Neodon shergylaensis. The sequence goes on along the minus strand of JABTXL010005619.1, from coordinate 2,569,493 downwards.
CAACTTTATTTTGGAAAATATAGTCAGAACATTCAGACAAGAAAAAACAAAGGTGTATAAATTAGAAAGAATAAATTGACTTTATTTTCAAATGGCAGGATTGTGTATGTAGAAATCAGATGGACTCCTCCAAAGGCTCCTAGAACTAAATAAACGCCTTTTGTAAGGCTGTAGATCATTAAATCAATAGACAAAATCATTTGTGTTTAGAACTGGAAACAAACTTAAAGTAGTATTTACAGTAAATTAAAATAATAAAATAGAAACAAATCTAAACAATGTAATAGAAGCAAATCTAAATAAATGTAAAATATCTATACTCAAAACTGAAAATATTAGTGAAAGTAAGAAAGAGCTAAATAAATGAAATATACCTGTAGGCACACTAGAAAACGCTTCATTGTCAAGACAATAACTTTCTCCAAATTGATCCAGAAATCCAGTGTAATTCTATTCAAACCACTGGGCCTTTTTCTCTTGGAGGAAAAAAATAAATAAACCATGACTGCGAAGCTGGCTCATGGGTAAAAGTGCTTGTTGCACAAGCCAGAGGCTTACACTCAACCCCTAGAGCCCACCAAAAGGCACACGCACACTAGCAGTAAAACAGTTTTAATTGGTAAACTGAGTCACAAGTTCATATGGAAATGCAAAGAATGGAGAAGAGCCATACAAATGGAACCATGAAGGACAAGAGCTGGCAAGATCGCTCAGTGGGTAAAGGGGCACGCCACCAAGTCTAATGACCTGATTTAAATCCCTGGGACCCACACAGTGGAAAGAGAACTGATTCCCACAAGCTGTGTGACTTCCATAAGTACACAGTGGTTTGCATGTGTATGTGCACACACAGAAAGTAATAAAATTATTTAAAAATACATGAAGGACAAATGTAGGGCTTACATTCATCAGCTGCAAGGGTTACGGGCTGGAGATAGAGCCTGGTCAGCACAGTGCTTGCCTGGTATGCATGGCATCCTGGATTTGGTCCTCAACATGTATAAAACAGGGGTGGTGGTATACAAAAAGGATTAGGAGTCATCTCTGGGTCCATAGGGAATTCAAAGCTAACCAGGAATCCAGGAATCTATCTCAAAAATAAATAAGTATGTGTGTGTGGCGTGCGTGTGTGTGTGTGTGTGCGTGTGTGTGTGTACAGCAAAGAATAAAGGCAGTGTACCAGAGCAAGGAGAGTCTTAAATAAATACTGCAGTGATAACTGAATATCTCCTGGGTGGAGAAGACACCTACCATTGTAAAAATTAGGTTGGGACCGGAGAGATCGCTCAGTGTGAGAGCATTGGCTGCTACTGCTGTGGACACAGGCTTAGTTCCCAGCATTCATGTGGCAGCTCACAACCATCTGTAACTCCAGTTTCAGGGGATATGATGCCCTTTTCTGGCCTCCTTGGGCACCAGGGATATGGTACGCTTACATACACGTAGTAAAAACACTTATATGCATAAATATAAATAAGTAAATCTTTTAAAAATTAACTTAAATGGAACACAAACTTAAATATAAAGCCCAGACCTGATGTGGGATTCCCCTCTGTGTGCTGTGATTACCGTTAATGAATGGAGAAACTGCCTTGGCCTGTTGATAGGGCAGAACTTAGGTAGGCAGGGAAAATTTAACGGAATGCTGGGGAAAAAAAAAAGGCAGAGTCAGAGAGATGCCATGGACCCGCTGCTGGAGATAGATGTGCTGAAACTTGCTGGTAGGCCATGACCTTGTGGTGATATACAGATTAATGGAGATGAGTTAAATTAATATGTAAAAATTAGCCAATAAGAAGTTAGAGCTAGTGGTCCAGGCAGTGATTTAATTAATACAGTTTCTGTGTGATTACTCTGGGTGTAAGCTAGCCGGGCAGCCAGGAAGAACAAGCAGCCCCTCCCTCCTACACAGACCCATAAAATATAGAGGATCTTAGCTAGGACAACAAACACACAAGCCACAAAAGAAAGAATAAACACACATTAAACTTTCTTTGAATGAGTAAAACATCTGTTCTTCAAAAGGCATTGCTATGAGATTCAAGACATAAACACAGACTGGGAGAAAACATTTGCCAAGTGTCTATCTGATGAAGCATTGCTTCTACAGTGGATGGAGAACTGCCCTGACTCAATACCAGGAAGAGAAGCTACCCAGTTAAAAAGGAAGGCGGTGTTGCTTCTCTGATTTCTTTCTCAGCCCATTTATCAGCTATACCAATTTTGGGCACATACCCAAAGGATGCAAAACCATACCATCAGGACATGTTGCTAAACTATGTTCATAACAGCATTATTTGTAAAAGCCAGAACCTAGAGATAACCAAGATGCCTCTCAACTGAAGAATGGATCAAGAAAATGTGGCACATTTACACAATAGAGTACTGCTCAGCTGTAAAAAATGATAACCTCATGAAATTTGTAGGCAAATGGATGGAATTAGAAAGAAGTCATTCTGAGTGAGGTAACCCAGCCCCAGAAAGACAAACACGGTATATATGCACTCTAGGTGGTTATTAGAAATAAAGTATAGGATAACCAACCTACAATCCACAGCCCCAGAGAGTCTAGATAACAAGGAGGGCCCAAAGAGGGATGCATGGATTTCCCTGGGAAGGGGAAGTAGAAAAGATCTCCTGAGTAAACTGGGGGCAGGGATTGAGGGGCTGGAGGGATGGGAACTAGGAGGAATGGGCTGGGTGTGGGGGGTGGTTTGGAGGCAGGATGGAGGTGGAGAGTAACTAAAGAGACATCTTGATGGGGGCTATTTTGAGGTTAGGGAGAAACCTAGTGCCAAGGAAACCCCCAGGAACCCACAAGGATAACCCCAACTAAGACTCCTAGCAATGGTGGAGAGGGTGCCTGAACTTTGGTCACCTAATGTAAGCAGATTGGTGACTTCCCTAACTGCCATCAGAGATACTCTGTCCAGGAACTGATGGAAGCAGAGGCAGAGATCCACAATCACTGCGCTGAGCTCTGAGAATTTTGCATAAGAAAGGGAGGAGGGATAGTACCAGCCAGAGGTGGTCATGATGGGGGAACCCACAGAGACAATGGACCTTAGCTCGGGAGAGCTCATAGTGGCTGGACCAAGAGTTAGGGAGCCTGCATGAGACTGAACTAAGGCCTCTGCATGTGTGTGTGACAATTGTGTAGCTTGGTCTCTTAGAAAGGCTTCTAAGAGTGGGAGCAGGACCTCTCCCTGGCGCTTAGCTGGCTCTTGGTCACCTGTTGCCCATGCTGGGTTACTTCGCCCAGTCTCAACTCAAAGGAACTCAGTCCTCCTCAACTTGATGTGCCATGCTTGTGCAAGCCCATGGAGGCCTGCCCTCTTGTGAATGGAGATGGAGGAGGAGTGGATGGGAAGGGGGGATAGATGGAAAAGGGGAGTGGACAGGAGGAGAAGAGGGAGAGGAAACTGGTTGGTATGTAAAATAAATGAAAAAATGTTACTTAAGTTAAAAAAATTTAAAATTTTCATTTTCCAAAAAATGTCTTAGTAAGCAAAATTTAAAAAAAAAGGCAGTGATAAGGATTTGAACAGCAACTTGCCAGGACACTGGGGATGGCAGATAAGCACACGAAGAGATGGGCGTCATTAGCACTTAGAGACACACGGATTAAAGGCACAATGAGAGTCTACTATCAGAACAGCTGAAATTAAACATTAAAACTAGATCTTTCTAAGCGTTAATGGGAATGCAGAGGAGCCGTGATGCTCAAACACTGACAGGAACGCCGAACGGTGCACGCACTTCAGAAACAGACTGCTGCCTACGACACCAAATGCGCGCAAGACAGAACTCCCGTTCTAGGCACTGACCCCAGAGAAACAAAAACATCATCCATATGGTGAGTGCAGGGGAAGGTTTATGAAACTTTATTTGCAATACCCCCAAACTAGAAACAACTCAAAAGTCCACCAAAGAATGTCAAATATTGTCAAATTCATACAATGGAATCTGACTCAATAATATAAAGAAAGGAATTACCGACTCATGCCACGGTGTGGACAAACCTCAAAGACTTGAGGCAAGTAAAATAAACTAGACAAAAAAGATCACATACTGGACTCCTAGACTGGCTTTGAACTTGAGGCAATCCTCCTGCCTTAGCCTCCCAAGTTGTGGGATTACAGATTTACTTGGTGAACTGCATACTACATATACATCTTATTGTTTATCATTATTTCTAAGTAAAACTACTTTTAAGATGAAGAATAAGGAAACTACTTCTAGTGTCCTTATAATAAAAGGGAAATCATAACAAAAATGAACGATACTTAGCACTGAGCCAGTCACAGTGCTCTATTTCCCCAGCCCCTGGAAAAGAGTTTTAAATAGGTGGTAAATAGTGATTGTATAAATAAAGAAAATGGTAAAAAACTAACAAACATCCAACTTAAGAGGCTAGCCGGACAGAGGTGGTGCACACCTTTAATCCCAGCACTCAGGAGGCAGAGGCAGATGGACCTCTGTGAATCTGAAGTCAGCTTGGTCTACAAAATGAGTTCCAGGACAGCCAGGATTGTTTCACAGAGAAATCCTGACTTGAAAAGCCAAATAAGTAGAGCCGGGCAGTGGTGGCGCACACCTTTAATCCCAGCACTCGGGAGGCAGAGGCAGGCGGATCTCTGTGAGTTCGAGACCAGCCTAGTCTACAGAGCTAGTTCCAGGACAGGCTCCAAAACCACAGAGAAACCCTGTCTCGAAAAACCAAAAAAAAAAAAAAAAAAGCCAAATAAGTAAGTAAGTAAATAAATAAGTAAATATAAAAAGCTAGAAAAGAATAATATAAACCCAATGAAGCAGAAATTAATGTACTGCAAAACAATAGACACTGGGAAAAGATTGACAAGGCTAACAGTTTTTTTGAAAATAAAAAGTACTAGAGAGATGGCTCAGTGGCTAAGAGCACTGGGCTGCAGAGGGTCCAGGTTCAGTTCCCAGCACCACATGGCAGTTAGCAACTGTGCGTAACTCCAGTTTCAGGGGCTCTGAGGCTCTCTTCTGGCCTCCACAGGAAGCAAGCACACATGTGATGCACAGACACACATGCAGGCAAATACTCCAAAAACAAAACAAAAAAAATTAAGTAATTTAAAAATATTTTCTTCTTTATTCTTCTCTGATACAATACATCCAACTGCAGCCTCCTCTCCCTCCCAGGCCCACCTCCACTCTTCTCCCTCAGATCCACTGCTGTTGTTTCTTCGCCTCCCAGTGATATCAACTAACCATGGCCTAACAAGATGCAGTAAGATTAGGCATAAACTCTCGTATCAACGCTGAACAAGGCAACCTAATGGGAGGAAAAAAGGTCCCATGAGCAAGCAAAAGAGTCAGAGACAACCCGACTTCCACTATTAGGAGTCCAACAAAAACCCCCAAAGTGGAGTAAAACACACAGTTTGTATGTCGAGAACCTAGTGCAGACCCATGCAGGTCTGTGGTTGCCACTTCCGTCTCTGTGAGCCCCTATGAGCCCTGAGACGCATAACCGAACATTGGGCAGAGTTCGTGAGAACCCAGCAGAAGGGGACGATTACAGGAGTCAGAGGGGTTGAGAAGACTAGGAGAACACAGCCCACAGAATTAAATAAAAAGAAAAATTAAGCAGAAGTCCAGGGAGGGGCAACGTACTTCCACAGTCCCAGCAGTCATGGGGCGAGGCAGAGGTTAGCTACAAGTTTAGGCCAGCCTGGACTACACAGTGAGGGTCAGGAGAGCCAGGGCTGCATAGCAAGACCCTGCCTCAAACTAATAAACAAGAAATAATAAGCAGGCTGGTCGGTGGTGGCGCACGCCTTTAATCCCAGCACTTGGGGGGCAGAGGCAGGCGGATCTCTGTGAGTTCGAGGCCAGCCTGGCCTACAAGAGCTAGTTCCAGGACAGGCTCCAAAGCTACAGAGAAACCCTGTCTCAAAAAAAAAAAAAAGAAAAAGAAAGAAAGAAAGAAAGAATAAGCACATAATGAAAACGTTGATTTGTCAGCAAAACCGAAGGACACAGATATGATACAAACAGAAAGATAAAAAAAAAGGTTCACAGTCAAAAACTCAGAAATTTATTTATTTATTTATTTAGAGACAGGGTTTCTCTATTACGTAGCCCTGGCTGTCCTGGAACTACCTATGTAGACCAGGTTGGCCTTGAACTCACAGAGATCCACCTGCCTCTGTTTCCTGAGAGCTTGGGTTAAAGGTATGTGTCACCACATCCAGGCAGAGAAATTATAAAAATAACATTATGAACAACTTTATAGAAACAAATTCGAAAACTTAGCAGCAATGCACAGATTCCTCCCCATGCAGCTCACTGAAACAGTAAAGGAGGTCTGGAGAGCAGCTCAGTGACAGACACTCCCCTGGGATTCAGGAGGCTCGGGGCTCGAAGGAAAAGGAACAGAAGGCCTAAGGAGTTTTCTGACCAGTGAAAACACACAAACTAGAGACAGATTATAGCAAAATTTCACAGAACAAATCCAAACTCATTCAACAGACAATAAAAAGGAAATCAGAGCCCATTTAATAATTTAATGCTGGAAAATCATGGGTCAAAACCACACAATAAAAGGCAAATTATAAAAAAATTACAAATCACAGATGAACATAAAAAGCAAGCACCTTAAACATGATTGTCGGAGCAGCTAGCACGGCGGATGAAGAGAGCAAATCCTCACAGGTTCCCTTACACCATGAGTCACGTGGGAGTAAACTTCGTAAACATTAATGGGGATGCTCATAGCATAAGCATGAGACCTGGGTTTGATCCCCGGCATTCATGTAAAAAGACTAGAGGTCACAGACTTCTGTAACCCTAGTGGAGGGGATGGAGACAGGCAGATTCCCGGAGCTCACTGGCCAGCCTGTCTAATTAATCTACGCACAGCAGCTTCAGTGAGATACTATCTCAAAAGGTAAGGTGAAGGAGATGGAGCAAGACACCAGCTTTGACCTCTTACCTCCACATGTGTACACACAAGTAAAAAAAAACTCACAAAATCCCATTAACGTAATTCAGCACAGCAATGGGTAAACAGATTAAAGGAGAAAAGCTATATGATCAACTCAAGACGTGTAGAGAAAAGCAACATTTTAAATTCAACATCTAGGGCTGGAGAGATGGCTTAGTGGTTAAGAGTATTGACTGCTCTTTCCAGAGGACCTGGGTTCAATTCCAGCACCCACATGGCAGCTCACAACTGTCTGAAGATCCAGTTGCAGAGGATCTGACACCTTCACACCAATGCACATAAAATAAAGTTAAATAAACCATAAAAAATACTTTAAAAAATAAATAAATTCAACATCCATTCATAATTCAAATGGAAAACCACCTTTCTTAACCCAATGGAATTTAATCAGCAGATAGGTAGCTGGAGTTAGCATTCTTTTACTTGCTGTTTTGAGAAAGGGTATTAAGTGGTACAGGGTAACCTTGAACTTGCAATGTAGCCAAAGATAACCCTGAACTTCTGAGCCTCCTCCCAACTGTGTACACGGTACTGTAGCAGTGATACATTGCAAATGTTTTCCTTCAAATCAAGAATGGAGCTGGGTCTAGTGGTCCAGGCCTGTAATCCCAGGAACTTGGAAGGTGGAGGCAGGAGGATCACAAGTTTAATGCCTGGTGAGACACAGAATGAGCTCAAGGCCAGCCTGAGAAACTTAGTGAGACCCTGTTCCAAAATAAAAAGTAGAAAGAGGAATAAGGAGTGAGTCATGGGAGGAAGGAGGGAGGGCAGTGAGGAGGGGGGAGAACCCACCCACCAAACAAAAGACAACCAATCAAATAACTAACTAACTGAATATATTATCTGCATGCCAAGTAGCCAGGACTACACAGGAAGGCACTATTTCAAAACAAAACAATAAGAATGCCCATTACAAGCCAGGCACGGTGCTTACTCCAGCACTTGGGAGTTTGAGGCTGAAGCTAGCCTGGGTTATATAGGGAGATGCTGTCAAGAAAAAAAAAAAACAAAAAACAAAACTTGGTTGCTTTTTTTTTTGACAGGTTGGCTTAGAACTATTATACAGACCAGTCTGACCCCAAACTCACAGAATTCTGCCTGCCTCTGCTTCCTGAGTGCTGAGATTAAAGGTGTGCACCAATATGCCCAGTTTACATTGCTTATGGTACTCAAGGCTGTACTTGTAGTCCTATATAATGCAATAAAGCAAGAAAAGTCATACACAAAAGGCCTGGGTAGTTAAAACAGCTGGTTGAATAAAATGGCACAGACACAGAGAACCAAATGAAAGTAAAGCAAAAGATCATATTGCATACCAATAAATAATATGTGGGCATGATGGCTCAACAGGAGGGAATTTCATGCTCATATAAGAGTCCGTGGGTGAGACTGGAGAGAAGGATTCATCAGTTAAGAGCACTGGCTGCTCTTCCAGAAGACCCAGGTTTGGTTCCTGGCACCCACAAGGTGGCTTACAGTCATTTGTAACTCCAGTTCCAGAAGATCTGGCCTCCACACACCGTGTGTGTATGTGTGTGTGTGTGTGTGTATGTGTGTTTATGATGCAGGCAAAACATCTATACACATAAATTTTTTTTAAAACTGTAAAAGTCCATGCTGGAAGGGCACAGGCTCTAGGGTTGAACTTGCTATGGTTTTGCTAAGTGGTCAGACTGTCAAAACGCCTCCTCATATTTATATTTACACCCACAGACCTGGGCTGATCTCAGCCTTGGTCTGGAAGCTACTTCATACAGTGGGTTCTAGTCAGTGGAGCAAAACTGGTCAGAGAGCTGAGAATAAGAAACCGAGATCTCAGTTCTAAATGTATCAACCCTACCACCACCAAGAAAGAGTAGAAAGAGTGTCGAAGCCAGAGTAGTGGTTCTCAACCAAAGGGTCGTGACCCCTCAAAGACAACTGGAAAACAGATATTTACATTACAATTCGTAACAGTAGCAAAATTACAGCCAGGAAGCAGCAAGGACACTAATTTTATGGTTGGGGGTCCCCACAACATGTGGAACTGTATTGAAGGGTCCCGGCATCAGGAAGGCTGAGAACGACTGAGCCAGAAGATGGGTTAATTGTTAAATGCTGTCTTTGGGACTGGATGTGGCCATTGTAATCATGAACCCACAGCAGCTATGGTTAGTTGCACAAGATCAACCCACCCAAAATTCTAGCATAGATGGGGTAAACTATCTCCAGGCCCTCACTCCTTACTGAGGAGCTACTGTTGTTGACAGTTGCTGGGAGAAGGAGAATTATTTTTTCGATGATTGGTGTGATTCCTATCATTCCCAAGCCCCAGTGCGTGACCCCCACACTCCCACACTGGTGTACATGTGCTGTTAGTGAGCTGTTTAAAAAAAGAAAGAAAAAAAAGAGACATGATCAGGGTGGTGGTGGTAGTGCACAATTTTAATTCCAGCACTCAGGAGGCAGAGGCAGGCGGATCTCTGTGAGTCTGAGGCCAGGCTGGTCTACAGAGTGAGTTCCAGTACAGCCAGGGCTACACAGAGAAATCCTGTCTCAAATATAAAACAAAAATCATGAAGTTGGGGGGAATGTTAATGGGGATATGGGTGTGTTGATGAGATAGGATAGGGAAATCAGGGGTAGATATGATCATATTTATTGTACATGTGTATGAATTTCTCAATAATAAAAAAATTAAAGTTATAATTTAAAATAGGAACAAAATATATAAATGGTCATGAGAAGATATATATGTCTGAGTGGCTCATTCCTTCATCTCTTGAAGTCCTTCCTCAAATGCCACATTCCCAGTTAAGTCAACCGTGACCATTCCATTTAAAATTGATTTAAAATTGCATCATAATTTAAAATCCATCATAATTATTTTCACTTGTCCCTATGTACTCCATTTCCTTCTAAAAGACTTAAACTTTATATAAGTAGATTCTAAAATTTACATGAGAACACAGCAGGCCAAAACAGCCAACATTTTCTTGAAAAAATTATTACCTAACTCCCTGCACTTTCTTCTTTCATGAGGACGGTATTTTTGTTTGATTTATGTATTCTTTTATATTTATATATAAAGCCTGAAACTGTTCTTGGGGTCTCTTGGTTCTTGTCTTCTTGAAGAAAAGAATTCAGTCAAGAGACATAGACAATTTAAGCAGAAGTTTATTTAATAAAGTAAGCAAAATAAACACTCCAAAAGAGATTGTAGTGGACTGCCTCAAGGCAGGGAGCAGGCCAGGAGGTTCTGCGGCTTCTGCCTTTGGATTTTTAAAAAAGTTTTCATGCACATTTATGAAATTAAGAGTCAGACTGATGACAGAAGGTAACCCTTTCCCTCACAAACCTTGGTGGACCAGATCTCCCTTTTAGAGTACTGGTTCCCATGCTCCTCTAGAAATCCCACACACGGAGGGTGTCAAAAGCACAGTTCAGGGCTGGAGAGAGGATTCAGAGGGGAAGAGCTCTTGTTGCTCTTGCAGAGGACCCAGGTTTTGTTCCAATCACCCACATGACAGTTCACAACCATCTGTAACCCCAATTCCAGGGAATCCAAAGCCCTCTTCTGACCTCCTCTGGCACCAGGCACACATGTTATACACATACATATGTACACACAAGCAAAATACCCATACATGTTAAAAACAAAAAGCCACAATGCAAGTAATATAATGATGTCAAGTCTTTTGAGAACACAGACCCTCTGTGAATGCACGTGTGTAGGAAGATGTCCTCTGGTGCCTTGAGAACTACACGTGTCTGGGAAGATCCCTTTTTAGCGCCTTGAGAACTACACGGTGTGGGAAGATGCCCTCTTAGCATCTTGAGAACTACATGTGTGTAGGAAGATGTCCTCTGGTACCTTGAGAACTACACGTGTGTGGGAAGATGCCCTCTGACACCTTGAGAAATACGTGTGTGTGGGAAGATGCCCTCTGGCGCCTTAACTCCAACAACTCAACTACATTTTCAAGGGTGCTTAACCACAAAGAGACACAGTCTTATCTCTAGCTCCTTGTCTATGTGGTATCAGAATCTGGTACATACACTATTTACCCAGTAAGTACATGTGGCTTGGAAAATTATACAACTTTACTGAATGTCATTAAAAGCAGCTGCATAAATGGACAGATATTCATTGCAATATTACTCAAAGAATATTACTACACACTTAGCGTGTGTGTGTGTACAAGTGTGGATTGGTGTGAGAATCTATACAAGTAGATTCTAAAATCTGCATGAAAACACTAAAGGCTCAAATGTCCAGTATTCTCTTGAAAAAATATTTAGGGAAAGTGAGTGACTTGTCCTATATTCTTTTCCTACATCATCACCATTATCACCAATCTATAGTGACTGAAATGACCCACTTCATTGCCAAGGGTGTCTAGCCACAAAGAGACACAGTTGTCATGATGCTATTGCAGTTTCTTTGGTTACCTCATCTCTAGCTCCTAAGAGGTCACTAAAACCAACAGGGAGCTGTGGTGTCAAACACCTACTGCTCCAGTACTGTACTAGGGAGGACAAGAGAATCATAAGTCCAGTGGCAGCCTGGGTTACTTGGTGTCTCAAAACCAATAAATAACAAGTAGGTAAATAAGCAAATAAATACATAAACAAGAAAAAACCCAATAATTGAACAAGAAAAATGGAGGCAAGGCACGGTGGAACATGCCTTTAATCCCAGTATTTGGAAGACACAGGCAGGCAGATCTCTATGAGTTCAAGGCTAATCTGAGCTACACAGTCAGACCTTGTCTCAAAACAACAGTAAAACAAAGAACAACAAACACAACTCCAACTACACAACATATTATTTAGAGATTTTATAATCCATGATAACTCAATTTAGAAATAAGCCACACTCATCTCCATGAGAGGACTAGACAATGGTACGAAACAAGAAAAAACTGGTTGCAGTGAGATTTTTAATTTTTATTTATTGTTTTTGTGGGGGCAGGGTTGCCCTGTGTATCCTAGGCTGGTCTCAAATCTACCCATCCTGTGGAATGTTTCATGATTTTTATTTTATTTTTCTTTGGTATTTATCATATAGAACATAACATTTTTGCTTTAAAAAATAAATCCCTTATATGAGCATTTGCCTGAGTATGTGGACATATACCACATGTGTGCCTGGTCCCCTAGGATGTCAGAAGGAGCTGGATCCCTTAAAACTGGAATTACTGATAGTAGTAACCATCATGTGGGTGCTGGGAACAGAACCCAGGTCCTTGCAAGAGCAACAAGTACTCAACCACTGAGCCATCTCTCCAGTCCCACAGGATAAACTTCAAAAGTAATCTTAGGGGTGAGGGTGTAGCTCAGCAGGAGAGTCCACAGAGGCCCTGGGGTTTACCCTTAGCATCTCCAGAATAAAATAAAATGATGTTTATTTAAAAGTCTTTCTAAACACAGCGAAAATATAGAATTTTTTTTTAAAAAAAAAAAGAAAGACCAGACAAACTTCATCACAATACCGTTCAAAGACGACAGCCAAACAGAACAAACACGAACAGCTCATAGCAAAGAACTGATATCTTTCAGATAAACCACCAAGAAACGCCAACTCTTAGAGAAAACTTAGCACAAAACATGAACAGACCGTGAAAAAGAGACAAGAGGGTAGGCTCAGCCACTCAGAGAACGAGAAACGGAAGTTGTGGGACGCGACTGCTGGGTTACTGACGGAGACAGGGGAAGCAGGGGAGCCATTGCTTGCTGCAGCAATGTCACCCTCACGTTCCCGTCAGGCCTTGGAGCTTTTGCTCCTAAATCACAATCTACAACCCCAGTGCTGCTCCTGTATACAGTCCCTGATGACTGCAATGTCAACTCAGGCTTTTTTCTTCAGATACTCCCTCCACCCCATTCCTTGGGCATCCCCCCCACCCCCCGTTGACATTGCTCCCCTCTTTTGCTGGCTATGTGTCACTAACAAATTCAACACAAAATCCTCCCACCCACAGGCAGTCTACACGCCAACCCGCTTCTGATGTCCTGCCTGTCACTCACCTCCAGCAATTCTTCAGTCCCTTCCGAACCTACGTTCCCTCTCCTGTACTTCTCCCCTTAGTCCGCCTGAGTCCAATTTCAGCTCTGTAAGGCCATCTTGCCCAGGCCTTTCACCGTTTTACCACCCCAGCTTTTACTGTGCTCAACTGGCAACCCCTCCCCTGGGGCTCACACAACCACTCACCTGTTCTGCAGCTCTACCTGTATGGCCCAAGATGGCCAAAAAACTAAATTTATGGCCGCAGAACTCGGGCAGGCCCTAGCGCTGCTTGGCAATGACGTGAGATTTCCCCCAGACCGTTCACCCTCCTAGACAAACACTTCATCCCCCTAGTGTCTCCCTCTCCATCTTCATCCTCAGCTGCTGACCTTCCTTCTCCACTGAGAAAACAAAGCAATCATAAAACAAAACCAGAAGGCAATCAGAAGAGAGTATCGGCAAGCTCCCACGCTAACCCTCGTTAGAGGCCATGTTCTCTGTCTTCTCCACCGCCTCCCTGGACCAATGGTCTGGGCTCCCAGACAAACCAGAGCCTCCACCCAAGTACCAGAGCCTACTCCTTTCACTAGCTGCAGGACATTAGCACAGAAATCCTCCCCCCTCTTTCCTGAATGCTGGATGCCTCTCCGGGTATCACAGTGGAGTTTTCCTTGCCCTTACTTGCAATGCCCCCGCCTCCAACCTGCTTCTCTGGCCCCTTCAAGGTTGTTCTGTAGTTGTTTCTGAACTCTACAATCCCATTTTCTTTGTACACGCTAGGGAGCGAGCTGAGGCCTGACTGTACTGTTGGTATGGGCATCCAGAACTCCAGCAGCTCAGTCCCACAGGAGGGCAAAGCCTTCCCCAGGTGAGGTGGAGAGGGAAGGGTCTGGGTCTGAGTGCTGACAGTATGTGCAGACCCAGCACCACCACGTCCACCACCCGGTGTTCACGTCCTGAAGAAAGCCCTCCTGCAGAAATTGCTCCTACTGAGGTTAGCTAAACCTACCTCCTTGTTCAGCTGTATGTAACAACCCCGACTGTTTATCTGTATGTAATAACCTCACCTCCTTGTTCAGCTGTGTGCGACAATCTACATCTCCATGACATCTAACTGTGTATGTTAAACACACTGAGCTCCTGGGATGCCGAGGCTCCTCTATGAGACTGAGCACAGAACACCCTTTTCTGTGTGCCCATGTGTTTGTCGTTCCTTCACTGGCTGCCCAGTGAGGTCAGTACCTGGTGCTGTGCAAGCTTGGCAATGCGCCTCAGCTCCACTGAAACAGGACTGCTGAGGTCATCGCTATCTTCGACACTGCTAAAGCCAACCATGAGTGTTGAGCAGTGCTGGTTACAGTTGCCTGCTGCCTCCACCTTGGGGCATCTTCTGATGTAACCTCCAGGACACGGCACAGCCTTGATTTGACTCTTACCTCACTGGCAGCTTCTCTGCATTCTCCTTTGCTGGTTCTACATCTCCCTGACATCTAAACACTGGACAGCCCCAGTGCAGCCCTCAGAACTCTCCTGTTTTCTATCAACCCTCATTCCCCCAATCTCATTTATTCACTTTGTGTCCACAGTCTACATCCTTCCCTTAGGACCCCCAATTCTGTTTCCAGCTTCTTTTTAAACCTCCCACCTGGGTGTTTAGTTAGCCTTCCAAGCATGGTAAGGCTACAACCAAACTCCTAGCATTTCACCCTGGCAACTTGCTCTCCCCCAAATCTCCTTTCTAATGAACTTCCTCTTCCAAGTTGATTGGATCTGAAATGCTGGAGACACCTTTGAATGTCACCTCTCTTTGTATCTTTGACTCTCTGGCTTCTCCCCTTATATAACCAAATCCAGACACTAAGACAGGCGTGGCAGTGCACATATGTGATTCCAGCACTCAGGAGCCAACAGCACAAAGCACCAGCACCTGGCCCTCAGCAGCCCCACTCTCTGTGTCTCTCCTTAGGTGTCCTTCACCATCCTGTCACATCCTGATTCCTCTCTGGTTCCTTTGCTAAAGGAGTTGGGGACTGCAGCTCCAGAAAACTTCTCCTAGGGACTTCTCTCGACTGGCATTTCCTTGGTCCCTTGGGAAGTCTCACTGACCTCAGAGCCACCCACATAGCATCTTAGGGAATCTCTCGGCTTCCACCCCTCTGCTGAATGCTTAGTGGCTCAGTCCAGGTCCCCTCCCCAAGCCCGTACCTGTCGATAATGACTGGATCTGAAGGCGTCTCGTTCCGGTTGCCACAGCTCTTGCGGTCACAGCACCGGCTGAAGAAAAGACGAAGACAGGAAGAAATGATGGAAGAGTATGAGGGGCCAGGCCCAATGAGGGATCAGATGTCCTGCTCTGGGTGTAGAATTCCTGCGTGCAGGGGATCTCTTGCAAGAGAAAACCAGGAAGGGTCTTGGCAGGACCCTTGGCAGCCTAGTTCTAAGAATGGGGTTAGCTGTGAAACCTTGAGGTTAGCTGTGAAATCCATTAGCAGTGGATCATCTACAGTGTCTCTTCGATGACCACAAAGTGAACCTGCCCCTGTAAGAGGCGTCCTGACCCAGATGTGTCCTGTGCCCGGTACTCCAGGGGCCTTCTCTAGCTTTTTAAAATTATTATGATTTCAATCATTTTTCTTCCAAGGATAGTCACTGTCTCAAGAACATGTTTCTATGTTTCTACACATTTTTTTTTTTGGTTTTTTGAGATAGGGTTTCTCTGTGGCTTTGAAGTCTGTCCTGGAACTAGCTCTGTAGACCAGGCTGGTCTCGAACTCACAGAGATCCGCCTGCCTCTGCCTCCCAAGTGCTGGGATTAAAGGCATGCGCCACCATCGCCTGGCTGTTTCTACATATATTTTCTTTCCACATATTGGGATCTATCTCTGAGGCACTGGAGGACTGATGTATCTAGGGAAGCCCTTCAGGAAATGCTAGGCTCTAGGGTAAAGAAAAGGGGGAGCTAAGAGCTGTTTCCTTCTCCCTACCCCCCAACTTATCTACCAAAGAGCTGCCTGGGCATTTCTCACATCTAGGCAGCTTGCTTTCCTCCACCAGGCCCCTAAGCAAATCCCAGAGCCCTCTGTGTTGCCCAACCCAGCCCTGTCCCCATCCTCCCAGAGAGCTACTCCCTGGAGCTTTATTAGTTAAGCTTCCAGTAGCAGTAGGAGGCCTCTCTTGCAAAAACACTTAGAGAAGTCACATAAACAGGCCAGGCTAATGGGGCCTCAAGGAGCCTCTCCCTTGCCCATGCTTCCCCAGGGACCTGGTGGTTGTTGTGAAATAGAAGAAGGCTTGATGGGGGACCTGGGCTGCAGCCCAAGGAAGTACACTGTCTTGTCAACGTCAAGGTCCATCTGGAGGTACCACCTTACCTGCACATGATCTCGTGAGTGAGCAGCACTCGGCACATTTCAGGATTCTTGTCCTGCCCCTCATAGATGATAGCCTGGGGAGGAGGAAGAGTGCAGGCTGGCGGGGAGGGAGGCTCCTCTCAAGTCCCCATGGCAAGCACAGGGAGCCTATGCATCTACCCTGGTGACTCCCAAACCCAGACCCCGGAGAGGTCCCACCCCAGGAAAGCTCATGTTCTTTGCCCCGATCTGAAGAGTCCAGGGGTGGAAAGCAGGAACCTGAAGCCTGGCTGCTCAGGGGGAGGACAGCCTTCTACCCTCAAATAGACCGTCACCTCCGTGACAAGAATGGTGCCAGGTCTGCAGATTCCCAGCTGGTGGAGCAGACAGGCTCCTGGTCCCACCCTGCCTTATGCTCCTACCCTCACCCACTCCTAGCATCTCCTTCCGTGCAGGCTGCTCCATGCTACAGAGGGCTTCCACCTCTGCTCATGCGTACTGTCCCTTTGCAATTCCTGCCAACTAACAAAACTGACCACCGAGCTGCCTCTTCCCCCCTCCCTATCACTTCCCCAGCTCAGACCAGCACGTTGCCCTTGGACTATTGGAGCCACTCTTGCACAGTCTCCCAGCAGCCCCTGTCCTGAACAAGAAGTGAGCTTCTCGAACTGCAAATCTGGCTCCCTGCTCTAGCCTCTGGGCCTTCCAGCCTTCCTCTGTCTGTAGGTTCTTTTCTCTGTAGGCTCCCACACGCCACTGCCGTTGCTTGGCCTACCTTCCCTGTCAAAGTGACCTAGAGCTTTCTGGATATAAGCCATTCTGCTTTGGGCTGGTGGAGGCTGCTAGAAGCGCCTGTCCACACAACAGTGTGCAAGTTGCCGCGCATCATTCCAGATCCACTAATCTGGCCCATTTACGAGGCGAGCTCCTTCTCCCAGTATGTTTCTGAAAGGCCCGAGACTTGGGCTGCCTCTCAGAGTGCATCGGGTTGGTTTCCCTGAGCTGCTTTGGTCAGTCCCAAGCCTCCTTCCTGGGACCAGTGTATCATCACCATGCTGAGTGTCTGCAGGACGAGCTCTGGGGCCGCACACGGGTCTCTTTTCTGACCCAAAGCACCCATCCCCCTTTGCAGTTGGTGATGACACTAGAGGACTTCCTCTGGAGAACTGCTGTCAGTGGAGTTGCCTCTACTGTGTGCTCTTGCCTTAGGCATGGTCCCGACTGACTGACAGAGAAAGCAAAACGTCCAGTGCCCTTTCTATTCTACAAATCCCTGGGAATTGGGCTAAAGCCGAACTCTATCTGAGACCACTTGCTTCCTGGGTTTCTTGCTGTCCTAATCCCTTTCCTCTCCTCTGAGGAGGGCTTTTCCTCCTCATCAATAAACAGCATGCCCCTGATTTTGTGCCTAAGATTGGGTTGCTAAGGGATATGACTTAAGGGAGGGCCTTTTGTAAATACTTTCTTTTCCAGACTGGAGAGGAAAAGCACAACCTTCTTGCCATAGGCAGGGAGCTGGGAGAGCAGTAGGAGTAAACCCACAAGAAAGACAGGGGGGTTAAGAATGTTTACTCAAACCAAGCCTAGGATGGGCCTGAACATCCCCCAGGCTGGCTCACCTGCTTCGACATGGAATCAATGAGACGCACATAGAGGTCTTGCTCTGTCCGAAGTCCTAGGATGGGAAGGTAGAAAGAACTTGCTGTCAGGGGAGCATGAGGAGGCCGCAGATGACTATACCCACATCGTCTCCAGCCCTGATGAGGGTGCTTGTGTCTCAAGGTGCTTTAGTACCTAGACTCTGCTTACCATTGTTATACACCAGCCGAAGGCGGTAATGGATCCCGTTGTTTGTTTTCTCTGTCCCAGGCTCCTGCAAGGACAAGACAGGAGGATGTTCAAGCGCTCAGGGCCTTCAACCTCCATCACCCGTACCCTCCGTCACCCGTGCCCTCCGTCACCCATACCTGCCACCGAATCCCACTGTCCTTCTTTGCCTTCCAGTTATTCGCCCATGCTTTCCCACTCCTCTTCCCCAGGGTGCCTGTGTGTGCGTGTGTGTGTGTGTGTGCACGTGTGTGCGTGTAAGCGGCAGGGCCCCTGCAGCCCTCCCATCACTCCCAGTGCTAGCCCCAGGCCCGCCCATGAGCCTCTCACTCGATCCTTTTCCACGAAGTCGATGAAGGCTGTGCGCTCCACCTCCACGGGCTGCCCCTGCCGGTCGTACATGGCCAGCACGAAGTGGAAGAAGTTGGACTTCCTGAGGTTGGAGGGGGGCTGCTTTTCAAAATGTGCTCTTGCCAGGCCCACGCCACTGTGGGAGGAAAGGAACTGGAAAACCACTGGAAGCGCCCTCCAGTGAGGAAGACCCCAGGGGTTCTGGCCAGGCAGGTGGCTGGCCAGGAGTAGGCTCTGACATGCCAAGAGTTTGGACAAGAGGTCAAATTAGATGGGTCATTCCATCCTGGACAGGACCATATCCATTCCATAAGGAGGCCTCCAGGGCTGAGGATACTCCAGTGTGCTTCTTTGAGAAGAAACACCACAGGTGCTGCATGAAGGCATCCTGCCAGGCTTCTCCCTGGGACCCATATTCAGGAAGGCTTATCTCTAAAATCAAGTGTATAAATGGTAATACTGTCCAGAGGCATTTGGGGCAGCAAAGGGGACCTAGGAGATTTTGGAATGAATTTCTCATTGAACCTCAACTTTCAGCTAGGGCTTCACTGAAACTATGGCATTACCTACAACGTGATGTCCATCAGACTACCAGGGACACTGAACTGGTTCCAGGCTATCTGTCTTCCCATCCTACACCTTGGGCAATGGCTACAGATGGGGAATACACTCTCTGGGTGCAGAAGGCATGAGTCCAGCTTCAAGACAGCAAGGCCTCTACACAGGAGAACCTCCTAGTTTGGCATTACGAAAGGTTTTCTCCTGGCTCATCAGAAACATTGCTCAGAAGCAAGGAGGAAAAGAACGAGACCTTGTTTACCAGATTGCCCCTAAACTCTAGTGAGGCACTAAACTCCGTAACACGCAGCACGTAACACTGGAATTAAATGCCTGTAAGAGGAGGGAATTCACAGGCAGAGAGTTGGAACAAGGGTCCAAACATGTCATCATGTAAAAAAAAAAAAACAAAGGAAGAAATATTGTTTGAGGTTTTGTTGTTGTTGTTTTTGGCTTTTTGGCTTTTATTTGGCATTTTGGTTTGGTCTTGTTTTTGAAATAGGGTCTCTGTAGTCTAGGCTGGCCTGGAACTCACTATGTAGTTCAGGCTGGCCTCAAACTTGCTGTGATCTTCCTGCCTCAGCTTCCCAAGTGCTGGGATTATGGTATGAGCCACCACACCTGGCAAAGAAAAAACAAAGGATAATTCTTTTGTGGGATATGGGAGAGACTTACAGGTACTGTGGCTTTCCCAACACCCCAGGGAGTATAAACTCAGAAACCGGAAGAGGCAAGAGAGCAGAACAAAGAGCTCCAGAAATAGCTGTAAGGGCAAGTCCTAGTGGGTCAACACTGGGTGAGGGATGTCGCTCAGTTGGGAAAGTGATTGCCTAGCGTGAAGGAAGCCCTGGGTTAATACCCAGTGCCATAAACAACCAGGACTGGTGGTGCACACCTGTAATCCCAGGACTCTGGAGGTGGAGACAGGAGGATTGGATGCACATCCTTGGCTACACAGTGAGTTGGAGGTGAGCATGAGATACAGAAGACTCTGTCTCAAAAGAGAGAAAGGAGGAAAATGAAAGGAGGTGGAAATAATGGGAAGGGGGCTGGGGAAATGGCTCAGTGCTTAAAGCACTTGTCACATAAATGTTAGGACTTCAGAGCCCACAAAGATGCTGAGTGGATATGGCGTTGCTACAAAGGCAGGGACAGAGGGTACACATCACAAGCTGGCTAGCTAGCCTAGCCATATGGATGAGCCCTGGGCTCAATTGAGAGACCCTGCCTCAGTGAGTGAGCTGGAGAATGATCTAGGAAGACATAAATCACGGGCCACCACATGCACACATATGCATGTGCACCCATGTACATACATCACATATACATATTCATGGGGATGTAGAGCGAGGAGAAAAATGTTTGCATTGGAAGTTCCTGCCAGACTGTGTAGGAATACGAACACTAGGAAAAGTCCAGACTTTCTTCTCCAGGCCGGGCATTCCAAAGCAGTGCTCTTACAGGTTTCCCTATCTTCTCCCTAGAAAAGAGTGCTGCGGCCACACTGCTAGGAAATGTGATTCACAGCCCACATGGGAGTCTTTAAAGGCTTTAAGACACCCTACAGGATGGAGTCTGCTTCAGTTTGCTCAGGCTAGAATTCCACATGCGTTAGGTCCCTAGACTTCAAGATGATGGTTCCCAAGGATTCTGCCTCTTGATACTCATGTGCCTAAGCAGGTTCCTCTCATAATGTGTTTCTGCTGGCCCATGTGGCCAATAGAATATAACAAAAGTAACAGCACATGCCTTCCACATTCCGGTCATGAAAACATTGTAGCCTCTGCCTTATTCTTTTCCTTGACTTATTACACAAAAAGTCAAACGTGGTGTTGTATGCTTGTAATCCCAGAGATGGCAAAATGGGAAGCAGAGATAGGGGAATCCCTGGGGCTTGTTGGTCACTTGGTGAAGTCCCAGGCCAGTGGGACCTCTCTTAAACAGAAGGTAAAAGGTGCGTGAGGAGTGACAAGCAGAGGTTGTCCACTGACTTCCACACATATGCACCCATACATGAACACACACTCATGCGTGCGCTCGCACACAGAGACACACACCGTGCGCACACACACACACCAGCATCCCAGATTCACACAGGCCTTGACAATGACTACTAAATTCATTGCTATTTAATATTTTCTTCTACATAATTTAACCAGGAGCCAGTGAGCTAGCTCAATGGGCAGAAGGCTCTTGCTGCCAACCTGAGTTTGATCCTAGAAAGCTACATGGTAGAAGGAGAGGACCAACTCGACCACTTGTCTTCCCACCGCTCTAAGTACACATAGCACATGTGAGTGAGCCCCTCCCCAAACACACAAATAAATAAATGCAAGAAAGTCTTAAAAATCAACTTACTGTTTTCTTTGATTTCATACTAGGCCATAGTATCTAGGCTGTCAGGAAACGGGACAATGCAAAATGTTATGTTTTCACTCATACAGAGTATAGTAAATTAAAAAAAAAAAGAACTGTTCTTTCTCCTGGATCCATCTTGGGAGCCACAGTAGCCATGGGAATAGGTGATCTAGGAGGCAGATGTGATAAATCCTCTTGTCTCCAGAGCAAGATGACAGGAAAGGCGCCCAACACTCTTCCCAACCAGAAGACCCTTCTCCAGGGGTATCATCCTCTGTCCTCTCTCCATTCCTCCCCATTTCCTCCTGGCTAGCTTGCCTTTCAAGTGGGGACTTGACCACCCTCTGTGGGCTTCTCAACCTGGCTGAGAGGCTGGGGAGCTTGAGATCACAGCAGGTCTCTGATTACTATGGATGAATATGCTAATGAGACATCAACTCTGAACTCCACCCTCCTGCTCCCAGGGCCAGGGATGGTTTCAAGAATCATCAAGGGGAACAGATGACAGAAGGGGGTGGCCTTGTAGAGCAACCCCATCACTGCTGCCCTTTATTCCTATGCTGAGTCTGGGAGGCTCTCAGACAGTGGGGAGAAAGTAGACAGGAAGGCCTTGGTAGAGGAGAAGTGGGTGTTGAGAAAGTACAAAATCCCCAGGCCACTCAATAGGTCTTTTCTGTGCAAAAGCCCTTATCAGCTCAGGGCTTCTAATTTGGTCTAGAGGAAACTGATGGTGACCTGAATTTCCCTAGACAAATGTCAGTCAGTCCAGAGTCCTGTCTATCCCCTGCTCCTGATGGTCTCCCGAGAATCAAACTGAGAAGTCTTCCTAAAGGCCAGGCCACACTCCCTATGCTGGGCCTGCCCTCCCTATGAACTGGATTACTCGGGAGAGAGAGCACAGGGATTAAGGAAGGGAAATGCAGGTTCCTCTATGGGATGTGGGTCAGTATCTGGTGCTAGGGAGTGAGGCATAGAGAAACTAAGCCACCTCACCTGTCCCATGGCAGCATCTCACTTCGCCTAGCTCTATTCTTCCCAAGGCGGCCTAGAGTAGCACCCAACCCTTCACCCTGTTTAGGTGCACAGGCTTCCGTGGGGTATTTCCATTATCACAAACAATATTAATGACAGTCTTAGGCCCCATCAGACCAAAGCTGGCCAGCAGAATGGGAGAACTCCTGCTAGGTGCATCCTCCACTCCTTGCCTGGGAAGTCTCCAGTATACCTCAGTAGTGCCTCGGCCAGTAAAGTGAGAAGACTGAAATACAATGGCAAAAGACTTTCTGAAAAGAGTCTAGTGTTTTGTATGTTCAGGTCACAGGATAATACAAGGAATGTGCTGTACAGAGGAACCGAAAGCAAAAGAAAACGGAAGCGGGCTGGACCGTGTCTCCCTTCCCTGGCTGTCCTCTTTGCTCCTGTACCCGTAGCCGCAGTAGAGGATCAACACCTGTTACACCGGACTGCAAGCTACAAAGGGAGAAGCCTGGGGAGGAGGAAGGGAATGTTTTTTTTTCTTTTCTCCCCTTGGGAGAAGCTGCTGCTCTTGTAATGAGAAAACAAACCACAGTTAAAGAACAGAAACAAAGACATGTACTAGAACGATGCACAAAGTACCCAGTGATCTGAGAGTCCCCATGGCCACAATCTGGGCATACACGTGGGAGCTATAAGTAGCACTGAGTGCCCTCTGCTCAGAACAAAAGACACAAACGAAGGCCGATGTCTCTGGTTTTGTGCTCTCCAAAGTGGAGTTGTCCAAGACAACCACTGGAGGGTGGGAAGAAACTTGGAGATGCCCCCTGGTACATACTCTTTATCTAAAAGAAAGAAAGATGGAGGGATAGGAGGATAGAGCCCCTGAATCCTGGAGAGGCAAGGGGTTCGTTTACATTCTCCTAGAAGCACAGAACTTCCTGTGATAAAAACCCAAATATCAACAGCTTATTGGATTGATTCAAGGAACTGCAGCGATAGAGGGCGGCCCAGAGAGCTACCGCTGTAGGCAGCCAAGCTCGAGCCTTTGGGGAACTATGAAAACACACAGGACGAGCACTTCAGACTTACCCCACCCGAGTCAGGGACGCAGTGCGTGGCACTGCCACCTTCTAAGCCGCCACCTCCGCATCCAGATCATTTATTTATGTGTACTTGCATGAACATATGTGTATGTGTGCCTAAAGAGACCGGAAGAAGGCATCAATTCTCTCAGAGCTGGAATTACAGGCATTTGTGAGCTGCCTGATGTGGGGGCTGGGATCCAACCTCTAGTCTTCAAGATTGAGAAGCAAATACTCTTAACTACTGAGCAATCTTTCCAGCTCCCACTGTTGGGTTTTGTTGTTGTTATTGTTGTTGTTGATGCTGCTGTTTTTCTGTTCTCCTGGCTGCCATGTGTACTTGTGGGCAGAACAAGTTCTGGCCTTTTCAAGTTTTCCAGCATTAGGAAGTAGACACTAACTGCGGTAGACTTTTGCCAACCAAGGGTACTAAGAAGGTAAGCATCGGTTCCAACGGTCAGCCACCCAGAAGCACTGGGTATGAAGGAAGTCAGCAGAACTTTAGCCCCTGGAGCCCAAGGGCAGCTCTGGGTTTATGATAAATATGGGTGGATATAAATATGGCTGGAGCCCATAGTTAGTGATATTTCATTCTCGTAGCATCATAGGAAACAGCATGTACCCTTTTCAGATAAATGCTGCTGAGTGACAAAAACAGTCACACAGCCATTTTTATAAGAATCCAAAATAGCCAGGTGGTGGTGGTGCACACCTTTAATCCCAGCACTAGGGAGGCAGAGGCAGGTGGATCTCTGTGAGTTCAAGGCCTACAAGAGCTAGTTCCAGGACAGGCTCCAAAGCTACAGAGAAACCCTGCCTCAAAAAAACAGACAAACAAACAAAAATAAATATAAACAACACATCCCCTCAGTTTCTCAGAAAGGCTGTTGCAAACACAATGTCAAAACCCTGTCCTCTCGGCTCTGCAGGGTGTGGAGGTGATGGAGAACTCACTTCTATTCCAGAGAACCCAGACTTGGAAGCCTTCACGCCAGGGTTTCCCACCATGTCCCATCTTCTGTTCTCACACAGGCCCAGGATTAAAGGAAACTTTCTCGGACACCAGAAAGAACTTAGTTTGCCCAGATATCTTGGACCGAAGAGTCCTGCCTCGCAGCAGCAAGCTTTGGTATGCAAAGATTTCCTGAGCACTGAGTTGGGACTTTGAGGTCAAATGAACAAGGACAGCGTGACCTTCATAGACTGGGCCACTAAGGTGAGCAGCACTCCAGAGCACACAGGGAATCTAGCTGGCATAGCAAGGCAACAAAGCATCTGGTTACTATGATTGAGCCCACCCAGCAGGTCCCTGGAGAGGTTTCCCTGCAAGGCTAAGCAAGATGGCCCAGGGCTCTTCTCCTGGCATCCAGAACTCTCTTAACAGACAAAGCCCCTGTTGCAGTCTCCGTCTCCACTCACAAACCACTCATGCCTGATCATATGTTTACTATAAATAGCAATTTAACAATAGCCACCTGCATCCCTTACAAGGCACCCCTGGGGGCTTCTGCCTTCCGGTTTCGGCCAAATGTGAAGTCTGGCCTACCTGACAGCCCATGGTTCTGAGCAGTAGCACTTTGGCTTGAGCCTGAGTCATCTTCAAGTCTGAGATGCTGGGTAAGGGGACAGGGCTAAAGTCATCAGCATCGGAAGCAGCTCTGCTGACCACCTTCTAGCTCCGTCAACAGAAGAAACAAAAACGTATGCCTCCCAATCTCCTCCATCGCTGGTCTCCGGTCTGCCTCAGTTCTTCTGCTCAGTCCAGCCTTCTCTTCCCTACTCTGCCACGGCTACACAAGTCCCACGTTCCTTTCTTCCACAGCCTCCCTTCCTTTAAGCATCCCACTGGTGCCCAAGCTCCCTCTTAGGCATTCTCTGTGCCCAAGGGTGGATAGTGACCATCATGCTGTGCCTGCCTCCAGCCGAGACCCCTTGTTGGCCTAGCCCTTCCCAGGCCCTGACAGGCTCAGAACCTAGCCATGATGCATATCAAACATAAAAGCAATGACACAGAGGGGCACACCCACCTCAGTGGTACCCACAGAGGGAAGGCCTGGTGGCTAATGGCAGCTTCCCAGAACCTGTGTGTGGATGAATCTGCTGAAGAGGAGCTTTGGGTCAGTGGAGGCTTCTGGGTCCCCCTTTCTACTGCTCAGCACAATTCTATTAGTGACCCATGTTTAAATGGCAGGCAGGCAGGATTGGAGGTTACGGGGGGGGGGGCACTCACTCATGTGCTCTAGCGCTCCCCAGTTCCACTGACTACTCGCCCCGGGTTTTCTTCTCCCTACCCTCTTACCATCCACCCACAGGCCTGCCTGCCAGCCAGGTTCCAGGATGACGAGCAGCTATTAATTATTAAAGCAAACAAAAGCATTTCCTAGCAGGGAGGCTAGCCTACAGCTGCTTACAGGAAAGACATCCCCAGCTGCCCTTCTTCTCTAAGGCCTTGCTCCTGCGCAGTGACTGCTGGGTAGAACCGGCTGTCCAGCGTTTCTGGGACTACTGCGGGAGTATCACCAGCCTCTCTAGACTCCCCAGTCCAGGAAACACACCAGAAGGATGGAAGCGCTGCCCTAAGTGTGCCTAAGCCCACAGACAGGCAGACTGGTCTGAAGAGGAGGATGGGGAATGGCCTGGGGCTGGGTCTCAGAGAGGAATTCCTATTGGTCAGGTCAGGGGCAGTCCCAGCAAAGGCTAGGGGTCTTTGATCAGAAGTCCCTGTTAGGGAGCCCCCTGCAGGGAGAGGAAGCCTTCTCCACAGCCTCCCCTCCCCTTCCTGTGAGCTGGGTGTTCGGTTCCAGTTCTTTCCCTACCTCCCATGCTCAGAATCTTCACATTAGCAGGGCCTCCCTCACTGATCTTGGCGAGCCTTCCAGACCTTTTCCCCTCATCCACTTACTTTCTTTAAAGTCTTGGCATTTTTGGAGCGTCTAAGTTGTAAAATTGCAGAGGGGAGCAGAAGGATGTAGGGCAACTGCTGGAACATACTGAGGTGAAGAGAGCGTCTGATAGGGAAGGTTTTTGGACCAGCTAGGCGGACTACTTAAGCCTGTGGGTGCTGTGGAAAGAAGGACGAATGGGCTGCCATCTTTGCCCTACAAGAAAGCCTCAGCTGGCAGGGTCAGCAAAACAGGGATAGGCAGAGGCCATGAGCCTGGCCTCTAGAAAGCATCCTTAGGTTAACATTAGGAATGGCTCCCCTGGGCAGGGAGGCAGGACATAAACAGTCTGGTGGGGCTGGGTCCTCAAGGCTCTATTCAGTGGGTGGGATTCTAAGGGCTTGAGGACAGTTTTATGAGAAAGCAGGTCAGGCAGCCCTGCTCACTCTCCAACACCACAGGCCATTATCACACAGAAGCTAAGAACGAAAGCTGGGTGGACGGTGATGAGCCCTGAATGCCAACTATCAGGGAGATGGGGATGTGCCAGTGACATCATCCTTAGCACTAATGTCAGTCTGGGCAGCGTGGGAGGGCACAGGGCACAGACAGAGAGGTGCTGTAACACAGTGGGTCACTTTTTTTTTCTTTAATTAGGGCAAGGACATGATCAGAGAAAAGTGCTTTTAAGTCTGGTGTGGTGCAGTGTACTTGTAATTCCAGCAGCTGGGAGACTAAGGCAGAGTTGGAGGATAGCCTGGGCTACACAGTTAGACCCCCACCCCCACCCCCAAAGTACCTTGAAAATGAAGCTTTGGTGAGTAGGGCAAGGAAGATAGTTTGGAGGAAGTGGTGAGTCAGAGGCCAGGACCAGGAGTCTTGAGTTATCCTTCGAGCCAGGGAGAATGGGGCACGGGAGCTTAATTGTTAAAAGTGGTATCTGGGGACACTGGGATTGAGACCAGGCATCCAAAAGCTCAGGAAATCAGGTGGTTGTGGGTGAAGGCGAGGGAAGCGCAGGTCGTCCCCACAGAGCAACCTTGTGGGAGAATGAAGCCAGGCAGGGAATGGAAATGAAGAGGAGGATGGGAGATAGATGTTTCTGGTTATGTTTTGGGATGGGGAGACCTGAGCAGAGAGGCCTGACTGAGGGAGAAGATATACACAGGAGAAACAACAAGCACTGTGGAGAGAAATGAGAACCAAGAATTAGCTTCCCCTCTGGGGCTGGGAAGAGAATCATACACATGCTTAAAAACCCTCAATCTATGTCCTACAATGGAGATTTCCAGACATGGGGAGAAGCAAGCTCAGGCCTGAAGAACATTCTGTTCAAACTTCAGAAGGCTTTGGGCTTCAGTTATGTGGCCTTGGGGACCCAGAATAGACATCACTCAAGAACCTTCTCTGTGTAGATCGCGCTGTTGGTGAGCAGGGGGTGGTGGTGATGGAAGTCTCATCCCCAGATTTCTTGCCCCATCACCCACCTTCAGGATATCATCTTCTGCTTCCCTCTCATCTAACCTGCTGGCCCTGGGCAGGCAGAGCAGAGTCTGGAAGAAACAGGAACCTCCACTCTAATACGCTCCACGCTGTAACTTCCCACAAGCACCTCAACTTCAAGAAAAACCAAACCCAACGGAAAAGGAGGCACACAGAGTTAGAAGCATTAGCACAAGACAACGTTAAAGGGGGAAATGGGAGGGAAACAGATTATCATACCCACAGCAGTCGTGTTAAACAACTGTGATTTGTGCTTCCATAATCTCTAGTTGATCACTCTTAAAACTTACTGGCTAATCTGCAATATCGTTTCCTGTCCTGGAGAGATCACTCGACAAGCAGTCCAATGCTCTCCCCGAAGGCTGTGAGACAGCAGTGTAAAACACTGCATCCCTTGGTCCTCAAAACACGCTGAGTCTACTGTTGGGTGAGGGTGCGGTGCACCCCAACTGATACCTGAACAAGTTTGGATATGTGGATCAGAGTGGTGTGCCAGCCCGGGTCTGATTTGACAACCTCAGGTTGAGGTCCTTCAGAGGATAGGTAGCAGTTATTTAAACTTCCTGGAGACCCAGTGCCCACCCTGCCCTGGCTCTCTGCAGGGACATTCCCGACCTAGTGCTAGGCACTATGAACTCCCGATCCGATGTATAGCCTCCAGTCCATGTTGTATGATTGCAGGGAGTGTTACAGAGACCGAGTTCCAACGGCTGCTGCACGACTGGGTTAACAAGCCTTCAAAGTCTCCATGCAAATCCTGGAGCCCATTCCTTACTGAGGAGGTCTCCTCCCTAAATCCCTATGCCTCCCCCTGAAAAGTAACCAGAGTGGATTCTGCTAATTCCTAAGAGCTTCCTGACTCCCTCAGGATCTGCCCTCACACACACACACACCGACAGAGGAGTCCAGGCCCCATTCTCAACCCCAAGCAATTCTGCAAGACCAATTGCCCCTCTGGCTTAACCACTCTTCAGCCCCACCTACATCTCTGGTCCTACACACCACCATGCCCCAACTCTGAGGAGCAAGAAAAAGAAAAGAGGCAGAGTTTCTTGCCTTTCCTGTCCGGTAGCCGCGGAACTGGACAAGCGGAACGGTAGAGACTGCTCAGGACATCTCTAGATGGCTAGTAACTTGGGTCAAGGCTCAAGGTGCGCAGGCCGATGCGACACCTCCTTCAGAGCCCTGGACACTAGTAAGCAACCTCGCCTCATATTCTCAGGGGAAAAAAAAGTCAGTCAGACTCAGGGTGAACAGAAGACTTCGTCGGGACGGTCAAGTGTTAGGATTCCCTTCATCCCTTGCTCCAGTAGCTAAGGCATGTTCGAAGAAGGCGACACGAAGCGGTCCAACCAGAGTGCTAGGTCGGGTGGGGCTCTTACCTCTGCGCCGCGGTGCTGGAGTCCAGGATGCCCGCGCTCTGCATCCAGGAGCGCACGGAGCCCAGGCTGGAGGGCAGCAGCGGCTCCTCTTTCAGGTGGAGCCCACCGCGGGGCAGAGTGTCCTGTGCGGGGAACATAAGGACCCGCAGTTCGTGGGCGCCCCCCACTGCCAAGGATCGCTTCCCGCCGAGGCTGTGGGCGTCGCAGCTCAGCCCGACCCGACGGCACCAGGAGCCTCCAGGAGCGCAGCGCTACACGGAGTTCCGGAGCCTCAGTGCACGCTCGCCTCTCGGGTGCTCTCTCAGTGAAAGCGGGTCCCCGGGCGCCGACGCTGTCCCCTCCCCTCCCGGGGCGCGGGGCGGGGAGATGGAGGGATTCCCCCGCGGCCTGAGAGCCGGTGAGCAGACTGAGAGCGGAGCCCGCACCCTCGCACGGAGGCGCCCCAGAGGCGCGCTCTGGCGGCTGCCCAGCGCCGCGGTCGTCGGAGGTGGGGGGGGCCGAGCGCCCCGCGAGCTGCCCGCCCTTCCCCCCGGCCTCCCCCCGCCCGCCCGCGGCGCCCGCGCGGGGAGCTGATTACCATCCGAGAGGGGGAGACTGCGGCCGTAGAGCTCGGCGGCGGCGACGGTGGCGGCCGGGGCGGCAGCAACAGCAGCAGTCGCGCGTCCCGGGGAAGAGCCGGGCCGGCGCCGGGCCAGCAGACGCAGCCGCCGCCAGGCCCCCGAGTGCCCCGGCGCCCCGAGCCTGCCGCTGCCCCGGGCGGCAGCACCTGCAGCAGGAGCAGCAGCAGACCGGCCGACTCCCCCCGGGGCCCAGTCCCCGGGCTTCCCCGCCGCGGTCGCCGCCGCCCGCCGCTCCCCGGGGCCTGGCCGCGGGCCCTGGCCATCCCGCCGCCGCCGCCGCTCCCTGGGGAGCGGGAGTCGAAGGGAGGGAGCACCGGCAGGAGGAGGGCTGTCGCAAGCGGGTGGGCCCAGGGGACTCGGGGCCAGGGGAGGCGGGGGCGGGGCGCGAGGCCGGCCGAGGGGCGGCCAGGGACGTGACATCATCGGGGGAGGAGCGGCCGGGCTGGGGCCGCGGCGGCGGGGCGGACCCTGGAGAGTCGGTAGCCGGGCTGGGGGCACGGTCTGAGAGAGGCGGCTGGAGAGCGCGGGGAAGCTAGCCCGGGCCGGGGAAGGCGAAGACAGAGAGGGCTGGGGGCTGCGCGGCGTGGGAGCCTGGTCTCAGCAGTTCAGCTCATCACACCGCGCTTGGGAACCACTACGGCCTCAGGGTCGCCACCAGACGAAGCTCCAGCATCTTTTTGATTCTGTCTCCTTCCCCTAGTATGCGCCGCCCTCTCCTCTGCCAAGGCTTGAGTCTGGGAGTTGCTGCCCATTTGGTACCTTCTGACTTTTCACTGGCCCTCTCAGCACCCTCAGAGAGAACTGAACTCGGTTTAACCTCTGCGGCTTATTGCTCAAGGGTCTCAGTGTGTGGCGGGACCCCAGGCCAGCTGAGCTACATTAGTCCTGCACCTTCTATCCTTATTCCTGTCCTTGGATTACCCAAACTCAAGTTTACATTCCCAACTGCGCCCTTCAGATACCTCCTGACTTCTGATGGCAAGTTGGACACGTGGGACTCAAGCTTAGGGTTAAGAACCCAGCTCACCTCCTTTCTCCCCAGCTTTTCTTTCTGATTCCATTTTATTTCTGCACAGAAATCATCTGGCCTTTGACCTTGTGACATAGCCTTTTCTGTGTGCCCTGCGGGCTATCAACAAACCTTGGATCAGATCCCAGAAGTTTCCCTCAGAACAGCATAGAGGGAATAGGGGACCAGCCCTGCCCTAGCTGTTGCTTGCACCCTCAGATCTCCATCCTCCTCGGGGTGGGATGGGGCATGCTCCGAGTCAGCCCTTAATATCCGGCCTAATGCTGACCCAGAGAAAGGATCCCAGGGACACTTTTGGGTCTTCTGTCTCCCCAGAGTTCTTCTGCCTCTTCTCCCGGCCTCTTCTCCTTTATGTTCAATTTTTCATCACCTGTCACCTTTGAGAGAGGAGGAAGGGACACTGCCAGTCCCACCCAGACTTCTCAAGGTCTCAGTTTTTACCCCAGGTAGAATTATCAAAAACGGGGCTCTGAAAATGAATTAGCTTCCAATCACCCTCCGCATCCCTTTGACTGACTCTAAACCTTGCCCCTTGTAGTATGGCTCCTGGATCAGCAGCAGTGACATCGATAGCTTGTTAGAAATGTCTGACATTGACAGACTTGAAGGCCCTCCCAGACCTATCTGAGAGCCTGCCTCAGAAAGCTTGCTGGGATCACACTTGCCAGCGCTACTGCTACCTAACTTCCCATTCTTAAAAACCCCTCCCCTTCTCCCCACTTCCGCCTGTTTTTGTGGAAGTTCGCAGAAGCACTCCACTGAGGATGCTTTGCCAGTCTTCAAAGCTTCTCCGGGAAGCTCCCAGTCTGACTCCTCCCTGCTCTGGCTCTGCTTTGACTGTGTGGGCTCTTGGGGTTTCAGGCCCTCTGATCTCCTTGCCGTATCTTCGCACTACATCTCCTCACCCTCTCTTTTTTTTTTTTTTTCTTCAAGAGTTCGTGTGTTCTCCAAGGCTCCTTCTCTAAGGCTGTCATTGGAAAGACCACATCCTAGCCTGGGCTTCTGTCTCCCTTCTGGCTGTGCTGACCATCAAATGGGAAGATTAGAGCAGGGTTTGACCATGGGACAGGAAAGGAACCTGCCCCAGGAAAAATCCCCAGCACAAGAGACTTTGCTCCTAGGCCACTGTGGCACAGTTCAGTTCCCATATGCCCACCCTCACAAGCTGTGCACCCCCTGTGTGTGTGTGTCCACATCACCCCTTCCTGCTGCCCACAGGTTTTGGAGCGGGGGATGGGGGTAGAGGGTAGTCATCTCTGACATCTTCCACCTACAGCGACCACTTAGTCAGATCGTCCACGCCCTTCCCTCTGCTCCAGCCGAGGAATATCTCTAATAGGAACACCGTTCAACACTAGATTCCACCCTGCTTGAAGGAGCTCCGTTCCCTGTTCTATCGTCAGCTTCGTCTGTCTCCATCCTTCGCCTGCAGGCTTTAAGTGTCGCTGTGTATAACCTCCATAGGAAGAGTTCAGTGTCTCTCATGGCTCCTCACTCTTAGGGACCATTTTAGGAACATTCCTGGCTGATCCAGTTTCTCCCACCAGACAGTCTTCTTGCTGTGTCAGCTCCCTGCTTGCCTGACACCAAGATCCCTTTAACACACTCTGGGCTGTCCCTTTACTCTGCTGTTGCCTCCAGCAGGAAGACTTGAGCATTGTTCCGAGGCAGTGTTGTCCCTGTGCCTGTTTATGCTGTTGCATTATAACTTTGAAGAATACATTTGAGGGACAGGTGCTCAGAAATAATCCGGGGAAGTAGAGGAATCGGTGGGAAAGTGGCATTGAGAGAGAGCGCTGTCGTATGTGGGAGGCCTCCTGACTTGTATGCTTTCAACTCTACCCTAGCTAACCCCGTGGAATAGACAGAAACCAGCCAGGAGGATGTTTGAAACTTTGCAGACCCTGCAGCCTCTGTGAAAGGTTTCTGGGTTAGAGCTGCTGGACCAAGAAGCAAGGGTTCAGGGGGATTCAGGGAATCTCCTGGACAAATGTTAGAGCCGCCTTTGGCATCAGAGTTGAGTGTCTCTTCTTAAGATCCAGCCACAACTCTGCTTCTTGGAATGACATTTTATTTTGCATGATATGTCTTGTCTGGAGGGAAGATTTTCTCCTTTCTGCATACTGTGATTGCTCCATAGACAAGAATCTAAGGGTTCTAGAGGCATAGTAACAGACAGAGGAGGCTTGGTCTGAGCCTGTAGAAAATACCATAGACTCCTTTGGCCCAGGCCAAGTCTTTTGGAACCATGAGGCCAAAACCTCTCACCTCACCTTTTTGCTTCTTGGACATTAATGCTCATATTCAGAAAGATTCTTGTCGTGTGCCCAGTGCTTAGAAAATAAATGGAAAAATAGAGCCTCGCTGTGCCCTCCTGAAGCTCACAGCGGTAGATGCACGAACATTCAAAATTATTCCAGAGTACGCCTGACTATCGTAGAGCAGGGGTGGTAATGGGACAACACAAAAGGGCTCAGGCCTGGGAGAAGAGATAGGCTTACCAGCCAGAAGGATGAGCCTACGGAACCGGATGCCTGGCTACACTTGCTTTAAAGGTGGAAGATGCCAGCACCTGGTATCATGGTCATATATCATGCCTAGGAGTTTAGGGTTCATTTTCTTTCCCTTAAGTCTGGTCTTGAGATAATACTTTTTAAACAGAAGAGCTATTTCCTCCCAGCCTCAGTCCAGTCAGTGCTCGGTAGTCTGCGTGTTGTACTATAGCGCCCTCTAGAGTCCCCAGCGTTAGGTTGCTGTTTGGATCCACTTCCTAAGTCACCTGATAATTAGAAAATAATACCAAAGTTAAAGCATGTACTAGTTGTGGCTTCTCACATACTCCCACGAAGTGAAGAAAAGGGTCATTATGGAAAGCCATCTGGAGGTTATGTTTCAGTCTCGGTCTTTCTTGCTATTGACTCCTGAAGTCTCAGTTGCTTCAAGAAAAACAAACAGCAAGCACATCCTAAAAACTTGTCTTGCCTGGGGATCTGTTCCATTCCTTGACTGGGCTGGCATCTAGGCTGAATCATTCAGTCCTAAATAATAAAACAATGGACCCTTGGGCTGAGTTCCCATTTCCAATCTTTGGGGTGAAACAAGATGTGTGCCCTCATTATTCTAGGCTGTCCACATACCCGCCAGTCATCATGAATCTCAAAGATAGCCAGTCCTGTCCTCACTGCGAAATAGGAAGTGACTGCTTTCCCTCGTGTTTCAAGGAGTGTTCACTCCATGCTGTTTGCAGAGCCATGCTGCCCCTTTGGTTTATCCTCCGGTTTAGAGAGGTCAGAGTCTATAACCTTCTAACCTAACACTGGAAGGAAGGTTAGCACTGTGTCTGGGTGGCTGCTTCTTAGCAGTCTGCCGGCAGTGTCAAACTTCTTGACGTTGAAAAGCTCCACAAGGCTGCTGGCTTTTTTTTTTTCCTTTCAGTGGTCATGACTATTGTTTAGGCTCATGAGGAGGTCAGATTCTCCTTTTGTAGGGATATCTGTGTATGTGCACTAGTAGGGCTTGTCCCAAAAGGCAGCAGAGAAGTAAATCCATGAATTGTTCTATTTATATTCTGATTACAAACTGCTTGCTTACTCGCTGTGGTCAGGTTTAACTTAAATGGCTCAGTAACAAATATAACAAATGTATATGTGTTTACATTTTAAGATGTATGTCGTAGTGCTTACAAATCGGTTAATTCAGGATGCAGACATCAAACTACTCAATTCCTTATCTTGTTTGTTTCTTTGTTTTGAACTTTTTGGTGTTAGGCTCCCTCACCATGTAGCCCTGGCTGTCCTAGAACTCACTATGAAGACCAAGCTGGTTTCAAACTCACCAAGATCTTTCTGCCTCTGTCTCTAGAGTGCTGGGATCAAAGGTGTGCACCATCACACCTGGTTATTTCCTTACCATTTGGAGGAAAAAAATGTGTGTGTGTGTGTGTGCTCTTTTGTATATTGCTGGGGAGGGGCAACAGGAAAGGAAGCTCCTCCTCCCTAAAAGTGGGCTGGCAGTATAGACTATAGGGTGGGCAGGAAAGGCTGCTCTTCTTGTCTGGGTGAAGCAGAGAGAGGGTGTAGCAGAGACTGATTCTTCATGAGGCTTTTTCATAGGCTCTTTTCAAAGCCCTTTGAGAATTCACTGTGCTATATTCACATGGTTATTTATATATATATTATATATTCATAATTGCATGTTCTTTTTTTTTTTTTTTTTTTTTTTAGTTTTTCGAGACAGGGTTTCTCTGTAGCTTTGGAGCCTGTCCTGGCACTAGCTCTTGTAGACCAGGCATGTTCTTTTAAAAGACCCATTCCCTCTGATTTATAAACTTCAGCTCCACCCCCATGCTAAATATTCTGATGGAAACTGGAGTTTAATAGGAACAGTTTATGTGAGAGATAATAAAATCCTAAACTAGCCAGGCATGGTGGATCATGCCTTTGATTTCAGCTTCAGGGAGGCAGAAGCAGGTGGACTTCTGTCAGTTCAAGGCCAGCATGGTTTACATAGTGAATTACAGGACAGCCAGAACTACTTAGAGAGACCCTGTCTCAAAAAAAAGCATAACAAAGCAAAACAACAACAACAACCAAACCTAAATTAAGTGTATGTGTGTGTGTGTGTGGGGGGGGGTCCCTGCAGGTATCAAACAGGGGAGCAGACCCTGGGGAAGAGAGAAGGAAAACCTGGTGCAGATTGACTTCGTCAGCCACTCCGGGGAGTCTAATGCCAGACGGTTCACTGTCAGCATATTTAAAACACAGCACAGTTTGCGAAAAAGTTTTCAGGCAACAATCAGTCCAGTTACAGGTGCCCAATGAAGTTTAAGGTGTGACTGCATAGAAACCCCTTTGCAAAGTACATGTGACAATGAGGGTGGGTTCCAGAGCTAAAGGCCTAGAATCTAGTGTGGTCTCTGATTGATTAGCATAGAAGTCAGCAGGACGTAAAGTTCTTGCGACATTTCCCCTAAGGGTGGGCAATGGTCTAGGGAGGGAAGAGTCTGGGATAGTCATTCCGGCACACTGGGGTGAGGTCTGTCTCTTCAGATAGCAAAACAGTCACCAGGTGTTAACAACCTCCACTCTCAGCTTCCTGGATGGAATGTAGGTATTTGATTGGTATCTCCTCCAGAGGAGACACTCCTGTGCGATTAACATTCCTAGTTCTCTTAGTGCTTCTCTGTGTGTGCAAGGATCTCTGTGACCCCCAAAATTAAGGCAGGGTGAGTGGGGAGTAAGAGATGTCACTTACTGGACTGTAGCTTTTGAAGACAAGGATTTTTGTCATTTTTTCCCCTGCCCTCTTTCCTTCTTCCCTCCCCCCCCCCCTTCTCTTCTGCATCCATAGTACACAGAAAAGGGCCTGGAAAGTATTTGTGGAATTCAGATTTGTCTAGGGTGCAGAGGTTAGGAATCTGACGTGAATAGGGAGATAGTTTAATTGTGCCAAGCTTCATGGATACACCTTGGATGCTGGGGGGGCCTGTCATATCATGCTAAGTATTCAGTGTTGCTTCTCAAAACTTAAGGGTCAACTGATTTCAGTGATGTCTAAGTTCCTACCATGGCCGCGTCAGATGACCAGTGTGGTGTTGCTGAATGGGACGGAGAGAGCCTGCAGCACACTCTTGTGTGAGGCTTGATAACTGATTTGAGAAGATAACTCTTATTTAAGCAGAGTGTTGGATAGTGGGACCCCAGGTTCTGTGTTAAGCTATGTGTAGTCAATTCTTTTTTTTTTTTGTTTTGTTTTTGTTTTTGTTTGAGACTGGGTTTCTCTGTGTAGCCCCTGGTTGTCTTGGAATTCTCTCTGTAGACCAGGCTGGCCTCCAACTCACAGAGATCTACCTGCTTCTGCCTCCAGAGTGCTGGGATTAAAAGTGTGTGCCACCTGGCTAGGTAGGCAAGTCTTTTTGTGCGGACATGTGGGTGGTTAAGTGTTGTGGGATGTCCACCAGAGAGGACTACGTGGACATGAGTTTAAGCTAATAGAGAGTCTTTATTAGCAGGCTGGTGACTGCACTGTGTGTTTGGGGTCCTAGTGTAGCACCCAACCTTTCTCAGGGTGAACTGAGCACAAACAAACATGTCCTGGGTTAACATACTTCAGTTACCAAGATGGTTAGCCAGAAGCAGAACTACAGAAGTCAAAAAGACAAGGTTAGTACATTTATAGACTTTCCCAGGACTGTGGACTTGGATGAATTAGGTCTTTGTTTTCATTTTGGCAAGTGGTTCTGTCTATGTGCTGAGTTTTACGGCCTGAGTGGCACTTCCTTCATGGAGTCAGTTGTGCTAAGGTCTGGAGCCTATTATCAGTGCATGATCAACTTGTAATTTGGTCTTATGTTCATACTGTTAGAGCTTAAAATATTTTGCTTTAAATTATGGTATAACCCCAAAAGGTGGTGGTGGGGCTGTGGGATGGCTATGAAGATGCTTGCTGCCAAGACCAACTACCTGAGTTCAGTTTCCGGGACTCATATAGTAGACAGGGACATGACTACCGCGTGCTGTCTGTCCTCTTTCACACATGCACCTTGGGATGAATTCATGTGTGCGCGCACACACAGACACACAGGCACACTCAACAAATTTTAAAAAATTATATGGTGTAACCAACTTTATGAGCGAGGGTCTCGTGTAACCCAGGCAAACCTCAAACTTGGTATGTAGGCCGTAATGACCTTTGATTTCTGAGCCTCCTGCAGGTCTCCCATGTGCTGAAATTACACACATGCCCTATCATGTCAATGTGTGTTGTTGGTGATCAAACCCAGGGCTTCCTGAATGTTAGGCAAGCACTCTACCCCTGAGCCTGTTTTTATTATAGTTCAGTTGCAGAATACTCACTCAGAATGTGTGAGGCCCTGGGTTTCAACCCCAGCACCATAAAACAAAACAAAAAGCAAATAAAGTATCGTGTTGAAGTGGAAAGACCTTTTTGAGTTTGAAAAGACTTAGGTTCCTATTCCCCATGCAGGGATGCCTTACCCAGCCTTGATCAGGGGGAGGAGTTTGGTCCTGCCTCACCTGCTTTGTTGACTCCCATGGGAGGCCTGCTCTTTTCTGAATGGAGGAGTGGATGGGGGAGAGGAACAAAAAGGAGGGAGGGGAAACTGGTTGGTACATAAAATAACTGAAAAACTAGGTCTCTTGGGACCTAGTTGACCTTGGAGGTCAAGGGAGAAAATAGGAGCCTGGTCCACAGAATGAGTTCTAGGACAGCCAAAGCTATACAGAGAAATCATGTCTCGAAAAAAAAAATCAGTTTTCTTTTTCATTCTGAAAAAACATTCAAGCGTCATCTTCTGTGACATAAAAATATTAACAAATTGAGGCTGGGGAGATGTCTCAGCATCTGCTGCTTTTCCAGAGGCCCTGAGTTCCAATTCCCAGCAACCACATGGTGGCTCACAACCGTCTGTAATGAGATCTGGTGCCCTCTTCTGGTGTGCAGGCATACATACAGGCAAAACACTGTATACGTAATAAATAAATAAGTAAATCTTTAAAATATCAAGCTTAGCTGATGTCATGTCAGCTCTAGCTTGGAAGATAGGTAGTGTGCTATGTAATACCAATTTAATAAAAGAAAACTGAAAAAATAAAAGAAAACCGAATCCAAACTGCATACACAATAAATGACTATTACTTGTGTTCAGGCTATTAAACTATGGGGCTTGGTTAGTTCCCAGGTTAATATTATAGAAAACACAGCAGTCTTTAACTACATAGAGTGATCTACCATAATTGCCTCTGGTTTAAGTAGCAGACAGAACTCTATATTACAAGATAAACAATGGTCACAACACCTTTACTTTGGCTGTTTTATTCTCATTTCTTCCTATCACAGAATTGGAGAGCCAACATGACTCAGGAAAGGAGACAAACATGCATGGGTCTGATGTGGAAGGTCATACCTCATCTCCAGAGCTAGCTTCTCAGTGAGCTCAAACAGCACATGACAGTTTAATGTAAATACGAAGGCATTTGCTCCTCTATCAAACTGAAGTTTACACAGGATGGAAGACTCACGTTTGAGTTCAGTGGCCGCTGACCGGACCCGCAGCACCTGCCCTCCCTATGACTGGGCATTTTGTCCAGGTGAGTCATGTCATCTCTGGGCTGTGCTTTGGGAACAGGGATTGAAACGAAGTAAAAAACACTTTCCCCTCTGTGATGGGTATTCTGTGTCATTGTATATTGGAAGCACGTGACTAACTTTTGTTTTGTAGGAACTCATAGTTAAGAGATTACTTTGAGTCTCAGAAGACTTTGAACTTTTAAATACTGTTGGGACTATCAAAGTCTATGACAATCTTTGAAGCTGAACTCAATGTCTTTTGCACTATGAGATGGCCATGAGCCTATGGAGAAAAGAAGCAGAGGAAGGGTTACAGCTTAAAAGTTATATGTTTAGGTGTCAAGTTGACAAGGAGGGGACTTGTGATGGTTAATGTTGTTTGTCAACAGGATCTAAAATCACTGAAGAGACTCTGGACACGCTCTTGAAGTTATCTCTCTTAACTGGGGTGAGAAGACCCACACTAAATGTGCGTGGTGCCGTTTCATGGGCCCAGGTTCCAGGCTGAATAAAATGGAAGGGCGAGATGAGCAGCAGTGTGTGTCACCCCTGCTTCCTGCCCCTGCTGCCCGTTCTCCTGCCGGGATGAACTGTATGTACCTCCTGGGAGCCATTCCTGCTGCCCATTCTCCTGCCAGGATGAACTGTACCTCCTGGGAGCCAAAAGCAGTCTGTTTGCCTGTCGTGTATCTTGTCATAGAAAATATAGAAGTAATTAATACGTCTGTTAGCCAGGCATGGTGACACACACCTTTAATCTCAGCACTTGGGAAACTAAGAGGCATGTGGATCTCTGTGAGTTTCAGGCCACCCCGGTATACACAGCAAGTTATAGGACAGCCAGGGCTACAAGAATAGATCCTGTCTCAACGAAACACACATGCCTGTTCTGATTTCACTTTTAATGAAACATTCAATAAGTTATATGAGATATTCAACATTTTATTCTAAACTAGACACTGGATTTAATGATCGACTGTAAGTTAGTATGTTCTGAACAAATCAGTAGGTTAGGCTAGCTTATGGTATTTGGTGAATGAATTATTTAAAAAAACACTTGACGGTGTTTTCAATTTACAATCTGTCCATTGTAATGTAATCTTGTCTAAATCAAGGGCCATCTATGTTTGATTAAGGTAGAATTTCCTGCCTGAAGAAAAAGGTGTATGTAAGTGATGCTGAGGGGATAAGCTAAACTTTTAAGGGATGAAGCAAAGTTATCACTGGGAGACAGAGAGATGGCTCTGTGGTTCAGAGCACTGGCTGCATTTGCAGATGAACCCAGGTTCAATTCCCAGCACCCACATGGCAGCTCACAACTGTCGGTAACTCCCTCACACAGACATACACACAGTCAAAACACCAATGTACATAAAATTAAAAGAAGTTTTTTTAAAAATTATAAAGTTATTATGTTTTATATTTTATGAAACCAAATTTCAGATAAATAACAGTAAACACAAAACCGTAACAGCCTGAGAAAAGATGCTGAGCATATGCCTGTCATCATAGGGTGGGAAAGACATTTTGAAAGAAAGGCTTTCTGGGTATGTGTGAGATGGGCACAGACCACTCACGCAGCTCCAGGGAGTGTTATTAGAGGGCCAGCAGGTGTCTGCTCTTCTTTCCCAGTTTGTCCGCCCACCCCAGCTGTAATTTTGGAACTGGAATAACTGTTTGAATCTTGAATGACCTTGGGAATGGAGGTCAAAAAAGTGGTCCAGTGAAATAGAGTGTCTTTGACAGGATAGAGAACCATTCCAGCTGTGGATCACCTATCATGTGACAGGATAGAGGGCTGTTCCAGCTGTGGATCACCTATCATGTGATAGGGTCAAGGGCCGTTCCAGCTGTGGATCACCTATCACGTGACAGGATAGAGGGCCGTTCCAGCTGTGGATGACCTATCATGGAACTGTGTGTGTGTGTTTGTTTTTGTTTTCAGTTCTAGGAATTGGACCCAAGACTTTGTGCATACTTAACAAATATTCTACCACTGAGCCACATCCCTAACACACCACTGAATTTATGTGTGAGGATTTAAACTCTCTTTTGTTTAGTTGTGAGTATGTATCCTGGAAGCTGAAACTAGCCATGGTTCACCAGCCCAGCCCTGAATAAAGGATCGCCAAGCTGCTGGTCGACAAAGTGAGTTTTAGGACAGCCAGAGCTGTTACGCAGAGAAACCTTGTGGGGTTTTTTTGGGGGAGGGGGCGGGGGTCGTTTGTTTTCGAGACAAGGTTTCTCTGTAGCTTTGGAGCCTGTCCTGGAACTAGCTCTTGTAGAAGACCAGGCTGGTCTCATACTCGTAAAGATCCACCTGCCTCTGCCTCCCGAGTGCTGGGATTAAAGGCGTGTGCCACCACCGCCCGGCTACACAGAGAAACCTTGCCTGAAAAAAAAAAACAGTGGTTTGTTTGTTTGTTTGTTTGTTTTTTTCAAGATAGGGTCTATGTAGCCCTGGCTGTCCTGGAACTATGTAGACCAGGATGGCCCCAAACTTCAGGAGGCTGAAGATGGCACTTTTTTTGTTTTTGTTTTTTTGAGACAGGGTTTCTCTGTGGCTTTGGAGCCTGTCCTGGAACTAGCTCTTGTAGACCAGGCTGGTCTCGAACTACAGAGATCTGCCTGCCTCTGCCTCCCAAGTGCTGGGATTAAAGGCGTGCGCCACCACCGCCCAGCTTGAAGATGGCACTTTTAAATGAACCCAAATGCTTGCTTTCTTGGTGATGCCTCTTATAACTAAGT
This sequence comes from Neodon shergylaensis, assembly GCA_025134845.1. NCBI lineage: Eukaryota > Metazoa > Chordata > Mammalia > Rodentia > Cricetidae > Neodon > Neodon shergylaensis. Next base: position 2,527,768 of record JABTXL010005619.1, on the reverse strand, counting down.
AAAGGTAATTTTCATAGTCGCCAGGCTCAATAGTGTTGTTCCTAAGTATCTGTTTTAGAACTTGCAGCAACCTTGCTCCTCATTACCCACTCTGTGTGCCTCGCCTCCACATGAGTCTACTCTCCTGATTTCCAGCCACAGCGCACATTCCTACCTGCGGAGCACTGCAGCTGCCCGCCGAGATCCTCTTGGCCAGAGGGGCTACCCAGTCCCTCACCATTAACTGCTGACCACTCCCTCCTTCTCTGACAGCTGTCCTTGGTCTATGTTACACCTGAGCAAAGCAGGCTAGGAAGCCTTGCCTCAAATCAGCAGACTCTTGAGAGCTCTTCCCACTTCAGAGCTCTCCAGGGAGCCAGACTGGGAGACTCCAGCTAAGGCTGCCTCTTGCAGAACTCCTGCCCTTTTCTTTGGGTTGATACATCTCCTGAGAACACCCTCCAGTCAGTCACTGGAACGAACCCTTTCCACCCCACTTTTGCTTATAACCCGCTTTACTCTGGATGGAGTAGACTCGCTTCTGTAAAATCCAGCAGATCCCACAATCACAGGCGCTGTACTCCCTGTAAAATCCAGCGGATCCCACAATCACAGGTGCTGTACTCCCTCCAAAGTCCTCCCAAACTCCATCTTCAAGGAATTGCCATCATTATTTCACTCCATGATTGCTCATGGTTGTAGGGGGAAAAGACTAAACATGTCCTAACAGAGAAGACATTTTGAACCCTTTGTGTACCCAGGACTTCTTTGGAAGAACATTGAAACTCATGGATCATGTCTTAGAGGTCTTATAAACAGATAAAATAATTCAGATTACAAAGAAAACTCACCATGTTGGTGTGATAATAAGAAAACTAACTTGGAGCTGATGAAATGGCTCACTGGGAAAAGGTGCCTGCTACCAAGCCTTCTGGCTTGAGCTCAACCCTTGAAAACTACCTAAGGCAGGAGTACCAGCTTTCTCAGTGGGCCTCTGTTCTTTGACCTCCACTCTAATAAACAGGAAGCTAATTTGCAATACAGTTGCATTTTTATTGCTTTTCAATTCATTGAATAACTATCTATAATCTAACATTGGGTCAACAATGTCAAAGTAGGTATGAGTTACACACATTCATTTTGTTTTTCCAGACAGTGTAACAGCCCTGGATGTCCTGGAACTCGCTTTGTAGATGAGGCTGGCCTCAAACTCACAGAGCTCCACTGTCTTTGCCTTCTGAGTGCTGGGATTAAAGGTGTGTGCCACCATGGCCAGCTAAAAATAAATGGTATTTTAAGATATACACCCCAAATGAAATGTGTCTTGAAAATATATTCGTGATGAAGTTCAAGCCTGTGAACAACTGTTTAGAGCAAAGAATAAGATCCTATAGTAAAAACAAAACAAATCCCCCAAACAGAGAACTGATAAATATCCGGTAACAGGATAAAAGGAGAAAACAAACACATCTCCCATAGCATAACAGAAACATTCACAGACTCCCTAGAATTCCCAACTTATTGTTAAACTCACGTCCTCGTTGGACAAATAGCCACATGTTCCTTAATATTTAATATTAATAGTATTGAAATTTCAAAAAACTAAACCTGACAACTGAAAACAAAACAAACAAACAAACAAACAAACAGGTTGTGTGTCCCATGATTCTACATTACTAAACATAAGGCCAGAGGTAACTGAATCGGTATACCCTTCCGATTGGTAATAGAGAAAGAACGGCCAAGCACGCCAGGGCCGACAGGAAGTTCAGCTCCCATGGTCGCGATCGCTTCCTGCGTCACTTCCTGCGCGACTCCTTCCGCAGAAGATGGCAGCGCTGAGCAATGTCCGCTGGCTGACCCGAGTGAGGCCGGGGACGTGTTGGGCAGAGGGTGGGTGGGAGAGCGGAGGGTTTGTCTGGAGTTTCCAAAAGAAGGCAAGATCAGCGCGGTGTAAGGGGTCTGGGTGTCCCAGATCTGACCTTGTGTCTGTCGCAGGCGGTGGTCGCCGCTCGGAACCCCGGCGCTTGGAGAGGTCTCCGAACATCGGCTACTGCTCACGCCGCTTCACAGAGCCAGGTACGCTCGAGCCCGGTTTCGCTCTCGTCCATCCTTGTCCCTCCCCTGAGTTTCCCCTCCCCATCTCTCTCCCTCTGACTCCTGCTTCTGCCCCTGCTCCATCTCCGCTGGCCCCACTCACAGGCAGAAGATGTGAGGGTTGAGGGTGCCTTTCCTGTGACCATGTTGCCTGGAGACGGCGTGGGGCCAGAGCTCATGCATGCTGTCAAGGAGGTGTTCAAGGTGAGTAGCCTGTGGCAGGGCATGGGTGGTCCAGCTGCCTGCGGGAATGGGTGGTTTGAGATGGAAAGTTCATTTCTGACCCAGTCCTGTGCTTGGACTGATCCCTGAAGGCCGCTGCTGTCCCCGTGGAATTCAAGGAACATCACCTGAGCGAGGTGCAGAATATGGCTTCTGAGGAGAAGCTGGAGCAGCTGCTGAGTTCCATGAAGGAGAACAAAGTTGCTATCATCGGTTTGTATGCCACTCACTCTGTCATTTAAAGTCAAATGAGCAAGTGTTCCTAAGTCTCTCTCTCTGTGGCATGTATATGTCGGCTTCCCAGACTGCCCTCTACTGCATGGGTTTGGTGCCTGCTGAGTCTGTTGTCTCCGTGGTCAGACCTGTTAGCCGTGTCGGCAGTGCCCATTCTAACCGTTCCATTTCTTCTGCTGTACTGTTTTATTCCCCTTATTGGATCCTTTTGGCTTCTTGGTTTTCCCTTACAGGCCGTTTTCCAAATCTGTTTTCTTGGACAGCCTGACTGCCAGGGCCAGCTTTGGCAGAGGAAAGTCGGTTCTTTATACTACGGCCCCTAACTTTCCTGTTTTCTTTTCCACAGCTTGTTCTGTGTTTCGTTCACCATCAGCTGTGCGAGTTGTCACGTGACTTGTGCTCTTCCTTCTCTGATGTCACCTATCAGAATCCTCACTCGCTCATGCTCATTTTCCATGGTTGCCATTGGGTGCTACAGTTTTGTGGGTGGCTGAAAATAACCTAATTGTACTCTCAGTTCTGAGGCTACCGTCCCTCCGAAGGCCTAGAACGAGAGTCCTTTTCCTGGTGTTCTTTGGTTTATAGACATTCACTTTTTTTTTTTATTTATTATGTATACAATATTCTTTCTGTGTGTATGCCTGAAGGCCAGAAGAGGGCACTAGACCTCATTACAGATGGTTGTGAGCCACCATGTGGTTGCTGGGAATTGAACTCAGGACCTTTGGAAGAGCAGGCAATGCTCTTAACCACTGAGCCATCTCTCCAGTCCCTCACTTTTTTTTTTTTAAATATTTATTTATTAGGGTTATGCCTGCAGGCCAGAAGAGGGCACCAGACCTCATTACAGATGGTTGTGAGCCACCACGTGGTTGCTGGGAATTGAACTCAGGAACTCTAGAAGAGCAGGCAATGCTCTTAACCTCTGAGCCATCTCTCCGGCCCCCTAGACATTCACTTTTTACGATCACCTTTATCTCTTCCTTTTGTTTTACCACTGGATTTAGGGCCCACCCTCATCCAGGGCAATTTTATCTCAAGATTCCTAATTCTATCTGGAAAAAAGTGTTTTTCCAAGTAAGATCACATTTACAGCTCCCCACCCCACCCCACTCCAATAAATTCTGTTTATGGTTTCTTGGCATAAGGGCATGGGCCTGTCATTTTGGGGATTACTGCTCAGCCCACTGTCCTCAGTTAACCGAGGAACGGATTAAAAGTGCCAGCTTTACAACATTCCTAATATTATCCTCTGCGCGCCTCTGTGTGTTGTTAATCCCATTCCTTGTCTTCCCCAATGCATTGTTTGCTTGTCGAGGGCAGGACTTGGTGTGATTTTGATTGCAGTCGATTTTCAGTAAGTAGTAGCTGAGAAAACAGAAAGACAGTAGACCCAGGAACATAAGGAAAGCCACTGCTTTTCAGTTTGTTATTAAACCCAGGTTCTTTGATTAAAAACAAATAGCTCTTAGGTCATTTTGTGGTGCACACCTTTAATCCTGCACTCGGGAGGCAGAGGCAGGCGGATCTCTACGAGTTCGAGTCCAGCCTGGTCTACAAGAGCTAGTTCCAAGAAAGGCTGTAAAGCTACAGAGAAACCCTGTCTTGAAAAAACAAAGGAAAAAAAAAAAGAAATTCCAACATAGATACAACTAAAGCATTACATTTATTGCTTTGCATTTTAGCTACATTATCTGTTCTTTACCTCTTGTCAAGGGCGATAAAGGATGAGGGATTTGTGAGTGGGAGCTGGGGAGTCTAGGTTATATGATGTCAGTGGGAGATTGGACCGTGGTTTCTGCTTGACCTCTGTCTAACCCTACTTCCCCCACACTTTGTTTCCACAGGGAAGATCTATACCCCAATGGAGTATAAGGGCGAATTAGCTTCCTATGATATGCAGCTGAGGTAGGTGGATGGGTAGGCTTGGTCAGAGGGGTGCTGGGCACCAGCACAGAACTGATGGCTGTCTACCCTCAGGCGTAAATTGGACTTGTTTGCCAATGTAGTCCATGTGAAGTCACTTCCTGGGTACATGACTCGGCATAACAATCTAGACCTGGTAATCATTCGAGAGCAGACAGAAGGGGAATATAGCTCTCTGGAACATGAGGTAAGGCCCAGAACTGGGGCGTGTGGGGGCACAGAGAGAGGCAGGCAAGCGGTAGAGGCCTCTTTGCCGCCTTTCCAAGTGTTTGTCATCAGTCACTTCTCTTGTCTAGAGCGCGAAGGGTGTCATCGAGTGCCTGAAGATTGTCACTCGAACCAAGTCTCAGAGGATTGCAAAGTTTGCATTTGACTACGCCACCAAGAAAGGGCGGAGCAAGGTCACAGCTGTCCACAAGGCCAACATCATGTGAGACAGGGTTTTTGTGTGCCTGGGTTCCTAGAGAGGTATCCATCCCTTTAGCTCTCTCGACTGATTTTTGTCTCTTTGGTCCATGAACAGGAAACTTGGGGATGGGTTGTTCTTGCAGTGCTGTGAGGAAGTCGCTGAACTATACCCCAAAATCAAATTTGAGACAATGATCATAGACAATTGCTGCATGCAGGTGAGTTCGCAGAGGGAGAGCAGGGAGTGGAAATCTTTTTCTGTTGGAACTCTTCTTCATTTTCATAATCTTACCCTTAGCTGGTGCAGAATCCTTACCAGTTTGATGTACTTGTGATGCCTAATCTTTACGGAAACATTATTGACAATCTGGCTGCTGGCCTTGTTGGGGGAGCTGGTGTGGTCCCTGGTGAGAGCTACAGTGCAGAGTATGCAGTTTTTGAGACGGTGAGCATGATTATTTTTCCCCTGGGCATAGTGGTGGCATATGTCTTTAATCCCAGCACTTGGGAAGCAGGTGAATATTTGAGTTCAAGACCAGCCTGGCCTATATAGTTCCAGGATAGCCAGAGCTACACTACACAGTGAGACCCTGTCCCCAAAACCCAAACTAAGGAAAAAAAAAAGAAAGAAATTATTTCCTGTTATCTAGTTATCTGTACCCAGCCTTCTCTGACCTTGGGTAGGTGTGCTGTGTTCCTCCTCTTCCATCCCAGTGCTGCTTTCTCTCCCACTCCCTACACCTCTCAGTCCTGCCCTCCTTCTGTGCTATGCCTTTTGCAGATCTTCTCCTTTGCATGTGCCTGTCTCCTTCCAGTGATTCTGGCTTGTTTTTTTTCCACAGGGTGCTCGGCACCCCTTTGCCCAGGCAGTGGGCAGGAATATAGCCAATCCCACTGCCATGCTGCTGTCCGCTTCCAACATGCTGCGGCATCTCAAGTAAGTTATGGGAAGCTGAAGTGGGGTGGAGGGTGGGTGTTGGAAGGGGAAGCACAGTGGGAAAATCTGGGTGGGGTGCTCTGGTTGGATTCTGAGATTCTCCTGTGTTGACAGCCTTGAGTATCACTCCAACATGATTGCAGATGCCGTAAAGAAGGTGATCAAAGTTGGCAAGGTAAGTTCAGAAAGGTCTCAGCACCATCTGCTGGGGCACTTTCCCTCCAGGTCCCCACAATACCTGCTGTGATCTCGGGGTTATTCACCTCCCTTCTCTGGCTGTTTCATCCTCTTGGTCTTCTTCACCTTAGTTCCATCTGCTGTTCCTTTTCCTGCACCATCCATTGAGCCTTTCTTGGGCCATCTGAATGCAGACCTTGCAGCTTTCTCTGGGGGTAGCAGGCAGGCAGGAGTAGGTCCTGCCTGTCTTTCCTCCCACGTGGTCTCTTTTCCTGTTCCTGCAAGGTAACCTCATCCTTTGATCCACATCTCCCCATCCCAGTGCTTGTTCCTGTTCATCCTCCTGTACTGCCTGTCTGCTCAGAAGTGAGCAGGTCCTTGTTCCTCCACCTCTTCACCTTCCATTCTTGCTATATTTTTTCTTGGCCATGTCATATTGCCCCATCTTCTTCATGGGCTCTCTTTTCTTCCCCACGGCTATTGCTGGTGGTGGCTGTAGGTTCGGACTCGAGACATGGGCGGCTACAGCACCACAACCGACTTCATCAAGTCTGTCATCGGCCATCTACACCCCCATGGGGGCTAGAGCCCTCACTCCCTTCAACTTCAAAAGGACCATGCTTTACCTACACATCCCTTCAGTACAATGGACCAGGGAAGAGAACATCTATAGACAGTAGACCCTAATTGCTTTTCTGAGGCTAGGCTGTCCTGGGGGCTGGCATTAAGGGTACCAGTACAGGGTGGGTGTTGGGACTGGGTCCAAAACACAGGATGATGACAGCTTTTTCCTACAGGTTCGAACCTCAGACATGGGTGGTTATGCCACATGTCATGACTTCACTGAAGCTGTCATTGCTGCCCTGTCATAAATCTTACACATGCACATGTAAAGAATTCAATAAATATATAAACATACAAGCTATTTTTTTTTGTGTTTTTATTGGGGTGAATCATGGGTAGGGACTGTCACCTTCAAGGTATGCCCTTCCCACCAAGCATGTCCATTTTAATCCTCTTGGGATGCTTTCTGGGACTTTTTCTTTTTCTTTGTGGTTTTTGTAGAGCTAGCAGCGGCTTCAGGTTCCTCAGAAAATTTCCTTTTCTTCTTGGGGACAATGGGGCTTGCTGCCTCTTCTGGTTCACTGGCCATTTCCTCCTTTGGTGAGGATTTCTTCCTCTTGGGAGGGCTTAAGCTGCTAGTAGCCACCTCTTCAGGGTCACTGGCCAACTCCTCCTTGGGAAAAGCTTTCTTTTTCTTACTTTTAGGCAAAGAGACAGGTGGCTCTTCCATTCCATTTTCCTGTGGAGTCTCCTGGGGTTTTAACTTTTTCTTCTTCTTGGGTTTTTCATGTGTCTCCTGAAGGGAATAAGAAAACGAACATGTTGCTTCTATGTTAACAGCTGCAGTTACCCTTAGATAGAATCCAGGCAGAAGCCTAGTCCTCCTGACTACTTAGTTGCATGGGCGCTTTGGTAATCTAGTCTCAAAGCTACTCCCAGGTAGAGAAAAATTTAGTGGATTTTCTTGACCCTTTTAAAACCTGTATGCTGGTCACAACAGACATGCAGAGCTCCCAGGGGACCCTGAAGAGGAAATACTAATAGCTCAGGTTGAAAACCCTGGGGGGGGGGGGGAGACAATTCTAGACTGTCACACTGGTGACCTCCTACCTTTATGCCCCCCCATCATGAGACACTATCAATTTCCAGACACAGAACAGGGAGAGCAGGAATTCACACCACCCCCGGTTGAGGGCTCCTGGGAGGCAGCCGAGGACAGAGCACACTTGCCCATGGATGGAATGGGCCATGTGCTACAACCAGCATTCTGGGCTCTTGGTCAAGTTCTCTCAGCACCTATCTCCTCCCTATAGAATCAAGAGGTAGTTTTAGTCCAAAAAGCCCAAGCTCCAGACCATGGTTTGATGCCCTTTGTTCTACTGTTGAAGTCCTACAACCTAGGACCCAAGCAGAGGACTGACCTCACACTCCTCTGGAGTGCTACTGTTTTCTGAAGATGCCTGGGCGGCCAGCGCAGCCAGTCGCTTCTTTTCCTTCTTCAAGCGTTTCTTCTCCTGTTTTTCCAGTTTCTTGGCAATTTCAGCAGCCGCTTCCTCTGCCTGGCAAAAAGTAAGCACTGAAACCCGAAAAACCCCTGGCTGCAGCAGCCCTTCTAGCCCTGCTGGATCAGGCTCATTAAATCAGTTTTCTTGCCTCCATTTCCTAATCAGGCCAAGACAGTTCATCACTTCCAACAAAATCACAGCATTCAGCTACTCCCAAAGCACACTGACCTGAACCATGGCTTCCTTCATGACATCCAGGTTCTTCCGTGGAATCTCTCCAGTCTCATAGAAAGACAATCGCTCCTCAACTTGTTCTCGGAGTTTCTCCCCAAACACACTTGTGGGTACCTCTAGATGGTGTGTATATATAAACAAAACCCATTATACCCTTGAAATAACAAAATAACCACCAGTCCCTGTACCCTCAGCTTCTCTCAGACCCAAAGTGTCAACACTCACTAGGTGATATCTGTTGACGAAAAATATTACCATCATTGTAGAAGCTGGGTTCACTCCCCACCTCCTGCAACCCATTCCCTTAAACGTCAACTTCTCCACCCATACCAGAGAAGCAGTCAATTCTTGATGCAATACTGCATTTGTTCGCTAGATATCGGGAGATGCGGCCTTTGTTCTTTGCAGCTGCTCGACCAATGAAGGTAGAATGGAAAATGAGTCCATATTTTGGTGTATTACCTCTTGTCTTCAGGGCTCTGTGAGAATAGTCAGTCAACAGTTTAGGGTCAGAAGACCTGGCCCAACTGACCAAGTTCCCCTCTCCCCACACTCTCACAACAGGCTTGGCTGGACTTTCTACCTCGACACATGCCAACCCAGTTCCCAAAGGCAGAGAGGGAAGGCATCCAATGTCGCTGACCTGGAAACTTGGTCCCTTTTTGCTGGGCCCTGGGAATCACTCAGACACCAGGACTGGCCATCACCCCCATAGCAGAGGCCTGTATAGGTCAGGGAGTCCTGGTCAGCCATCATTGTAATCCCCAAACAAAGCAGTGGGCACCAGAAGCAGCACCTGACATGGGCAGGCGCCCTCACTGGTACCTGAACAGGGCCTTTTCAGCCCCAAGGATCTGTACTGTGGATGCTGGGTACTTGGCCAGGTTGGTGAGGCTGCCAGCATGAGCAATGAGACGTGCACCTACCTGGAGAAAGATCCAAGGAAGAAGCAAGGTGAATAGGGGGAACTGACCTGTGGTTTCACACCCTATTCTCCTCCCCACCATGCAACAACTAGGGACAACATGGTAGCCAGAAGTATAGCGGTACAGAATGTTAACACTTTTATTCCCCCATTTGTGTTCCCCATGACGCACCGCTTCCCCAATTAAGGCTGACAGGCTGGGGGCTACTTGGCTCATCTTGGAGCGAAGGTAAGTGTGTAGGCTCTGGCGATACTCTGACAAAGACACCACACGACTGGAGAAGCTCTCGATGTTTATCAAGTCGATAGCAGATATGTCCATGCCTAGGAAACACCTAGTGTGAACAGGGGGACCAGATACTCAAGGAGTCTCGTACCTTACGCATGTGGCCGGGCTCTGCACTGACCCATGGAGGACCGAGAGGCATCCAAAATGGCCTTAGCCTTGGCCCCATCCATTGTCAACTCTTCCAGTTTCTCCAGCTTTTCCTCATTCAGCTCCCTGCGGTTCCCAATGAACTGAGCCAGGCGACAGTATGTGGCATTGTCATTGATGATCTTCACCAGCTCTGGAAAATGGTACCCATACCACTCCCTGCAGAGGAACAATCATTCCCTGACCCAGTTTGCCAAACCTCAAATAAATCAGATCCCAGACTCCCTCAAATCCATGTCTCCCCATTCACAATACAGACCAGGCACAGTGGCCTGGGCTGAGGTGTACATGGGGTGGCTTTATTATACCTCCTCTTTCTATACAGCCAGTGTAAGAACACAGCCTGTGGTAAGCACAAGGAGGCCTGGCTTCAGTCCATTATTCTACCCATAGGAAGTATCAGCCCTGCTTGACCTGGTTAAGTTTGTAATAGCTAAACTTCAGGCCTAAGAAGAGCCCAGGGCTTGGTAGCCTCTGCACTGCATCTTACCTGACACGCATCGAGAAGGTATTGATATCTTTATCCAGTTGGTCCAGAAGACTTATGGACTGGATGATCATGTTGTCCACCCGGTTCACATTAAATTTAACTTTGGCACGAGAATAGCTGTGTCCCAGCCCTAGTTGGGCTTTACAAGCAGACAGGTCCGTCAGACCCTTTACCAGATTATGGAAGTGCAGACGAACTCCTGAAAAGAAGGTAGGGCTGTGCATAAAAAAAGTCTCTTCTAGAATCCACGTGGCCACTTACAGTTGATAACCACCCTCTCTAGTCCCCTCTACTGGCCTCTATGGGTATTGCACCCACAGGACAGGCATAATAAATGCAAATACTCCTACATATACAAATCTTAAAACAGTAAGTATAAGTAGGGTTATCTCACCTCGAAGGACCTCAGCTATCACACCCCCAGTCTGGCAGTTATATCCCAATTCTTCCTGTATTGCGGCACCAATCTTGGGGTCTCCAACCCCCAGTAGTACTTTCTTCTTTTTAGATGGCAGGTATGTCTCCAGAAGCAGGCGGAGGTCCTCATGAACAACACCTTGGGACAAAGAACACAGCTCCCACTAACACGCTGAAGAACACTTTACCTGTAAAAGAGGACCTGGCCTCCACATCGGAACATGCAGGAACACCCACCCACCCCTCCAGGCATTGCTCAGAAACATGGAGTCATCAGTGAACACACTCAGTGGATTGACAGATTCTCAAGTCATCATTGCAAAGCCTGGCTTTACCACAGCAGCCCGACTGGGAAGCATCCAACTCCGTGAAGTCAGATTTTGTTAAGGTGTTATTTTGTAGGTTTCAATGCTTAGCACACAGCATGCTTTGAACAAAATCACCGAAGAACACCGTCAAGGACCACACGGCGCTCAGGGACTCGAAACTCACCTTCAGACACGGCATTGGCATTCTCCAAGGCAACCTGGGATGAAGAAAACGGACAAAAGGCCACCAGACGGACGACATTGTGGAATTTGCCAAGGTTAAGTACACACTCCTCCACCTGTGGAGAGAGAAGGATGAATGGGTTTTCTTTTCATTTGGCCTCTACAGCGCAGCAAACCAGGAACACCAGCTGTAATAGTAACTGAAACACTGGTGCTAAGCCCCACATCCCGATTCTACTTTAATTCTCAGGAAATAGAATTTGAGAAGTTTATCTCCAATCTCTAAGGAGATTACGTGGATGCGCATTAATTAAAGATCTCATTCCAAGGTTTTCACTCCCCCCCCCCCCCGCCGCGCCGGTGCGGTCGGCCACGTGGGAACACGCGGTGCATGATGGGGTTCGGCGGCCTTAGGGGCTGCAATGCAGCACCGTGAGCCCACCGATCCCACCCACCTGCGGCTGCAGCAGGCTGATTTCCTCCACTTCCTTCAGCGACAACAGCGCGTAGCCGACCGCATGCTCGAACAGCACGTGCAGCAGAACCTGAAACGGGAGCCAGCGCGCGGGCCATCAGTCAAATCTCCGGGTCCGCTGGGCCGCTCCTAGAGCAGGTATCGGCCCAGACTCCGACCCGAACCCGAAAGCAGCACACCCAGACCCGCACCCAGGCCTTCACGTCGCTAAAAACGCACAACCACTCCTCACCATGGCGCCTGCTCCGTGCCCAGCTCGCAATGCGGCTTGCGCGCTCTGGCGCGCGGAACCAGACTGCGGAGGCCACGCCTTCTCCCGCCTGGCCAATCAGAGGCCTGGGACGGAACCATTTTCGTGCCTCCGGAAGGGTCCGCGGGGGGTGGTATCGCCCGTCGGGCGGGCTGGACTGGAGCGGGCGCGAGCGGGCCGGCCCAGCCGAGCCTGTGCGGCTGCGCGAGCGAGCCGTTGCGGTGACCGGGGACGCATGGCGCCCTGAGGCCATAGAGTGCTCTGGAGGCCGCCCTTCTCCATCTCTCGTGCTTTTGTCCCCCGTGGCCCGAGCGGCGGAACTCGATGAGCGGAGGAGAGGCTCCCTGACGAGCGTCGCAGGCTTCCCGCTGGCCTGCGGCCTCTGGTGACAGACACTCCGTGTCCTCGCCTGTCGCCTGGGCTTCCGTCGCAGACGCTGCAGGAATGGCGGCTCCTCTCCGTCTGCCTCTTCCTCTTAAATTTTGTTGCTCAGAAAGTGATGGTGCGAGCAGTAGCGTAGACAGGAAGGGCGGTTTACTTCTTCCTCGGTCTGTTCCCTGCCCTGTTTAATAGAACCCAGCGCTGCTCGGCGCCACGTGTTGCTCATCGCGGGGTAGGCCCCAAATTCTTCCAAGGAACAGCATCGCTGTTCTCCAGGGCTGCTTTTAGGCACACCGAAGCGGCTAATTTAAAATTACCTTTTCTTTAGATTAAAAAAAATTAATTTAAATAATGTTAGGATTATAAGTCTCAAACATAGTTATTTATTAAATAGTCTGTGCCTTAATGAATTAAAAACAATGCTAAGGGAATTTCTCCTTCCTGTTTACTATTCTCCTTCGGTTCGTTCCCCTCCCTCTTCCTCACACCTCCCATCACTCTCCTTTTCTTCCTTTCTCTCTCCCTCTTTCTGTCCCCCTTCTTTCTTCTCCCTTCCTCCTTCCCTCTTTATCTCTTCTTTCTAGGACTGACTTAACGATTGGCTCTGTAGCAGAGAATGATCTTTGAACTTCTGATCCTCTGGGCTATCTCCAAGTCCTATGCCATCTGTTACTGAATTCAATGCAGGCCCTGAATGTACTCACTCACCAACTGAGCTCTACTACAAGTCCTTGGGGGATTGTGAAAAGTCTCATGACTATAAGGCACATTTGTAAGAAAGGTCTGTTTTGTTTTCTTTATTTTTTTAATTTAATTAATTTATTTATTTTGGTTTTTCAAGGCAGGGTTTTCTCTGTGTAACAGCCCTGACTGTTCTAGAACTCACTTTAGAGACCAGGTTGGCCTGGAACTCACAGAGGTCCCCCTGTCTCTTCCTCCCAATGCTGAGATTAAAGGTGTGCACCACCACACCCGGTTTATTTTGTTAAAATACTGAATGCTTTAACAAAATGCGCAAGATCTTCATAATAGTTTTCGCTCTTTGTGGTTTTGGTGACTGAACTCAGGGCCTCAAGGATGGTAGGTGAGCGCTCCATCACTGAGCCGTCTTCCAGCCCACTTTTTGGTTCATTTGCTAATAAAAAACATAACATTTTATGAGAGAATTTCCTAACACCATTTTTACACATCCTCCTAAACTCGTTTTTAAAAGTTACTTCAGGCCGGGCAGTGGTGGTGCATGCCTTTAATCCCAGCACTCGGGAGGCAGAGGCAGGCGGATCTGTGTGAGTTCGAGGGCCAGCCTGGTCTACAAGAGCTAGTTCCAGGACAGGAACCAAAAAAAGCTACGGAGAAACCCTGTCTCGAAAATCAAAAAAAAAAAAAAGTTACTTCAGTCATTCATTCACTTACATGTCTCTAAATAAATATAATTAAGTTTCACATGGTGAAACAGTTACCAATACCATTCAGCTTCCAATGGCTGGAGATGAATATTTACTTTCACTGATTAAGTGATAGGGACTGGAAAATCCATTCAGATGGTAAATTTGTAATTGTTAGTATCTGCACCCTTTCTACTTTATAAACAAACAGCCATGTTAAGAATCCATTCTATTTTTTAAAAAAAATAATTTCTCTTACTTGGCTCTTAAAAAAAATGGCATTTTTCACAACTTAGTGCTGCGGACAGTGATATATCAGGTCTTTGTGCTCAGTTAGGTTTGAAGGTTGTGTCTTGGGCCATTAGCTCTACCGTAGCGTGGCCTCTGCAGCCAGTCTCCTCTTAGATGTGCTGGTTGCAGCCAGATGCATAGCGCCTCTGAGCTCTGGGCCTCCTTCAGGCCTGGTTCCATGCTGTAGGGTGTCTGTTTCCTTCTGAGGCCTGCGCTTGAGAACCAGTCTCCTTACTACAGGACTTACTACCAAGCGCATCTCCTTCACTTTGAAGCTTTAGGGTAACTATGTTCTATCCAAAATGCGTGGGACCAGAGGTGTTTTACATCCATTAGGTTCAATTCGCAGTCAAAGGAAGGGAATTAGGCTTCACCGCTTGAGAGGGTTTGCTGAAGAATTTATAGATATTTAACAAAAAAATTCTTATTCAGGCAGTTGTTTTTCCGAAAAGAGTTTACTGGGGAGTTTCTGCCGAGACAATGTCCTAAATGAGCAGCATTTCTGAGTGGGGCTTTCAGGGTGGGTTTCCACTTTGAGCTTTTAGCCGTAGGCACCTAGGCTTCCCCACTTTTGTGTGGATGTGACTGTCTTCTGGATCAGACACTAACTGTGTCGTCTTCGTTAGCCCGAAGTTTTACTTTTGGTCAACACTGGTGACAGTCTGTGGCAATAGAAGGAACATTTTAAATTCCAGCTGTGAGGATTCCAGGGAAGGAAACTGCAGGGAAGTCCCACCAGGTGGTGGTACTTCACACGTCTGGTCAGTGAGAAAAATCACATCTCATTTGAAAAGGCTTCGAGCAGTTCTGGACCCTTTCCTCAATGTGGAAAGAAGCCCCCCAAATTCTTTGACAGCTCTTCACATAGACTCGGGGAATAAGGGCAACCTTACAGGAAGATCATCTAGCCCAGTGGGCCTTGTCAGTATCAGTCTTACAATCTCAGATGATCATGAGACAAATGTTTCATTCACTTGATGCTCTGGTGTTCATCTCCTAGGCCAGATGACTGATATCATCCAGACCTGCTGCTGTGTTATTGTTGGGTTACTGGCATATTGAAGTCTTACATGCATCAATTTGTTGAACTTCATAACACAATTTTGAAAGTTGGCCTTATATGGCCCATTTCCTAGACATGGTTCAATGATAGAGGTATCTCAATTTTTAAAATTCTACATTGTGTTTGTATGCGTGTGTGTAGTGGATGAATGTGCATGTTTTCACATGTGTGCATGTGTGTAAAGATTTACACACATGTAGAGGCCAGACATTGATATTGAATGGCTTCTTTTATGGTTCTCCATCTGATTTATTTCCTATATGCCTATCGACCTATCTGTCTATCATCTATTTGAGAGAGTCTCACTATGTAGCCCTGGCTGGCCTGGAATGCAATACGTTGACCAGGCTGGCCTCAAACTTAAGAGAGATGGACCTGCCTGTCTCCTGAGAGCTGGCCCCACATTGTGCCTTGTCCCCCACCTTGTTTATTTGTTTGCTTGTTTGTTTATGGGGGCTGGAGAGATGACACAGTGGTTAAGAGCACTGCCTGCTCTTCCAAAGGTCCTGAGTTCAATTCCCAGCAACCACTTGGTGATTCACAACCATCTGTAATGAGATCTGGTGCCCTTTTGAGGAAAAGACCTGGTCAGTCATCCTAATCAGCTTAGACCATGAAACCCAGTATGGACAAGTTCAGCAGAGCCACCATATACGGCTGCCCACGCATGCTTCAGCATTACCAGGGCATAAATTTCATTTTTTCAATTTTATTTATTTATGTTTTTTTTTTCAAGACAAGGCTTGTGTGTGTGTGTGTGTGTGTGTCCCTGGTAGTCTTGGAACTTGCTTTGTAGATCAGGCTGGCCTAGAATTTAGAAATCTGCTTTCCTCTGACTCCTGAGTGCTGTGATTAAAGGCATGTGCCACCACACCCAGCTCTACCCTATTTATTTATTTGGGTTTTTTTTTTGGAACAGGGTCTCTCTACATACTCCTTGCTGTCCTGGAACTCACTATGTAGACCAAGCTGTCCTCAACTCACAGAGATCCGCCTGCCTCTGCCCTCCGAGGGTGGGGATTAAAGGCGTGTGCCATCATACCTGGCTCCCCACCTTAGTTTTTGACAGTGTCTCTCAGGAAACCTGGAGCTCATAGATTTGGCTAGGCTGGCTGTGCCTTGCAGCTCCAGGGATCGACCTGCCTCTGTCTCCCCAGCACTAAAATTATACAATGTATCGTCTTTCTCAGCCTTCTATGTGGATACCAGCGATTGGAATTCAGATCCTCATGCTTATATAGTAAGCACTTTCCTGAGATATCTCTCTGGACCCTTCCATGTTCTGTATGATACATTTACTCCAACTATGACTTTGGGACTTCCTTTACATTTTTCAAAGGAATATTGTATTGAAGGAGCCATTGGGTGGCATACCAATGCAGATGGGTATCTCTAACAGTACTGCTCGGCACTCAGAAAAGCCCAGGTTATGTTAGGTGATTTCCCCTTTGAAGATTACATTTCAGTTTTTATTTCTTTAAAAAAATAAAAAATTTACCCCAACCCTATACCAACTGTAACCAACCCCTAAATGATGTCCCTATCACTGAGGACAAACTTTGTTGGGAGATGGGACATCGTCTTCTAGAATTACTTCCAGCTGTCATGGGAGTGATGTTCTTTCTATGGGATCCTGTGAAAGTAAAATGATGGTTAAGTTCCAAGATTACTGTCTCGTAAATTGCAAATAGTCTCTGAGCATTTGGTAGGGTTTTTCTGAGGTTCCTATTTGGAGGTCTGGCCAGAATGTTGTAAAAACGTGCACCATTTCAGCTAACCAAGTAGGAAGCATCTTGAGCAGCTGGTACCCAAAACAGGTCTTATAGTAGCACTATCAGCATCATGACGTCATATCAACCAGGTGGAGTTGTTGTGGGGCCCCATCTTCTTCCTGGAAACTTCAAAGATTACTGCAAGAAAATTCATTGTGGAAAACTTAAACATTATTTATATAGACATATACAAACATATATATATATATTATTTTATTGGTATTTGTTGAGCTCTACATTTTTCTCTGCTCCCTTCCCTGCCTCTCCCCTCACCTCTTCAATCCTCCCCCAAGGTCCCCATGCTCCCAATTTACTCATGAGATCTTGTTATTTTTCTACTTTCTACTTCCCATATAGATTAGATCTATGTATGTCTCTCTTAGTGTCCTCACTGTTGTCTAAGTTCTCTGGGACTGCGGTTTGTAGGCTGGCTTTCTTTGCTTTATGTTTAAAAACCACCTATGAGTGAGTACATGTGATAATTGTCTTTCTGGGTCTGGGTTACCTCACTCAAAATAATGTTTTCTAGCTCCATCCATTTTCCTGCAAAATTCAAGCTGTCATTTTTTTTTCTGCTGAGTAGTAAGTACTCTACTGTGTAAATGTACCACATTTTCCTTATCCATTCTTCGATCGAGAGGAATTTAGGTTGTTTCCAGGTTCTGGCTATGACAAACAAAGCTGCTATGAATATACTTGAGCACATATCCTTGTGGCACGATTGAGCCTCCTTTGGATATATCCCCAAAAGTGGTATTACTGGGTCTTGAGGAAGGTTGTTTTCTAATTTTCTGAGAAATCGCCACACTGACATCTAAAGGGATTGTACCAGCTTGCATTCCCACCAGCAGATTCAATCACCTTTATTAGCCTATCAATGTTACATTTATACATAATGTCTAGTCGTCTTCTCAAAGGGCTCTATTTTTAGTACATCATGTTAATAGTAAATAGCCAAATGTGATGGCTAAACCTTAGCCTAGCTTTTTAATATCCTCTGGGAACTAGAAAGCCAATCACTTTACATGAAATAGTGTTCCAGAATAACTAGGAAGCTGCTACAATTTTAAGCAGGGGAAGAAACATGTTCATTTTGGTCTTTTTGTGTTTGTATTCCATCAAATTATATTTTCAATTAACAGCAACAATGATATCATAAAAATTGCTCTGTTTTTAAATTTTTGAACTTCAATACAGTACAAATTGAAACAAAATAGTATTATAGTCTTTTGGGAGGCTATTAGCCATCAATAGTGTAGCTGAACCTCCTTATCGATAACCGGGTCCAGGTTGGGTATAGCCCTGACCAAAAGGAGGACAGTTATGTGCATAAGGGTTAGGCCCACTGGAAGGAGGGGTCATGGTACCTGCAGGAGATGGCATAAAACCTGGTCTGGGTTGGTAAGCACCAGGTTGGCTTGGAGCCATTCCAGGCTGAGCACCAGGGGCACAGTATATTAGCAGGTTGAGATGTTTGGGTAGTATAAGTTTGTGGAGGATAAGTGCTCATCTGGTACTGTTGTGGTTGAGCGTCATGCCCCACTACAGACTTCCATGTCTGAGGGTGACAGACGATGGGAATAATTAGGACGGAGAGAGGAACAGAGAGAAAGGATGATAAGAATGCTGACGCCAACTACACAAGCAATTGAATGTTTCTCATCATTCTTAGAAGAAAACGAGAGCTGAAACAAAGCAGATAGAAGTTCTAGGAAGACTTCTCAGTTAGAAGAGAAGGGAGTGGGAGTTATTTAAGATAAAGCAGAGTGGTCTGAGTCCACACACATCTGGAGGGAAGTCAGTGTAGGCAACACTGAGCAACCTCTGTCAGTGTGCCGGGACCACTCACTGTGTCCACAGCTTGTAGTATTTGACAACACCTTCTGCAGGATTGGGGTGACATTTCCCTCAGATTTTCCCATGGTTTCCATTCTAGTTATCAGGACATAAATGAGTTCAGGGTCCCTCCTGTCTGCAATCTGCTTAGCTACATTGAAATTGTTTTCACCGAGCCATGGGATACCGCCCTACATTCACTCTAAGACACACTCACGGAAGAGCTGCCGGGACAGTTGGCTGAAAGACCCACACTAGTTAGGTGTGGTTAGGTTAGGTGGGAAGGAGAAGTCACCTGTATTCATGGGCAATAAGGAAGCAGTGAGGTCCTATGGTCTCATCTTCTGTCCTTCTATTTTCCCCACCCCCAGGCCTCAGCCCATCTCTCCCGTCAATCTCACACACTCCCTTTTAAGATCAGAATAACTTAATATGCTTGTACTGGCGAAGACTCATCAATAAGGCTGCTAACTTGAAGCAGAAGGCTGGAGAATAACAGGGTGAAGGACAGTGAATGCCAGACACATTCAGTGCCTGAGGACTGTGTTGACTTATGACAACAATAGTCCATAGACACCTCAGTAATATGACAGCCCCGTGGGACCACAGCCAGTCACGTAACACAGAGAATGTACCTCTTAGCCAGATACTAGACTAAGCACCTCACAAATATTGATTTAAATATTTTGACAACTCCCTGATTCCTGTGATTTTGTTCCCCAATGTTAAATAATGAAGAGCTTAGCATAGCTGCCTGTCTCCGACACCCTGGGATTCCCACAAACACAGAGAGTTACCCCAGCTGAATAATTATGTCTGCATTTGGCCCCTCAAAGCACTTGGCTCAGCACCAGTGTTCACGTGGGTTAATTCCTATTCCCTTACATCCCCATGTGCATTTTGTGTCCCTGAGAGACCATACAACAGTCCTCATCTTTTGTGGGACTCCTTAGCTTAGTGCCCAGGGCCAGCCAGCCCTTAGAGTGGGGATGTGTAGATTCTCAATAGAAGCCAGGACATAGTTGCTGGGCCCGCGGTCCTAGATGGCTGACCAATCACGTCCCTGAGTGCAGGCCATTTCCTTGTTCCTGTCTTCCCATGCTCATTGTCTTCACTGCACACAGACCTGATGGCCACCAAAAGTTCAGCACCAATTAGTAAGGTCTTCCCTCAACAAGAACTAAGTGCTATGTGGATTTCTCTTCCACGTTTCCCTGTGCTCCCCAAGTCTCCCAGGGCTCTGAGTACCCACCTTTACCACTGTTTGTTTGAGCTCCTGGTTCCCGCTCTTCAAATCCACACCCAGCGCCCCCACCAGCTGCTGCCACTTCAGGGCAAGAAACTGAGCAGCGGTTTCAGCTCTGTTTTTAGGTTTTCTGTCATTTTTCTGCCACACTGTCCTCACAGCCCTTCTGAGTTTGAGTCAGTTCCTTAAGCTTAAAAGGGTGAAGTGTTTCTGTGTCTAGTATTTTGAAAAGTTTTTTCAGGTCGTGGTATAGTTATAAAAATGACCAATGATCGCCGAGCCACATCCCTAACAGTTAAGAATGCTGTAGGACCGCTCTGTGCCCTAAGTAGGACAGTTACATCTAAGATAGTAAGAGAATTCAGAACAAGTCGGGGGTGGTGGTGGTGGTAGCAAACATCTGTGATCCAGCACTCAGGTGTAGCCTGGGCTCCAACACTGTTGTAAAGGTCTGGTCTGAGGGAGGAAAATAAAAACAACATTTGATGTGGGCTGGAGCAATCAAGAGAGGCTTCCTGGGAGATTGATCTGTATGTGAATCTTGAAGGGTAAGCCTTAAAAACACCTCTTCATTCCCTAGAGCACTTACAATAAGGCTCACACAGAACTGATGTCAAAAGGATAACTCCTGAGAAAGGAGGATCAGAATGGCTAAAATCAAAAACACCAATGATAGCTTATGCTGGAGAGGATGTGGAGTAACGGGAACACTCATCCATTGCTGGTGGGAATGCAAACTTGTGCAAACACTTTGGAAATCAGTATGGCGGTTTCTCAGGAAATTGGGACTCAATCTACCTCAGGATCCAGCAATACCACTCTTGGAAATATACCCAAGAGATGCCCAATCATACTACAAAAGCATTTGTTCAACTATGTTCATAGCAGCATTATTTGTAATAGCCAGAACCTGGAAACAACCTAGATGCCCCTCAAGGGAAGAATGGATAAAGAAAGTGTGGAATATATACACATTAGAGTACTACTCTGTGGTAAAAAATAATAACATTTTGAATTTTGCATGCTAATGGATGGAAATAGAAAACACTATCCTGAGTGAGATAACCCAGACCCAAAAAGATGAATATGGTATGTACTCACTCATTAGTGGACTCTAGCCCTAAACAAAGGACATTAAGCCTATAGTTCACAAGCCTAGAGAAGCCAAATAACAAGGTGAACTCAAAGAAAAACATATAGATCCTCTTGGAAATTGGAAGCAAACAAGATTGCCGGGAAAAAGTTGGGAGCATGGGGGTGGGGGTAGGGGTAGGAGTAGGATTGGGGGAAGGGGAGAGGGGGAGAGAGAAGGGAGAAAGGAAAGACTGGAGAGAGCTTGGGGGAGTGGGAGGGTGGAGATGGAGGAAGGGCGGATATAGGAGCAGGGAAGAAGATATCTACATTAAGGGAGCCATTTTAGGGTTGGCAAGAGACTTGGCTCTAGAGGGGATCCCAGGTGTCCACGGGGATGTCCCCAGCTAGGTCCTTGGGCAGCAGAGCAGAGGGTGCCTGAACTGGCCTTGCCCCACTATCACACTGATGATTATCTCGAATATCACCATAGAATCTTCGTCCGGCAACGGATGGAGATAGAGACAGAGACCCTCATCAGAGCAACGGACTGAGCTCCCAAGGTCCAGCTGAAGAGCAGAAGGAGGGAGAAGATGGGCAAGGAAGTCTGGACTGTGAGCAGTTGGTCCACCTACTGAGACAGTGTGCCTGTTCTAATGAGAGCTCATCAAATCCAGCTGGACCGGGACTGAATGTGCATGTGATCAAACTGGACTCTCTGAATGTGGCTGACAACGGGGGCTGACTGAGAAGCCATTGATAAAGGCACTGGGACTTGTTTCTACTGCGCGTACATACTGGCTTTTTGCTACCCTAGTCTATTTGGATGCAAAGCTTCCTAAGCCTGGATGTGTGTGTGTGTGTGTGTGTGTGTGTGTGTGTGTGTGTGTGTGTGAAGGGCCTTGGACTTCCCACAGGGCAGGGTTCCCTGCCCTCTCTTAAGGAGGAAGGGGGACAGAGGAGGGAGAGTGGGGGAGTGGGAGGGGAATGGGAGGAGGGGAGGAAGTGTAAATTTTTGAATGGAAAAAAAAATGGGAAAAAAATATAGAGAAAGTTCGCTAGCTTGTTGGGAAACTGTGTGGAGCCTGAGCTCACTGATAGAAGTCTGACTCCACATGAATTTCTCCAAGAAGCAGGAGCTGTGAACTCTGACATAATCCATGCTGTTAAACTCTGTGGCCCTGACATGCGCAGTGGTGCTCCTTGTCAACGTCTGCAGTTCTCCTCAGACCTGGAGATGCCGCTAGAACGCTGGAGCAGGACAAAACCAGAGCGGAGAGCCAGTAAGATGCCAGGGTGGCAAGCCAGACTCGTGAGCGGCGGCACGCTCCCCAAAAGCCGCCGGTTCCTCCCAACGGGCACCGCAGGCCTGGCAGTAGAGGGCGGTCACTAGTGCGGTCCCCGTGGCGGCAGAGGAGGAGGAGCCGGCTTTGGAAGCCGAACCGCCTGGTGCTGCAGGACGACGAGCTGGCCGCCAAGCGGCGGCTGGAACAGCTTAGCTGGTCTTCAGCGACGTCAAGGACAACGAGGTTGCGCTGCTGCTGCTGAGACTGTGGAGCTCGCGGGGTCAACGACAAGGAAGCTCGGATGACTCTGAAGTGGAAGATGAAGCAAAAGATAATCTTCCTCCTCAGAAGAAGCCAGTTTGGGTGGATGAAGATGATGAAGATGAGGAAATAGTTGACATGATGAACAATTGGTTCGGAAAGATATAATGAAAAATGCCAGCGAAAGTAAACTCTCAAAAGAAAAGCTTCAAAAGAGACTTAACACAGGTGGTGATGCTCTCTGGGCTGGATAATGCTATCTCAACTATTTCAGGGAGATGGCAAAACGAACCCGAAAATCCAGAGCATCTATTTGGGAAAGGTTCCAATCTTTAAGGCTTGTTTCAGTGCTAATGGAGACGAGCTTTTAGCCACAAGTGTGCACAGCAAGGTTCTTTATGTCGATGATATGCGAGCTGGAAAGTTAGTTCCTGTACATCAAGTGAGAGGTTTGAAAGAGAGAATAGTGAAGCGATTTGAAGTCTCTCCAGATGGATCCCTCCTGCTCAGAAGCGGCATTGCTGGGTTTTCTCATTTGCTGCCAATGAAGACGAAAGAATTGATTGGTAGCATGAAGATCAATGGAAGAATTGCAGCATCCACATTCTCTTCTGATAGTGAGAGGATATGTACTCCTTCTGGGAATGGAGACGTTTATGTGTAGGATGTGAATTCGAGGAAGTGCGTTAACAGATTCCTTGATGAAGGCAGTTTATATGAATTATCATTGCTGCATCAAAGAATGGGCTGTATGTGGCTTGTGGCTCTAAGAGTGGAGTGGTAAACACAGACAGTCAAGATTCTTGCCTCCAACAAACCAACCCAAAGCCAATAAAGGCCATAATGAACCTGGTCACAGGTATCACTTCCTTGACCTTCAATCCCACTACAGAAATCTTCAAGAAAAATGAAAGAAGCTGTCAGATTGGTTCATCTTCCTTCCTGCACAGCATTTCCTAACTTTTCGGTTTTTAAAAGGAGTGCTATTTCTCGTGTTCAAACCATGGATTTTTCTTCCAGAGGTGGAAACTTTGCCTTGGGGAATGAGTGAGGCAAGGCCCTGCTGTATAGGTTGCACCATTACTCAAATTTCTAAAGATGTTTTTCTGAAATCCAGTTGAACCCACCTCGGTCCATCTTCCCAGAAATCTCCCAGTGTGTGATGATATATGGATAATGACTTGTGGGGTCCATGCTTAAAATTAGCAGCAATGTCTTAATATATAAATTTTATATGAAAGGAAAAAAAGATCTGTGGCCCTTCCCTTCTATCCTCAAGTCAGACATGCTCAGGTGACTTGTTTGGGCCAAGGAAATAGACCCTTTCTGAGGCGAGGGCCACTGAGAGTTTGGGGGCCTTTACTGGCTGCTTTACAAATAATTCCCCAGGGGCACTCTCCTCTGGCAGCCTAGGGCCCTCAGTGACAAAAACGCTGCAAAGAAGTCCCAAGATAATCCTAAGAATTTGTTATGGAATCTGACCCAGGCTCTTCTGACCTTGGTGGGCTGTGGAATTGTGACCTGATTGGCTTAGAGATAATGAACCCAGAAACGATATCAAACCGGTTTCTCTAGTCTTGGACTGAAGAGAGCATTTCTGCAGAACAGAGAGTTTCTGCAGGAGAACAGAGAGTTTCTGCAGGAGAACAGAGAGTTCCTACAGGAGGAGAACAGAGAATTTCTGCAGAACAGAGAGTTTCTGCAGGAGAACGAGAGTTTCTGCAGAACAGAGAGTTTCTGCAGGAGAACAGAAAGCTCCTAAGGTCCCTTCCAAATGGACACTAGACTCTGGACATTTCATTTGTTCTGTTAAAGCTGTTTTAAAGTAGAGACAATGTAGAAAGGGGAAATCTTCTAGCTAACCTGGAATTCTAATCCAATGTCAGAATTAGAGTATCAGAGCAGATGTTATAACACATCGTATGGCAATGCAGTTCTCTGGAGAAACCACAGGTCTTTAGAGATGAGACCGAGAAAATTCATTTCTCCTTTACAGAATCCCCCATTCGTCCCTTGCGTGAGTGTAACATGCAGGAATAGCTTTGAAACCAATGGCCAGTCTTTACTCTCGCTCTTCTTTCAGTAGCTTCTTTAACTCACTCACTTCTTGGTTCATGCTGCAGAGCTGCTGCTGGACTTCAGACAATCTGGAGGGTGAAAGGCAGGCAAAGGGCATCACTGGATGTAGGACACAATCTCGAATACATCGTCACAAGGCTGGAAGCATTTCCCCAAACGGGAAAACCAAACTAACATAGAAGTATAGCTACAGCACAATTAAAGCGGGAAATACCTATGGGGAGATGTGAGCCCGTCGGAGCAGCTGTAATTCCAGCATTTGTAGTGCTGCATGTGTGCACTTGTGTTACAAGCACTGTTCACTTCTTGCACAACATCTGTTAGGTACTGTTGCATTCAATCTTTACATCACTCTGTGACGCTTGTCAGATACTAGGACTCACTAAGAGCATATGGCAAACTCTACTTCACCAAAATTACAACCCAATTTTGTTAAAATAACATACACTGGCCATACACAATAATGGGTTTCATTATGATCTTTTCATACACGTTCAACACATTCACCCATTACCTCTGTCTTGTCTACCACCTAATTTCTTTGCACACAGTGTATGATGGAGGGTGAATCCTGCTCCCATACCTTGGCTGTGGCTCCCCTGTGGCCTCTGGATCTCTTTTTCTCTTTCCATTTATTTCCTGGGGCGCTCCTGGAATATCTACATTTGGTGGCCCCTAGAAAAAACAACAGTGGAGCAGTTGTGATGGAAGCTCTTCAGACACCATGTGTGTGCAAACTGAGAGCCTTCCACTGTGTAGGGAAGCCAAGTTTGACAACAGCGACAGCATGTCTGTTTCTCTTAAAACCAGAAACATCTGGAGAATGTGCAGTAATGATGCTGATTTTTACACACAGATACTACAAAGAGGAACAGTCATCCTTTTCTATGGGAATAAAAATCAATTTTAAGAATGGCTCAAAACTTCTCAAACACAGATCTGAAATACACACTTACTAATCGATCTCTGTCATTCTGGAGTGAAGACATGGCTGTTCTCAAGCTCGCAGTGCTGGTCAGGGGAAAGGCGCCTAGGGTTCCTTCTTCCTGCAAGGCTGCCACTTGTCTCCTCAAGCTCTCAATCTGTGTAGACAAGCCTTGTTTCTCCCCTTGGAGGGCATCTGAGGACCGTTGTAGGCTTCGCCTAGCTTCTTCCGACCCCTTCAGCTTCTCTTCTAGTTTTTCATATTCATTTTCAGCTCCTTATTTTGCTGCAGCTGAGCCTCAAGGAGTTGCTTTTGCTGACAGTTCTTTATGGATATCACTTCGTTCAGGTCTTGCCTGTACTGGATTAGGTCGGCATCCAGCTTGGCATTCTTGGAATTGAGATCATCCATATGATTTCTGAGCCCTCGAATTTCTTCCTTCAGTTTGTTATTCTCAGCAGCAGCTTCTTGGATGAGCTGGTCTTTTCCTAAGATTATAGAGAGATGTCGATCCTCCAGCTGCTGGTAGTCACTTAGGATGCGGTCTCGGTCATCCTGGAGCGAGGACATGGACCGAACAAAGGAATCCAGCTGAGCCCTCTGCTCGAGGTTCTCCTTCTTGATGTTTTCCAGTGTTTCCATGAGCTGACTGGTTTTCTCAACAGCCTTCTTGTTTTCTTCTTCTAAGGCGACATTCTCTTCTTCCTTCTGGGACAACAGATTTTCTAGTTTTTTGATCTCTTTATTGTGCTGCTTGTACAGTTCAGCAACAGCTGCCTGGATCGCCTCCTCCTTGCCAGAAAGCAGGCTTATAACCTTCTGTTCCTTCACATTGACTTCATCCTGCAACCGATTGGTCAGATCTCTGGAGGCCCTTAGGTCTGTCTTGAGAATTTATAGTTCTGGATATCAGCTTCTTGCTGTTTTATAATTTCTTCCAAATTTTCCTGATTGTTTTTACATTTTTCCAACGATTCATTTAAGTCAGTTGACTGGTCTTTGAGACTCTTAAGTTCTGACTCCAACTTAGCTAATTCATTCATAGAATTGTGATACAGTTGCCGAGTCTCTTCTAATTGGGACATAAGCTCTTTGTTTTCCCCCTGTAGGGTATCACACACTTCCTGTTGATGTTGGAGCTCTGTCTGGGCCTTGGACTCCCAGATTTCCTTGCCATGTTCAAGTCTATGAGAAGGGGTTGGGGGAGAGAGGGAGAGAGAAAAAGGAGGAGAGAGCTAACTATATGACATACAGCTAATTGATCTTCAATTCAGTCAACATTCATTATTGAAGGTTTTAATAGCGATCTTAGTTCTCTGCATCCACGATCCTCCACACAGAAAGATAGCATCCAGCTACATGGCAAAGATTTGAATCATGAAACTGCGATCAGTTTGAGACACTGAGAAGGAACTCAGCCCCAGCCCCACTGTTTCGTTCTGCCTTGCTCCAGACAAGTCAATGGTGGGCTTCTGTACAGCTGCAAGCCTGGCAAAAGCAGCAGTGAGGAAACAAAAGGGGAGGAGTCCTGAGGGCGGGGCACTGTCAGTTCCTGAACTGGAAAGGCGATTTGAGAGTGTGAGGATGGTATTTCTAACTGGCATACAGGGTAGAGCTGATGCCAACTGTGGTGGAGAGGACAAGGCCACTTAGGACAGCAAAGAAGTCCTTTGGGAGCAAGCTGGTGGAAATCTCAACAGTAGACAGGTTGTCAAGAATCCAGATATAAAAATGAAGAGAAACTTAGGTCATCTCAATAGAGATATGGGGGGGAGGACATATCAGTGGTTTTATATTAATAATTTTATGCTAATACAAATTATAACAAGTCACAAAATTGACAAAAATGTCAGAAGGGAAAGAAGATATACATTCTAAGGGAATTTAAAACATAAATTGCTTCTGTAATTCTAATTAAATCAAAACAGCTTAAAGACTTTGCCTTCACAATTATCTCTGGAGGGAAAAAAGGCTTATGCTCATTTGGCATTTGGCAATACTGATCTTCAATTCTTCTGCACCGGTGGTCATTTGCTGCAGCTGATCCCTTAGAACCATGCAATTCTCCTCTTTGAGTCTGATCTCTTCTTCTTTAGTTTGAATGGCATCACCAAACTTGCGCTCCCATTTTTTGTCCTCTTCTATCACACTGTCACGGTCATCCTGGTGGGACGACATGCTCTTTCTTAGTAAAGGCTGCGAGCCGAGCCACAGTGCTGGCCAGGCTCGCCTGCAGCTGTTTCATTGCTTTGTCTTTCTGGGACAGGGTGACGTGGATCTCTGCAAGCGTGTCTTCCATGCGGACCTTTTCTCTGTGCAAAGCATCCTGTTTCTCTTGCATGTTCTTCTTCTCGTCCAGGTGTTTTCCTTCCGCTTGCTCCAGTCTTCGCACCAGATCTTCATCTTTCTGTTTCATCTGGCTCTTGACGGCTTCTTTGTTTGACTGAAGTTCCTTTTTCAGACGGAGGTTGTCCGCTAGCACTCTCGCGGCTTCGCTTTGCATGTCATCTAGCAGTACCCTGAAGCTAGATAGTTCCCCTTGGGCCTTTTCACGATGTTCAACTGCTTGTACCAGATTTCCTTTGGTCACGTCCAGATCCTTTTGGGATTCAGTCTGAACAAACTCTAAGGCCTTAACCGTCTTCTCCAGAGTGCTGATCCTCTCCTGGTACCTAATGCAGCCCCTCTGCAGCTGCTTCACCTCGAGCTGTTTTTCCTTCAGCAGCTCCTGGAGCTCCTTTGCATGGCTTTGATTGCCAGGTCCTTTCTGGGCACCTTGCATCTTCTCTAAATACTGCTTCCGTATTTCTGACTCCACCTTGGCTTTCTCCTTAACCAACCGCCGCTTTTCTTCTTCTAAGTCACTCATGCACTTTTTAAGGTTCTGCACCTCAGATTCTAGTCGCTCGTTTTTTATTTGGGCATCCGTAACATCCTGGTAATAATTCCCAATGCTTCCATTAAGTTCTGCCAGTTGATTCATTAACCTTTCTTCTAAATAATCTTTTTCTTCTTCTGCCATCTCTTTCAGCTTGGTAACTCGGGAAAGTTCTTCTTGAATTTGCTGGTTTAACGTGTTTATTTTGGTGACTTATTCCTCAGGTAGTTTTAGTTCGCCATCCTTTGCAGATATTTGACTCAGGAAGGCATTTTTCTCATTTTCTAGGGTCTGGCTAAGCTCCCTGTCACTCTGTTTCTCCATCTCTAACTCAGCAACTCTTCCCTTGAGTTGGCAAAGCTGCTGGAGGTGGTCACTGATGTCATCGTGGGACCCCAAAGTCTCACTAGTGCCAGGCTTGGTGCTGTTTGCTGAAAGAAGACAGTCCGAATCTTCAAGTTTAACGCTCGCACTCTGAGTATCTTGCTTTTGCGATTTGCCTGCCGGAGCTTGTGTTTCTTCTTCAGTGATGACATCTGTTTGTTGATGGAATTTCTCAGTGGCCTCTAGGCTAGCTTGTTTCAGTGCACTCTCCTTTCCTTGGAGCTTCAGCTCTTCTCTCAGAAGGTTTTCCTCTGCCATTAAAGCCTCAAACTCCTTAGAAAGGGTTTTATACTCTAATTGTACCCTTTCTAGTTCCTCCTTCAGGCTGGAATTCACAGAAAGAAGAGCATCCATGCTTTCCTTGGCTGCTCCTAGAGGCTGAGCCTCTGCTCTCATCCGGTCGTTCTCTTCCTCCAGCTAAGGATCTTCTGTTGTTTAGATGTAGCAAATTTTCTCATATTTTCTTTCCTCTCTTCTATTTCCTGTTGCGCATCCTGGAGCTGCTTTTCCATCTCCCTTTTGTCTGTCTCTGTGCTTCATAACTTCCCGTGCATTCTTACTTCTCTTGCCTCACACTTGTCAGCATGTGCTGGATCCTCTCTACTTCATAGCTCGTGTTCTCGTAGGACTGCAGAAGAACTTCATATTCCTTCTGCAGCTCCCTGTGCTTCTCTTGCCACTCGGTGCTCTCTGCAATGTTAGAGCATCTCAGAGATTCAAGTTCCTTCATCAGTTTTTCCTTTTCTTCCATAAGCCCCTCCAGAGCTAGTTTCAGGCTTTCACAAGAGCCACGGAGGCTCTGGTGTTCAAGTAAAGACTTGTCCATTCCTACAATGAGTTTGTCTCTTTCTCCTGAAGAAGGGCCAACTTTCCTTTGAATTCATCGTTCTCTTTATTTTGAACAGAAACCTGGCTTTCCACATCTGTGAGAGACTTGGTCAGGTGTGCCACAGCATGTCTAGCCGAAGACAATTCCTCTTGCAGATTCTTGTTTTCTTTCAGTGCCTCCTTTTGGGAGATGAGAGCAGCCTGCAGTTTCCTCTGTATCTGCTGCTTTGTTTTAGCTTCTTCCTCGACCTCTACTGACTTCTGCTTCAGTTCACAAAGTTCCGCCTGGAACTGCTTTAGCCTGTCCTCATGCTCCTAAGCCTGCATTTGCAGCTGTGTGTGCAGGGCCCTGATCAAATGCTCCTGCTCCTGAACTTTGGTGAGGGTCTGTTCTCTCTCACTAAGCTGTCCAGACAGGTAGCTGACCTCTTCTTCCTTCTGTTGCAAGTGCTTTTGCAGTCCATCTAGTTCAGGCTGTAAGGCTTTCAGGTGTTCCAGGCCAGCAAGTTTGAGCTGGCTGCTTTCCAATTCCTGCTGCAGGCTTTCCGCGTGGGCCTCGGCTTCATGGGAGGCTGCCTTCAACTTCTGGATTTCTAAACCCTGTTTATGTATCTGCTCTAGTAACAGAAATTCTTCTTCTGATTTTTTGTGTCAGCTCACTTGTTGTAGAACTAATTTTCAATTCCAGCTCTTCTTTCTCAACCTCCATTTCTTTCATCTGGGCAACAGAAATGGTATAACATCCTCATGTTATACTTATGATTTATACATTTAATGCTTTATAAATTTTACCTCAAGAGAAAAAAGAATTGCTCAACTAGTGTGCCTCAACTACTAACAACTACTAACAAATCTGGGCCATAATACAGATTCTGAAATATTCGGGAATACATAAAACATTAAGATGATCTGGTTGACAGAGACAGACTAAAGGATAGTTACTAAAGCAAATACATACAATACAGTATTACGATACAATCTAGATTATAAAAAAGTTCCTGCCTATGTGAAGAGCTGGAAAAGGTCTCAGTAAACACTTTCTTATGTACTGTCCAAGGACCTTGTCTTAACAGCTCTGTCAGTGTAGGAGGGCATCACCCACAACAGAGGGGGTGAACACACTCACTGCAGTTTTGTGCCAGCCTGGTCCACTGAGATCCAGACTCCCTTTGTTCTGACACTTATGCTCACTAAGAGCCTTGGGGTGATTATAATCTAGTTTTCCACAGAGACAGATGGAGAAGGAGAAAGGAATATACCGGCTATCCAGCCATTTGGCAAACAAACTTGTTTACTGTTAATGTATTTACTGGAAGTATTATGGTTTCTCTAATAGACTTGTAAGTTTGTTTAGACTGACTTGTGTACCCTAAACTGAACAAATCTTCGTAAAAAAAAAAAATAAAGCTGATCCCACACTGGGAGCATGAATGTGAAACAGGAGTAATGGTTCACCCAAGATACAGATCTAAGGCACTGGAGTCGGACTGCTCCTGAGATGTGTGTTAGCATCACTCCCTCGCTACTCCTTGTGGGGAAGCTGCTTTCATGCCTTTTGGGATTCCAGTCAAGTAGACTGGATATGACAGGAGGACAAGGGCACAGGGAGGCCAAAGGCAGATAAGAGTAGCCCAGATCAGCAGCGTGGGTCCGTACAGTACAGCAAGACAAAGAAAGAATTATGGCCTTATCCGATTACTTCAACCCAGAAGAAAGCTGACCAAGGAAAACCAAGCAGAGACCATGCACAAAGCACAAGAACCACTCAAGACAAACAAGAGGGGGCAGTGATGAGAAAGAAATTCTCCAGAAGAAAAGAGGAAAATGCAGAAAGACTCTAGCCTACAGCCGCGAAGGAAAAGAGCGATTAAGACAGAAAATGAAAGCCCGGGGAGGGACCGTGCCTGCTTTACCGTACTGAGTGTTTGCCGAAAAGAATGAATAGATGGCACCGTTCCTCTGGCCGCATAAAGGTTTTCATGCCTGCTGCCCAACAACCTAAAGTAGAGACCAGCCCTCCCCGGCAGGGAGGGGGACCGCAGACAGTACCTGGTTTCTCTGTTCAGCCAGAGTCAGCTTCTGCTGCAGCAAGTCTACAGCCTGAGCACAGCCCAACAAGGCTTCTTCCGGATCCTCAAGTTTCTTTTGCGTTACCCTCAATTTCTGGAAAGAAACATCTGGACATAATTACAGATAAATAAGCACAATTATTTGCCCACCTTCCAAAGTGCCATGTGCACCTGTAAGGCTACGCTTTTGAGTGTGGAAGAAAAGGGCCAAGTAGGACACCGCATGCCATGGCCCATCCAGCAGCAAGAGAATATCCAAAATGCCTTCTCCAGAGCGTGACAACAACCAAACCCAAATGCAAGCAAGGCCTTGAATCGCGGAGCCTAATATACTTAAGATAAAATGACACACACTCACGTTCAAAATTACATAGTTCCTGTCCTGTCCCTAAGTGGCAGAGGTAGCATGCATATCCTACCTACAAAAGAGAGCAATCTTTATAGGCAAAACCATTTCTCTTCTGTTTTCAATCACAGGGCAGGCACTTGAAAAATACCTATTGAATCAATATACACAATTCATAGTCTAGTTTTCAAAGTAGTACACTCTGAAATCCCACTTAGCAGTACATTTTGAAAGACTGCTTAGAACTTGAAACAGGTTTGCACTCCAGAACAAAGAGATGAGCGGCTGGGAAGATTGGCGCAATTGGCAAAGTACTCGTGAGGACTTGTGTTCAATCTCCAGAATCCACATTAAAAAAAAGCCAGGCCAGGTGAATCCCAGACTGAGGTGGTAGAAACAGGATTCCGGAGGCTTCTCGGCCAGCCAGCCAGCCTAGCCTCAGTGGTGACCTAGGCCAATGAGAGGCCCCACCTCCGAGGGGGAAACTATCAAGGCCAATGACTCCAGAGGAAGGAATGGCATCCAAAGTTGTCCTCTGGTAACCACACACATGTGCATGTGTGCATGCATACCCGGGTGCATAAACATGCACTTGCACATACATGAACACACATATACAAACACAGATCAAAGTGTCACCAAAGTGCCTTTCCTTACAGGGCCTTACAGGGTTCTACATTCTAAGTACACGCAACGAAGTCATTTTTCAATGCACCTTAAAAAAATACTGATTTAATAAAAGAATGTGCCTTCCAAATCACTTTTTACCTCTTTTATTTTTTTTTTAATACAAAACTGGGGGCTGTAGAGATGGCTCAGAGGTTAAGAGCACTGCCTGCTCTTCCAGAGGTCCTGAGTTCAATTCCCGGCAACCACATGGTGGCTCACAACCATCTGTAAAGAGGTCTGGTGCCCTCTTCTGGCCTGCAGACATGCACACAGACAGAATATTGTATACATTAATAAATAAATAAATATTTGAAGTTTTGGATCAGGGTTAGAGCATGAATGGTTGCAGTAAATCCACAAATGAGAAAGAAACCAGCCCATTGCTGACTCCCACGTAAGTCCCCAAGAAGTTCCGACCTGATGAGATTAGGAAAAAGGGACAGTATGGACAAGACAGAAAATGACGTGCAGCGAAAGACAGGACCCCAATAAGAAGCCAAGGAATACATGGGGGATGTGTGGAGCGCAGCAGGGAAGGGCAGGGCTGGAAAAGTGGCTGTGAGGTCTGGATTAAACGTTAACCAAAACGAGCGTCATTCCACGGAGTGTGAGCAACACACCTGCTGCATCTCTGTCTCCACATCTGCCTGGGTCACTAACGGAAGCGGCTCATCTTCATGGAGGCGGACCTGGGTTTCAAAGCGGGCGTCTTTCTCTCGGACCACCTGCTGCATGGAACTCAACTGAAGACACACGCCAGAGAAACTAGACAAGGTACACTCCAGAGTAGCTCACAGACAAGTCTCTCAGCCTAACCTCCAAAGATGGGCACACAGCACTGACGGACAGTGCTTCTCTAAACCTCAGCTCTGAGGGGCAAGGGTGAGAATGTCAGAAGAGCAAGGAGGCCCAGCAGTAACTTCCAGACAAAGAAAGAAAGCCTACTATCAAACTCCGAATCAACTCATATATAACTTTAATTAAAAAAATCTTCACAGATACTCAAAATGTTATAAATATGGGAGAAGAAATTTTTTAATTCTGAAAAGATTAGAAAATTAAACATACAAGTGAAGTTAAATTTCTGTTAGCTCCTTCAGTATCAGACTCATGCTCAAAAATGGTCCCGGAATCTCACTCCTGTAAATTAGCAGTTCAAGCCATGGACATTATTCAAAATGCTCTACAAATAGAAATACAAGGCTAGTCTATCTTGTATGGTTATCTGCTTGTGTTTTCAAGGGCACACCACCTCCCCAGAAAGCCATGTCCAGCTGTCACTCCTGCAGGCTGTTCTCTTTGATGCAGCCTTCTCTGTCTTTCCCAACTCTTCCCCACAAGAACATGGCTTGTCTAGAGTGTTACAAGAAAGGCAGACAAATTTACGGAAATAAACAGAGGTTTTCAAACAAAAATAGTGTTCCAGTCCCATTTACTCTTTACACTTTTCCCGTGGAACAAGAGCTATGTCCCTAAGGAGGAGGAAAGGGAGGAGGGAGATGTTAACAATAACTTCTTAAGACAGTTTGGTACTAACCTGGCTAAGCAGACAACAGAGATCCATCTTTCCCTGGCTCATCTACACTTGGTTTCTGTCCCCACAGCTCTCGGACTGACAGTCCTTAGCACAGGATCATTTACAGAGTGGCAGTGGTTTTCTTAAATATCACTTGTACTTTGCATGAGGGAGGCTGCTCAGAAGAACACACAATGGAGGTCTTGTTACTCTGAATCTGGATAAAGTTACTCACAGCTTCGAAGAGAGCTTTCACGTTCTGTTCGGCATTATAGCTGGATATTTCACGCAACAGAGCATTTCCTATTTCTGAAAATCGGCTCAGTATCTCTGCAAGAGAAATAGAAAGAAAATGCAAATGAGTAAACCAAGACACAGGGAACTTAAGTAACTTGGCTGGTAACACAACTCCCCAAGCTTCTTGGTTGGTGGGGACACACGAAAGCATCCCATTTTCTGAGTAACGTTCTCACCTTCCATTCTTCATCCATGATGAAGACAGGGATGCAGGGGAAAGCACCATGTTAATAGCGATGTAGCGACCCTACTTCACTGAGTAGTAAGTCCATAAGCCAAACTGACGACTCATA
The DNA here is from genome assembly GCA_025134845.1 of Neodon shergylaensis. Classification (NCBI taxonomy): domain Eukaryota; kingdom Metazoa; phylum Chordata; class Mammalia; order Rodentia; family Cricetidae; genus Neodon; species Neodon shergylaensis. Next base: position 2,493,125 of record JABTXL010005619.1, on the reverse strand, counting down.
GGCATAAGCTCTTAGTTTATTATTTTTCCACATATAGGCTCACACAGACATGAGAGCACACAGACACAAAGAGTGTTTGGTTGCTCGTGACTGGGAACAATCTACGTGTCCTTCAGGGAGGACTGCTAACTGTACTTTCTGTATTTCTCCAAGGGAATGCTGTGTAGTTGCCTGACAGAGTAGGGTGGTTTGTTCAAAGCTCGTGTTTACTGAAAATGGTTTTTATATAGATTGGATTGCTGTATCAAAATTTTTCGTTCGGGTTTTGAAATATTTTGGACTCTGGAATATTTGTACACATATAAAGAGCCATCTTGGGAGCAGGACCTAAGTTTAAACACAAAGTCATTTATAGTCCATATATATTTAACACACAGAGACTGAAGGCAATTTTATACAGTATTTTTAATCATTTGTGCATGAGGTGAAGTTTCACCACGATGAATTCCCTACTGTTGGCATAGGAATACTCACCAAGCTTTAGTTTTGAGCTCTTCATGTTTCAGACATTAAGATCAGAGACGCTGTATAATATTAAGTAGAAAAAAGATGTATTATGGCTCACTTGAGGCAAAGTATATATTACATATGCGCCTTAGCAGTCAGAATGTCTCTTAGGAGCAAATTATTTACCTGGCTGATTTCTGGAGTGGGGAAAGGTGACAGAGGTAAGAAGGTAGAACTGGGCTTTATATTATTACACCCTTTGGTTTTGAATTTCCTTTGATCAAAACCGCATATAGCTAATCCTAAAACAACTAAAATGAGAAGGACTATGATGGGGAGGGGGAGGTGTACCTTAGCAACAGAGGGGTTACCTAGTAAGCATTCGTCTCTGGATTTGATTCCCAGCCCTTAAAGGCGAGGAGGGTCTTAGGCAGCCCAGTCTGCGTTCCACAGGGTTATTAATAACAGATTGTATGTAATAACCAGAAGTCTCACCGATAACTTACTCCTAATAGGTAACCAAGAAAAGTTAACGATATTTTATAAACAAGGGTAGTATCAACATCTCTTTAATCTAAATGGGTATGGGCAGCAGGGAAAGAGAGGTGAACTTTAAAAGTCAGTAAGAAAGTTAAAAAGGAAACCTAAAGATCATTATTTTTAGGAAGGGCTGGCCATATTACAGTAAAATGAAAAGTCCACACCCCAAAAGCGTGGGAATCCTCAGAAATGCGGACAATCATCTTGAGAAACCAAGGAAGCCTCTTCTATGTGATCTTCTAACAGATCAAATTCTGTTGAGTTTGCATTTTATATTTTTATAAACATATGTGGCATATTTACAGAGGTATTCACACTATCTAAAATAAACATAAGATATACTCAATAAACATAAATATACTTAGGAGAAATAGGCCCAAAGTGCTGCATAGTTTGGGAGTTCCGGTTTACCCTAATTTCTTACCTACTGCTGTTTGTGCTAGAGACTATGAGCCAGGCTTTTGAGGAGATTTTGGACTAGGGGCACCACCTACTAGTATTGGGTTCTGTGTGAGAACCAACCCAGAGTAGAGCCTGAAACTTGGTTTAGTATGGCTTTTTAACTTTGTGATGAAAAAATGAGAACCAGAGACAGGGCTAGTCAAAGACAACAGCAATTTAGCAAGGGTCGGACTACAACCTGACGTCACAAGGCATCCTTTGTTGGGATCGCTCAGGATGTGAGTGTAAGAGACAGTGAAGAGTTGGAAAGTGGCGCTTCAGCTGGGATAAGCAGACAGAAATTTAAGGGCTCAGGCTCTGGGAAGAGTCAGTGAGGAGCTCTAACAAGAGACAGAGAGCACTCAAGTGCTCCTTCACCTTAAAAGGCCGGCAGGTTGGCGGCAGAGGATGCAGAAACCTAGCCAACTCCTCATGATTTCAGACATTCTTTGTAAGAATGTTACTATGAACTTATGGACTCTCATACACCAAGCAGTCAGCTAGCTCACTGTATTTGCGATCTCATCCTAAGGATCACACAATCCCGAGGCTCAAATAGCAGCTCAGTGATGCATCTCTCAGCTGCTTATTTAAAGTCGTATATTTACTGTATCTATTTTGCCACCTAACATAACTATCTTATTGCCTTATCACAGTTTATTATAAGAAGTCCTGGTGGTTTTGTCTCTTTTGATCTCAGTTGTATCTCCAGGTTCCAGAATAAAATACAGGTACTAAATGTCCCTTGAAGCAATATTATGTGTAACTATCTTTAATTTAAATGTAATATAATAAACTTCAAAACACTGGTTTGTACAAGGTGTTTGGGGGAGGGACAGAGCCAGGATAAGAGGTGACTTTTATCTCTTTGTATACCTACCTATATTTAGCCTTAGATCTTTCAGTTTTAAGATTCTCCTTACAGAAGTTATAAAATGATCTAGTAGGCATGGCCCCACCTTCTCTCGGGTGGGTCCAGACTGGTCATTCCCAGAGAACTGCAGTGAACACACAGGGAGTGGAATGCGGACATGTGGAGGAGGGGTTGGAGCTGAGCTGAGCTCCCTCAACATCATTGAAGGATGGGGATGGTTTAAAACGCAACCCAGCTGCAGCACCCTGACTCTGAGAGATTGACAGGGATGGCAAACGGTAATTTAGGAATTATCCAGCTGTGTGGCACCTGACTTTAATCCCAACACGTGGGAGACAGGCAGGCAGATCCCTGAGTTTGAAACCTGTTTGGTTTACGAATAGAATTCCAGGCCAGTCTGCTGAGTGAGTCAGGCTGTGTCTCCATTGTCTCTCCCAAAAGCAAACGATTAGGAATTGGCACCAAATGGGAGTGAAGACCAGTGGGGTTTCAGCACCATGTGTGGATTGACTGAGATATTTGACAAAGATGATATGAACCGATAGGCAAGGAACATGTTGCCTATATAATATGGTGTGTCAGTTTTTGTAAAGGTATTTGAATATTATTCTGAAACCAAAGAAGTTTGTATCACTCGGGTGTCTCTCGGAGAGTGATCATTTTGGGTCCATGAGATGGTTTCCTAGGAAAGGCTCTTGCTGGAATCTATATGAAGGCAAAAGGAAAGAAACAAAGTTGTCCTCTGACCTCCACATGTGCTACGGAAGTCATATGCACATATCATACACAATGATAATCTTTATTTTAAAATAGAATGACCCTTTCCCTTCTTCAAGTATAATGAGGAAAAGTTGAGGGGAAAAAGAGTCCTATCCTACAGCACACATGTAATATCAGAGAAGGAAGGCTGAGGAGGGAGGGGATTAAAGTGCAGGGGTGGAGATTGACTGGAGGAGAAATAATGAAGGCAGAAAAACTATGTGGAAAGGGGTATGGGCATGGAGATGTTAGGAAGAGGTCAGGAGACAGCTAACCACACTAAGATGTATGAGAAGCCTGATGGAAACCACTACTTTGTAAGCTGATTTTTTAAATATATTGGTTTTCTAAAGCGGAGTTTGAACAGAGATACTTTGTGTGGTGGACTATGCTGTTCCCATACCCATGGGTTCTTCAGCAAAGCCCAGTGCTAGATCTGGGATAGCTCCCTGTGAGTTATTAGCCAAGGAGGGCCCAGAAACCCAGAAAATCCAAGCTACTGCACTTATGCTTGGTTGTCCACCAGAACTGGACAGTGAAACTATCGTAGAACATACACACTTTCATCACACGACAGAGAAATCAAACTGGGACTGGCCTGGAAAGTGGCTAAAGTCTGCCTATAGCTACTGGGGGAGAAAAGACTACAGTGGACACTGCAGGCAACAATACTGGCCTGCCACATAAGGTGCTCACTGGGGCAACAATGGCATGAATGTTTTGGGAGTTACCAACCCCTATCTGGTTGGATATCAGGCATACTCTACATAAGGGAATTCATGTCTGGTATTGTAAATCTTGTCCTTAGCTGGGAAGGTATAGACACTAGGAAGGCATTTCTATTGTTTTGCTGAATGGACATGTTTCCACATTGCCTTGTAAATATGAGTATACCCACTGTTGTTTCTTTTTGCCATGAGCAAAGGCGAATGCAGAAATTTGTCACTAGTCAAAGGACTGAGAACAACAAACCAAGTGCTCAGCCTTGAAAAGGACATCAGTCTCACTCCCAACCATCATGGGAACAGCACAGAAAGAGGAGGCGGGAAGAACTTAAAAACTGGATGTGAAGAAGTGCCTTGAAAATCTGCTTTCTGGACATGACATGGCTGTTGCATACATGAATTAACCCGCAGCTATGGTAACTTGCATAACATCACTCAAGCTTGTCAATATTCCAGGATGGATGGGGGAGCACACGAGGCCTCACTCTTAGCTAAGTAGCTGCTTGCAGTTAATGCCTGTTGGGAAAGGGAGCCAATATTTTTCAGGGATGTCACCATTAGTAAGTTGTCCATGATTCGGTAAACACAGTCTCTCACCCATGCACATACAGGCAACCCTAATTGAACTTAGTGGTTTCCTTGTTTGTTTTTTAAAGACACCAGGGGGTTGCAGGAGAGTTTTTAGGGGGCCGGGGAGGGGGATAAAAGGTGAGGGTGTTCCTGATCACAGTGCATTGCATAATGTAGGAATGAAAGAATAAAAAGTTTTGAAAAGACGGTCTTACTCTTCTGAGTTACTCTTCCTCAGTTCCCTTTCCCCTTGACAGTTATTTTCTCAAAGCCTCCTTCATCTTCTTCTGGGCCAAATACAGACATCCCCAAACTTTCCTATGGCCTTGTTTGTCATCCAGATGTATTTCCAGATGTATCTTCAACTGAAAACTTATTCAAATATTTGTCAAATATATAAGTTGCTTGTAAGTATATCACATATATATGCATGCCATATATACCACAAGTATAATCTGTACCAATGAATCATATAATATTATGGATTAGAAAAAGAAGTGGCCAACTAAAGGCTATTTTGTTGAAAACAGTGTAAGAGGTTGGAGACAGCTGAGTCTTTAAGAGCACTTGCTCTTGGGGGCTGGAGAGATGGCTCAGTGGTTAAGAGCATTGCCTGCTCTTCCAAAGGTCCTAAGTTCAATTCCCGGCAACCACAAGGTGGCTCACAACCATCTGTAATGAGGTCTGGTGCCCGCTTCTGACCTGCAGACAGACTATTGTATACATAATAAATAAATAAATATTTAAAAAAAAAAAGAGCACTTGCTCTTGCAGAGGACCCAGTAGGGTTCCGGGTATCACTGTCTGGTGTCTTACAGCCCCATGTAACTTGAACTCTCTTCTGACACCCTTTTCTGGATGTTTTACACACAGTCCTCCACATGGTCATATAGATGCACTCTCATACTCAAAAAAAAAAAAGAAAGAAAGAAAGAAAGAAAAAGAAAACAAACAAACAAACAAAAAACCCCAGTACCTGAACTTATTTTCTATTATCACTTCTAAAAGGCAATGTAGCTAAGCATGGTGGCATGTCTCTAGTCCCAGTATTGGGAGGCAGAATTAGGCAGAACTCTGTGAGTTTAAGCCAACTTGGTCTGTGGGGGTCCAATGTCCCAACAAACTATTTTTCCCTCTCTGGACCTGCATGGAGGCGCGGGAATAATTGAGACACAGTTCACACAGAAATATCAGAAGGGAGTCTCAGGGTTCATTCAAATCCTGAAGATCGCCTGCATTTATTATCCAAACACCTTTTATCCCCCAAGGTAAACTAAGGGGGAAGTTCATTAGCATTCTGTTTTGGGGTAGCAGGACTAAAGTCACATCCCCAGCTCTGTCACTAGCTTGGAATTGACTCCTCTTCTCAGGCAGTCTACATAATTACAAAGAAAGGAACAGCATATCCTGAGCTCCTGAGCCAGCCATTTGTAGATGCTTTAAGCATCTCTGTTGCTATGGTGACTTGAGAGGCTGGCTCCTGATATAATGCAGAAATATGCGGCCTGTACAATATTGCCCCACACTGGTCTAGGGAAGTCAAGGCTAACCAGAGCTACATAGCGAGACCCAGTCTTTAAAAAATGCATTGTGCATACCATAGTAGGCAGTTAATGTAGAGACTCTTAACTGTTTACAAGATCTTACAGTGACTATGAGCCCTCAGCTGTAGATGGGCTATCTGGGCCATTCTGCCCTCCCCCCCCAAGGCTCGGGGAATAAGGTGGAAAAGGGGAAGAAAGAATGCCAAAGCCAGGGGATGGGGGGGGGGAATGCTGCCCTCTGAACAGGACATGATTGTCACAGACCCTGTGCAGGACCTGACAAGATCAGTTCAGTTAAAATTTTTAGGATGGAGTAGGGAGGGGCTCTTAAGGGCCCACTCCACCCAAGGACCTACTGGTAGTTGATGGCTGACACAGGAGGAAAACTCACTTTTCTTTGAGGGGTGGCCATTGGCAGATTCCTCTCACACCAATGGATACCCAAAGTCAAGCACACAGGACAGCACTAATTGGATACAGTGGAATATTGTTTTAAAAAAAGAGGGCTTAAGGGGAAGCAGATATTGGGGAAGTCAGACAGAGGTGGAGGAGGCAGTAGGGGGTTAGGATTAAATACACTGTATACTTCTATGAATACTTCAGAGAGTAAAACGAAATTCAAAAAAGAACAATAAATAAACCAGCTCAAATTATATACTTTCATCTATCTATCTATCTATCTATCTATCTATCTATCTATCTATCTATCAATCATCTATCTATTTAGGATTTTCAAGACAGGGTCTCTCTGTATAACAGCTCTGACTATCCTGGAACTTGCTTCATAGACCAGGCTGACCTTGAACCCACAGAGATCTGCCCACCTCTGCCTTCCAAGTGCTGGGATTAAAGGTGTGCTCCACCACCACCCGGCAGTATGCTGTGTTTGTTTAACTCTGTGAAGCTATGATCCTTTGCCTATCTAAAATACCCGATGGTCCTAATAAAGAGCTGAATGGCCAGTAGCGAGGAAGGAGAAAGGATAGGCAGGGCTGGCAGGCAGAGAGAATAAAGAGAAGGAGAAATCTGGAGGAGGGGAAGGAGGAAAAAATGAGAGAACAAGGAAAGGAGGGCACCAGGGGCAGCCGCCCAGCCAGCCATGGAATAAGAGTCAAAGTAAGATACACAGAAGTAAGAAAATGAAAAAGCCCAGGGCAAAAGGTAGTTGAGATAATTCAATTTAAGAAAAGCTGGCAAGAAACAAGCCAAGCTAAGGAGGGGCATTAATAAGAAAGAATAAGTCTGTGTGTGTGATTTATTTGGGAGCTGCGTGGCAAGCCCCCAAAGACCAAAGAGCAAAAGAGCTAAGAGTAAAACAACCAACAACACCATCATTTAGAGGGTCTCTAACATTATCACCTCTTCCCCTAAGCCCTGAGGACCTGGTCAGTGCCTTAGGGGCTCAGACTGAGCAAGGTGAGGGCCTGTGTGTAAGTGTATATTTGTGTAAGAGACAAATACTTTCATTAGCCCACCAAAGCCATTTATGATGGGTGAGCAATGGCCCCCCATTCTTTGGTGTTCCTACCATTGGGAGCTGTAGTCTGTTTCTACCCCTTGGATCTGGTGAAGAATGCAACAGAATCACATTGTCCTGGCCCCAGGGTTCAAGAAACCTTGTCATTTCTACTCTCTACAGAACTAATAAACCTGAGGGCGGTGTCGGCTCACACCTTTAATCCTGGTGCTGGAGAGGCAGAGGACAGCCTGGTCTACAGAGCAAGTTCCAGGACAGTTAGGGCTGTTACCCAGAGAAACCCTGTCTCGAAAAAATGAATAAATAAAAAGAAAAGAATAAGCCCGAGTTAACCTTCTAGAAAGGCCACAGGGGCTACAGAATGCTCAGAAGAGCCTAGCCCAAAGGAGAGAGCCCCCAGCTCCTGAGAGGCACAGTCTGGCGCCCACTTGATACAAAGCTGAACAGATGCACAGTTTCTCCTCGCTCCTGGCTGTGGGGTCCTGTTTCACTTTACTTCCTATTGCATGAGACGTCTACTTGGGGAGGAAAGGATTCATTTGCCTTATATTTTGTCCCCACAATCCATTATTTAGGGAAGTCAGGGCAGGAACTGCAGTAGAGGTCATGGCAGGTGCTGCTTACTGGCTTGATTGCCATGGCTTGCTCAGCCTGTTTTCTTATTCACCAAGGACCACTTGTCCGGGATGGCACTGCCAACACGCCTGGGCCCGCCCATATTAACCATTAATCAATGAAATGCCCCACAGGCCCATCTGATGGAGGTGACCCTCAATAGAGGCTCTTTCTTTCCCCAACGACTGTAGCTCGTGTCAAGATGATAGCCAGTATGGATCCCTACAGTATTTCAGAAGTTAGTTCTGTTCTGGGGGATAGACTATGACATGTGCTTAGCCATTCCATTTCCCCGCCATCTTTACTTTATTTGAAGCTAAGGGCCGCCATTATAGTTAGCCTAGGACACCTAAATGGAAATGCCAGAGGATATGTCCAGCCTTCTGAAAGTGGTTTTCCTTTCTGATTTAAATTGGCAGGTCCAGCAGACTTGGCTCTTATTCTCCCCAAGCCCCTCATTTCTTCCTTAAACACAGATTCCTGGAGATACAGCAGTTGTCTTCTGACCACGAGGTAAAGAAGCAACAGGAGAAAGGCAAAGCGATTACAGAGAGCAAGGCCTTCCTTGGTCTTGGAACAGCTGTTGGAACAACATGATGCTACAGGTTATGTGCAAAGAAGCTTCACTTGTTGAAGCCACCATGACAGGTTTTCCTAGGAAGTCCTAGTCCCTAGTCTGTGTAGTGAGTAATAGGAGACCCTAAAGACAAAAATGGAGGCCACCCTTGTGCTTGGAAATTTAGAACTTGCTGTATCCCAATCCTAGCACAGGTGGCGCCCAGAGTCAGGCCCCTCCCTGGGTACCAAAGGATTCCTGCTACACCTGTCTGGCTTAGCCTGCTAGTGGCCAAGATGTTCTATCTGGGCTCTGGAAGGTGCTGGCGGCAGGTAACTCAGGAGGCGGCTATCGTAGGTCAAGTGTGGATGCTCCTAGGTGCTACTTCAGGTGTGAGAGGGCGGAGCTGAGGAACTTGATGAGATGATCTCACTGCAGCTGTTGGCCAGCCAGAGGAGTGGTGCAGCCACCTAAGGAGCAGTCACCACCCTGACCTCTTTGGTTCAGAGTTGGCAGTGGAGTGGGGCAGTGGGGCACACTCTCCAGTTCCTTCTGAACTACATCCCCGAAGCTCTACACGTTGGCCAGGTCCATCAGCCGTCTGGCAGGATGAGTGCACTTAGCCCCATGCTGTGGATAACATAACCTGGGTGGATGAACCCTACCCACAGCCCTATCGTCAGCCTGCCTCCGCAGACTCTAATGCCTTCACGGAATGCGAAGTGTTAAGATGGAAGGTGCTGGAAAGTCAAACCTAAGAAAACAGAGCAGACAGCAACTTCAGTTTGTCTTCAACAGTAATGTCCTGTCTGGAAGCCCACGTTGCAGTAACGCCTTCTCTCGCCTACCAGTGTTCTTCCTCCACCCCCTTCCTCAGCTCACTCAAGTAGCTGAGAACATCTATTAAACAATGGGATGGAGAGATCTCTCCGTGCTTAGAGCACTGGCTGCTCTTCCAGAGGACCTGGGTTTAAATGCCAGCATCTTCCTGGCAGCTAACAACTGTAACTCCAGCTCCAGGGGGATCTGATGCTCTCCTGTGGACTCCATGGGCACAAGGCATGCATATGGTGCATAGACAAACATGCAGACAAAACACCTAGACAGATAAAATAAAAGTAAATATTAATGCCAGCTGGTGGTGGTACATACCGTAAATCCCAGCACTTAGGAGGTAGAGGCAGGCGGATCTGAGTTCAAGGCCAGCCTGGTCTACAAGATGAGTTCTAGGACAGTTAGGGCTGCTCAGAGAAACCCTATCTTAAAAAAGAAACAAAACAAAACCTTAAAAAAAAAAGACTGGGTTTATACATTAAATACTGCCAATTTGAACTTCCAGCTCCTGAAAATACCCACAACGCCACAGGACTTTCTTTCAAGATATCCTGAGTAGCTCTCTCTGTCCTAATAAACACCAAACCGTTCTTCCTTTTCCAGATGTAACACCATCCCCTCTGGCCTATGCGTGCTGTCTGTATTTCCAGATTGTAATCCTGTCCTTTGCTTACTAACAGAATTTCCCTTACTGGAGATTTGCCCCCGTAGTTTTATTTGACTTTGACACCGCTTTAGGGAGTGGTTGACAGGGAGAATCAACATGGTCTCCTGTCAATACCCAGGAGGAATTAAACTCCTGCCCATAGCCATCTGTATGAGCAATTATGAGATTATACCTTTTAAGTCATTCTCAGATTTTCCTGTGTATGTGTTTGTATGTGGGTGCACGTGCGCGCGCACGTGTACACATGGGTGCACAGGTATGTAGATGTTCCTCCATCAACCTGGGTATCCTAACTCAGGAGTTCTCTCTCTCTCTCTCTCTCTCTCTCTCTCTCTCTCTCTCTCTCTCAACTCTCATGTGTGCACATGTAAAGATCCATACCCAGAGCTTTCTTCTATCACTCTACTTATTTAGTGAGACAGCATCCCTGAGCCTGGAGCTCACTGATTGAGCTAGACCAACTAGTCAGTAAGAACCTAGGATCTGTCTGTCTCCATTACCCTTGCCCAGAAGCACTGGGTTATAGATGCAGGCTGCTTCTCCTGACTTTTCCATGGGTTCTGGGGTTCTTAGGTCCTCATACTTCCACTGTAAACACTCTTCTTCTTTTTTTAAAAAAATTTTATTTGTTTTTTTTTTTTGTATTTCTTTATTATATATACAACTTCTGCCTCCATGCATTGCCAGAAGAGGGCACCAGATCTCATTACAGATGGCTGTGAGCCACCATGTGGTTGCTGGGAATTGAACTCAGGACCTCCGGAAGTGTAGCCAGTGCTCTTAACCTCTGAGCCATCTCTCCAGCCCTGTAAACACTCTTCTGATTAAGCTATCTCCCTAGCCCACCCCCAAATTCTTGGCCATGACACTATTCAATCATAATAATAAATATTTGATGTACTTTATTTATTGACTTTCTTTTTGGATCTTTGAGACAAGGTCTCACTATATAACCTTGGCTGGCCTGAAATTCACTGTGTTAACGAGAAGGGCCTTGAGCTGGATATAAACCTCTTGCTTTTGCCTTCCGAGTGCCCAGAATTATAGGTATGTGCCACTATGCCCAACCCATTTTAGGGCATCAGTTTAGGAGGCCATTTGTATATAGCAATAGACAGCAAACATATTCACTACCATAGAATTACACATCCTCTAAACAGGTGATTTATTTGGTCTGTAGTAGGTGTTTATGTGTATTGTTAACTGTCAGAGGCACAACAGTAACAGAGGCTGATGGCGCAGGAGGCACCGCCCCCTTGTTCTCCTTTCTGAGTTGGCGCTATGCAGGCACGATGATGCTGGAGGCACGGAAGCTGCTGTGGGCTTTGCTGGCTGGCAGGGGTCAGGTTGCCCGAGTTCCTGTGTAAGGCAAGCTTACGCCTAGAATGTTTGTCCCCAGAAAGCAGTGTGTGACTTGCAGGCGGTGCCAGATCTGGAGGCTCACTGCGTTTCCATGGAGACTGTCATCTTGTTAGGATGGGCTGAGGTGAAGTAACTGCCCGGTCTCTCCTGCTCGCACGTCTGCACTCTCACTCCATGCAGCTCACGAGTGAAGTTCTGTTTGCAAACTGTCTCACTTAGGAAGTCTTCTCGCTACCAGGGCTTCGCCTGATGCACAATTTGTGGGGTGCCTCGAGGGTCCTGGGGGACTTGGGTGATAGCGACAACAAAAGTAACTGATTAAGAGAAGGGGTTCCCTTCAGAATACTCAGAGACATGGGGTGAGGTGCTCCCTTGGGTCTGGGAACTCCGAGTACCGTCTGTAGAACACTTGGGGTTTCTAGAGAACCCTCAGCTAAGATGTCTACCTTGCTAAGCCTTTGGCTTCTAGCAAAGCCTTCCCTGGCCTGCTAGTAGACATAAGAACCACCGCCTTTAACGACTTTTAGACAGGAAACAGGTTATCCAGTTCCTTTTAGATTTTGGTTCATGAAAAAGACTTTCCTGTCCTGAGCAATCGTCAAGTTTTCTTCAGTTGGATCACAACAACTGTGTTGCCTGTGTCCCTTTGTCTGGCTGCTGGAGGCTCCAGTGTAGCTTCTGTGCGTAACTGGCATCAGCTTCCCCCAGGCCGGGTACTGGGTATCACCGGCCTTCCTGTCAAGAGGGCTCTAGTGCATCTGCCTCTTTTCCTTTGCTTGGACCTGCTATTTGAACCATCCAGCCTCCTTTAGATAGGGCTGGCGTTAGAAATATAGGCTCTTCCACACCATAGTTCTGCCCAGAGGGGCTGCAAAACTGGGTTCCAACTTGTACACCATGAAAAACATCCACACAGGAAGTCATGGCCTCATCTCCACCTCCCAAGTCTGGAGCCAAGGGAAACCACTAGTGTGTAGGGTCCAGGGTTGCCTGAACAAGACACTGGGAAGGAAGGCCAGCTTGAGCAAAGTTTTAGCCTCCCATAGCCCAAATTATGGGAAGCCATTGCCTTCCCTTTGAATAGTAACAAGTTTTGAAGCACAGGGATCAAAGTTCTTGTTACACGTGTGATATGGGCACATGCATGTGTGTGAGAGAGCCTGTGGATCAAGCCCAGGACTGGGAGACCCACAGATGCCAGCCCTCAGTTGTGAGGCCTCCGGGTACTCCTTCCAGAAGCTGACCTGCATGTGTAAGCCTGAGGCTGGGGTTGGCCAGAGTCTGGTCTGTCTCTCGGTGGCAGAGCTCCAACATGATGCCGTGAGGCCCTGCCTTCAGTGCTGGAGCTGCCGGGGCCCTGCGCTTTCTTGTCCATGGTCTGGATTTGGCTGGGAGAATAAGGTGCGGGCTCTGGAAAACAAAGACAAGAATGAAGATGTAGGAGATTTTTTTTTTGAAAGAAAAAAAAAATAAATTCCTGCCTCCTCCCAGTCTCCCATTTCCCTCCCCCTCCTCCCACTCTTCTCCTCCTCCCCCCACTCTGAAAAAGCACGGGATAAAACCGGACTCTTTGAACATGGCAGACAATGAGGGCTGATGAGAAGCCAAAGACAATGGCACTGGGTTTTGATCCTACTTCATGTTCTGGCTTTGTGGGAGCCTAGCCAGTATGGATGTTCACCTTCCTAGACCTGGATGGAGGGGGGAGGACCTTGGACTTTCCACAGGGCAGGGAACCCTGACTGTTTTTTTTTTCAGTTGGAGCGTCGGGAGCTGCCCCCCCCGCCCCCCCACTGTATCTGTAGATGCTAGCCCCAATTGTTGCGGTGAGAACTGTCAGACTGCCCTGGGGTCTGATTTGTTCTCCTATAGGAAGAGATTTGGCTACTGGCTCGGAAACTAGACTTTGAACTCTGGTCTTGGGCTAGCAACTTTGCTCGCTTGGTTGTTTTGTAGATTTATTTAAAATTTTTATTTATATTTGTGTGTCTTTACTTCTATGGATTTGTGTCTGGGGACAGGAGAAGTCATTGGATCCCCTGGAGCTGGAGTCTTGGGGGTTGTAAACTACGGATTGTGTGTGCTGGGTGAACTTGTGGCCTCCGAAGAGCAGCAAGCACTCTTAACTGCTGAGCCATCTCTCCAGCCTCAAGGGTAGAGCTTTTATCCTAGGTTTTCCATAATAAAAACCGGTACAATAGTGACAGAAGCCTCTCAGGGCAATGGCCAGGTCAAATCTGACTGTGGAATGAAAGAGGCTACATTAGCTCTCAGAGAATAGCCTGATTTCCAGCTCCTTCACTCATTCAACTTCTCTCCTCCTCCTAATTCCAAGATGGGGACACGCTCCTTCCTAAACCCAGTCCCCTTCTTCTGGAACACAGAGATAGACCATACTCCTCTTGTGGATTTACAGCTTCCACTACCAGCTATGTCTTCTAGACTTTTCTTCTTTCAGAAGTGTGATACGGGCAGAACCGTGGGATGGAAGAAGTCATGCCCTCCTTTCGAGGCAGACAAGCATGGGGATGGTGTATTATTCTGGGGTCCTAATTAGTTTTGAATTATGCATGCCACACCCCCTCTTCTAATAATGCGGTTGTCGGGTTAGTTCCTTTACCTTATGGACTGTTAACGCTGCATCTTTGAACAACGTGTTGGACTCTAGCGTCCAAACACCGAGGAGGAGTAGCCCCCAGAGACCACCTCACACACCACAGCCGATGAAAAAGCATGAGGATTTTATTAATTCTGTCATGACAGGGTCCCTCAGCATTCGGGAAGCCGAGAGACCTCGAATAGCTGGCACAGGCTACTTTTAAAGGAGAAGGCCACAGAAGTGAGGGGGGTTGTTCTCTGACTATTATGATTGGCTTATTCGAAAGGGCTATTACCAATAATTGGCTGGAGAGCTGTTGCCAGATTAGATGAGGTAAGAGGTCATTTTGACCCCGTTTCCCAGGGGACTGAATCAAAACATAGGTATATGGGTATATATAACTGAGTACGTGCATGTGTAGCTGTTAGGTCCTTGGTTCCCAGGGGAGGAGGGGAAGCACTATGGCACAGAGGCTGAGAGGATTCAGAATTGTCAGAAATGGCTTCAGAATTGTCTTAAAGTCTTACAAATGCACGTGGCAAACAACCCCTGAGCGCCTACCTGCACACATACCCCTGTCTCTGAACGATAATACACATTTTCCCGGCCCTAACAACAGTTACATTTAGACAGTTTCTATTCAAGTGCATTCCCAACCTATCTGAGTCTGATGAATAGAGGAGCTAATCCATTCTGAACTTGTTTTGGGCACATACACGGTAAGGCAAATATTTGTAGTAGAAAAAATGAACATGTGAATTAATGTACAAATAAAATAGAGAATCCATCAAACTATGTCTCTTAGTAACCAGCTCCTCCTTTCCCATAAGAGACTCCAGTCTGTATGCTAGGGCTATGGGATATCTTCACTCATATGCCTTGCTGTTGATCTTTATTAATATTAATATTATTATTTTTGTTTTTGAAGACAGAGTTTGTGTAACAGCCTTGTCTGTCCCGGAGCTCACTTTGTAAACCAGGCTGGTCCCGTGGCCTCAAGCTCACAGAGATCCTCCTGCCTCTCGAGTGCTGTGGGATTAAAGGCCTGCATCAATCTTTATTTACGGTGTCTCCCTTTCTAATCTTTACTGTTGCTTCTCTCTTTATTGGGAAATAAAGCTCTTTTTTTTTTTGAGACAGGGTTTCTCTGTAGCTTTGGAGCCTGTCCTGGAACTAGCTCTTGTAGACCAGGTTGGCCTCAAATTCACAGAGATCCGCCTGCCTCTGCCTCCCGAGTGCTGGGATTAAAGGCGTGCGCCACCACCGCCCTGCATAAAGCTCTCTTAGGACTTCAGTCAGTCTGTGTGAGCCCTTATTCTCACCTGTTTGGCTGAGAGGCCCAGAACCTGCCAATGCCCAGCCTTAGCCCCTTACCACTCATAGCAACCCCTGTATTTGTGGCCACTAACTGGAAACACCCACTTGGGGTTAGCATTGAAAGATATTTTGGACCTATTTGTTATAGCAGTTAGTATTATTCTAGTTAGTCCCCCAAAAATAATGGTAAAGAATACATAAAATGTAACTGCTAATAAATTGGTACACATAAAAAAATGTTAACCCTTAAATTATTAGTCACCTTGTGTAGTTCTGCCATCCAAGGTCAGCACTATTGTACAGTGGTACCCTTTAAAACAGAGGCTCCCGAGACAACAAGACAACCTCGGACAAGGTCCTTTCATCTTGCCCTTTCCTCTCCCCTGTATTGGAGCCTGGTCTATCTATGACCACTCTTTAGAGATGTGAGACCCTTATTCTATCTAGTATGTCTCTTTAAAAGATTATTATTATTATTATTTGCGTGTTTTCCCTGCATGTATGTCTATGTGACATGTGCATGCAGTGCCCAAGGATATTAGAAGACAGCCCTGGACTGTGAGCTGCCATGTGGGTGCTGAGACTACAACCTGATCCCTTGGAAGAGCAGCTAGTGCTCTTACCCTCTGAGCTACTTCTCCAGCTCCAGCAGGTCTGCTGGAGAAACGACAGGCGATCCCCTCTAGCAGGTACTTGTCAGTTTATTCTGTACGCCAGGGGTTCCGCTAAGCTCTTCACATGCGCTGCTTTCGTCATCGCCAGCCCATGAGGTAGGCG
This sequence comes from Neodon shergylaensis, assembly GCA_025134845.1. NCBI lineage: Eukaryota > Metazoa > Chordata > Mammalia > Rodentia > Cricetidae > Neodon > Neodon shergylaensis. The sequence goes on along the minus strand of JABTXL010005619.1, from coordinate 2,477,021 downwards.
CTTCGCATTGCTAAATATCATCAGTGTCCCCATCTTAACCCCACAACAGACCAGTTCCACATCAAATGTGCTGCACAACTTCCACGGGGACTTGGAAAGAATTTACCTTCCTCAGTGACTTGTAGCTGGGTGGTACTTTTGGAGCTGTTCTTAAGTGTGTCCTCAGAATTTATGATTATGGCTCTTCCTTTCATGGATTTATGGTTCTTCTCAACTTCACGGAGCTGCAGAAGGAAATGAGTTATTTATGCCAGCGAGGGGCATGGCTGTCCTACGCTTAGAGCCCTGGATCGTGAGCCGTGAGCGAGGACTGTGTCTGTAGATCTTGCTGGTTACCTTCACCTGCCTCTTGTTGGTTCCACGGCTAATTGGAGCGTGCAGTGTTGGCTTGGGGTCACACAGCATTTGATGGGATACCTAGCCTTTATCTCAGTGTTCTCCTGTATCTGGTCAGGAGCCAGTGAGGCTAACAGAAGGAAGTCTGGGTGGAGAATGGGCGGAAAGATTCATGTTAGTTCCAGAAGCATGACAGGAAGTGAGGATGGCAGGACTCAGAGGTTATTAGAGTTTGCCAGAGAAAGAGAGAGAAAGAGAGTCTGTCTTGCTAGAGAGAACGGTCAGGGTATCTCTGGGCTGCTGAGAGAAGCTGCCCGTGTTTTAAGGAGACTGAGGAGACATCCTTTCAGCAATGTGTCGTCTGGCCATTTCTTTTAGTATTTACACTATTAAGATGACTATGGTTTTTTTTGTTTTGTTTGTCTTTTGTTTTTGGTTTGATGTGTGTGTGTCTGTGTGTGTGTGCATGTGGGCACGTGTATGCGTGTGTGCAAATGTGTGAGTGCTAGTGACTGACTACAGGGGCTTGTGACTCTCTACACTAAGCTGCACTGTCAGCCTCTCAGATGTTCCTACTGCACATGCTCGCTGTTGAACCCTACAGGGCTGCTCCCTGGAGGGCAGGATTTTGGATTTGCCATATCAGAAACCATTGGGAGAACACACCTGAGATCACCGAGCAAATCTGCAAGAAACAAGAACACCGCTAAGGACGTTGCTCCCGAGAGACTCACCGCTTGGATTTTCTTTCGCAGCTGGGCATTCGCTCTGGAGAGACTTTTGGAAACTGAGTTCAGGTAGTAGATGGCCAGACTAAAAGAGAAAAAAGCATACCTCCTATTTTCCTGTGATATTGGAAAATGGCAACAGCTTGGGATTTTCCTAGGGTCCCGGGATTACCCAAGCTTTTCCTCTAGCAGGACAGAGCTGGCTCTGCCATCCTAGATTGTCTGCTCAGCATGGGGGAGGGTTCTGGAAACCCTCTTCATTTTATTGAGTGTAGGCATGGCCTGCATATGTCTAGTTCTCAGAGTGTTCAGTAAAGGTTGGTAGAAGGAATCACCCGATTCCAAAGAGGTAGGGCATAGCAGGGTTTCTTGTCTGCAGAGGAAGCTGTGAGTGCTTCCTAGGTAGCTGCCCAGTAGCAGGTTTGTGTCATAGTTATTGTTATGTCACTGGTGTTGATGGAAACTTGATGAAGTCGTGCTGGGCAGCTAGCCAGGCGCTAACCAGCCTGGAGGCCGCTGAGGATGAACACCTCCTTCAAGATCAGCTTGTGTCCATTAACTGAAAGCTACATCCCTCTGGTCAAAAAGAATGGAATCCGAGTTCTACTTCTGGCCCCGAGTACGGACAAGACATTTAAATCTGCTCCAAAGATTAAAGCATCACAATTTATTGTCAGTTTCCCTAGAAGTTAATCTAACTGGGTCTACCAGTCATTTGGACAGGAGACCAACGTAGAATGAGGAAATCTGACTCATCTAGAGACATATTGAGGAGAAAGGAGGAATGATTATGTCCTCAATGAGACAATGTGCTTATACAGCCCTCACTTACACAGCTGCTACAGATCTCAACTGATAAACCTTAGGACTTTTTGAGGTCTAATTCATAAGTATAATTTTTCTTTCTCTTCTTTGGCTACCAAATCAAATTCTAAACGTGCTTGCTCTGATACGCTGGGTGTGGAGTAAGGGGAGCATTTATCCATTGCTGATGGGAATGCTAACTCATGCAGCCACCATGGGAACAGTGTGGTTGTGCCACAGGGGACTCAATCTACCACAGAGATTTTGGAGGACTCAAATAGGATAGAGAGACACAGGAAGGAATAGGGAAGGGCTTAGAGTCTTGGGCCTTTTAGATCTGGGAATGTGGACAGGCAGGGTTAGCTGATCATTTCTCCATCACTCTGTGGATCTATCAGGTTTTACCCCAATATCTGACTCCTGAGTTTTTATTGATAAAAGAATAACTTAGATAAATGCTTCATTGGGCAGAAAAGGGATGGATCTCCCTAGCAAGGGGGAAGAGAATACATAGTTATAGTTGGACAAGGTAGGGACTGGGATGGGAGGATCAGACAGGGACGGGGAGGGAAGAGGGGGGACAATAGGGGAATATAGGGAGGGACATCTAAAACTAAAGACCATTTGAGGGGCCAGATGGAAACAATACAGTATATGCTTCCTAAAATATATACATATATGAAGCTGATCTAAATAAAATCATCTCGAGTGCTGGGATTAAAGGTGTGCGCCGCCACCACCACCTGGCTCTGTATCTGGTTTCTTGTGCTTTTTCTTTGGATCTTTTTGTTCTATTTAGTTCTATTATTACTTGTCTATTTTTGTTTTTATTTATTTTATTATTATTCCTCATATGCTTGTTTGTTTTCTAATGAGAGTCAGATGTGTATGGATTCGAATGGGAGGGGAGTTGGGGAAGAACTGGGAGGAGTTGGGGGAAGAGAAATCAGTCTATCTGCTGGTTGGTATTTATTAACTTAAACTGAGGACACCTCACCTGAGAAACTGCCTCTGCCGGAGTGGCCCGTGGGCATGCTGTGGGATGTTTTCTCGACTAATGACTTTAGTGGTGCCACCCTTGGGCAGGAGGTCCTGAGTTACAAGCAGTAAGCAGTATCCATCTCTGCTTCCCATGTGTGCTCCTGCTTGAGTCCCTGTCCTGATTTCCTTCCGTGATGGACACAGGGTCATGTGAACCAAACAAACCCTTTCCTTTTTCAGGTGGTTTTGGTCATGGTGCTCATCACAGCAGCAAACAGCAAACTAATACAGCCCAGAAGGGTCAGGCTGAGCTGCCCTTTGTGGCAGTTGCTGTGTCCTTACTGTATGAAGTACCCAAGAGAAACAATTTAAAGGAGGAACGATTCTGTTGTTGGTGGTTTCAGAGTTATCAGCCCTCCTTGACAAAGAGGGTGTAAGATGGCTTTGTTATGGTGGATGGGAAACATCCAGGGGTACAGACAAGACACAGACCCCAAGAACACGTGCCCAGTGTGAGCCTGACCTGGTGTAGAATCACCTCTGGGTGTGAGCTAGGGTGGCTCCAGAAAGGATCAGCAGAGGATGCGAGAGCCATCTGAATGTAGACAGTGCCATCCCATAGCTGGAGTGCCTGGGTTTAGTAGGGAGGGAACAGAGAAAGCCAAGCACCAACATTTCCTCTCACAGTTTCCTAGCCAGCCAAGACAAGAATCGTTCTGCTGAGCCTCTGGAAGGAGAAGCAAAGTGAACCTTCTCTCCCCGGGATTGTTTTTGCTGAGTATTGTGAGTAGAATTTCCTCTGTTCATCCTGCAGGGAAGCAACTCAAGACTGAGGGTGTTTGAAAGGGAGATGAAGCCGTCAGTTCTGCTGACGAGCTGCTAAAACCCAGGAAAACAACTCCACAAAGCTTTAGGATGGTGGACAGTGGTGCATGTCTTTAGTCCAGCACTCAGGAGCCAGAGGCAGGTGAATTCATTGTGTTCAAGACCATCTGGTCTACCTAGGAAGCTCTAGGCCAGACAACGCTACACAGTGAGATACCCAAACAGCCTAGGAAGTCCCTGAACTGACCAGATGAACTAGGCTTCCCCCCTCCATGCTCGTAAGCAATAAGAACTGCTGAGAGACCCGCAGACAGTCTGAGCTGCCTCAGAGAGGCAGTGCTCAGCAGAATCGCCTAGCAGAGCCCCTCTGACCACTGAGCTGCCTGCAGGCTGTGCAGTGAGCACCAGCTGTCGAGCTTCTGTGAGTTGCCATCCACTCTGGGGTGGGTTTTGATGATGCAGCTGTCTTTGAACCATTTCTACTTCTGTTAGTAGCCTTGCAGCCGTACTCCCATACATGATCCTAATCAACTCACTGGTCCACATAGTTGGACTTTGGTGCTGTTCTTAGAGGGTAGATGTTTGCTCACATTTCCCCAGGAACAGTGCCATGAAACACGCGATAATGGTGGCCACAGCGACCCAACATTTGTAACTAATACATGCAATGACCAACTTCTTTCAGCTAGCCCCTCCGCTAAAGTTTCTGGAACTTCCCAAAGATGATGCCAGCAGCTGGGGACCAAGGCTTCAATAGTGGTCCTTAGGAGACACTTCATATCCAAGCATAACAACACACTCTCCGCTTTCTGAGAAGTTCAGACCCCAGAGCTCTTAGATAGTTCCAGCCAGCCAGGCTGGTTTCAAGTGCCCTAAGCTCCTTAGTCCTAGACAAGTAGCTCTGAGGCGCATTGTTGCCCCGAAAGACTCATAGCAGACACATCCATAACAGAGATAACACATCCTCCACCACCCCCACTCCCTGATAAATGACTTACTTCTGACCCCATCTTAGGGTCTACTTCTGGGGAATCCAAACTAAGAGAGTGAAATGGGGAACCCTGTCCAGAAAGCCTCAGCTGCTAGGAGATGTTCCCACGAGGCAGAGTCTGGGCCCTGGGTAACTTACAACATCAGCAGGATGGCTGGGATGATCAGGCCCGGATTGGCAAGGAAGGCAAAGATCTTGCCCAGGAACTTAGGAAAATCATTCTCGATGGTCTCGTGGAGGACGTCGTACATTCTGTTTTTCCCACTAGAAAGAGGAGATGACACGTTGTGGCATTTGCCAAGATCCTGTGGCACACACAGTCATGTCCATGACCCCACGGCTCCAAAGCTGCCACTCACTGCTTTTTTGAGAGAGCCAGAGCTCTGCTCCAAACGGACTAAGAAAGAAGATCGCACGAGGAGCTGCCGTTCTGCTCAGGACAGACAGCTGGGACTGGCTGTATAGCACTCACTAGCTTCCTGCCCTCAGGAACACATGAACCCTCAAACTACACCGCTCATCTGTGTTTGACAACCTCTTCAGCCAGCAAAAAATGGATTTTCTCACATATTCTTCCCTTTTAGGGGACAGGCTCTTGTCATGCTCCCGGTCTATTCCTGAGCTCCTAGGCTGGAGGATGTTTCTACCTCAGTCCCAGGCAGCTGGACCCTTACACACACATCTCTGTGACAGGAGAAATGGTCCATGATTTAGTTATAAGACAAACATGGAGTCCTCTGGGCTCCTTGACCTGGAGGCAGCCCTCCTAAGATTAGTGTGGAAACCTCACAGCGCCTCTAGAGCACACCTGCAGTTAATCTTCCAACCAAGAATCTGCATTGTCCCAAGGTGGGCTTCTGCACCATTTACAATAATAGGTTCTTTTCCTTCTAATTTTTTATAGAATTATTGTGAAGACTGACTCCAAAGATGCTCTCCAGAGACACCTGGATACTGGTGGCACTTAAATGGTAGTTTTGATGCTATGAAGTAGACTTAGGAATTTGAAGATTCTGGTTGAAATTCTTTTTGGGGGGGCTTCGAGACAGGGTTTCTCTGTAGCTTTGGAGCCTTCCTGGCACTAGCTCTAGTAGACCAGGCTGGCCTTGAACTCACAGAGATCCACCTGCCTCTGACTCCTGAGTGCTGGGATTAAAGGCATGTGCCATTGCCGGTGAGCTAAATTCTATAGAACACCATGAACTATCTATCATCTATCCTATCTGTGTATGCATGTATGTATGTATCTAGATAGCTGTGTATCTATCTACCTTTTTTGTTTTTCGAGTCAGGGTTTTTCTGTAGCTTTGGAGCCTGCCCTGGAACTTGCTCTGTAGACCAGGCTGTCCTCCAACTCACAGAGATCCACCTGACTCTGTCTCCTAAATGCTGGGATTAAAGGCGTGCACCACCACTGCCCAGATCTGTCTGTCTGTCTGTCCGTCCATCTATCATCTTATTGTTTTAAAGATTTCTTTTTATTTATTTATATATACATATACTATAGACACACCAGAGGAGGGCACCAGACCTCATTACAGATGGTCATGAGCCACCATGTAGTTGCTGGGAATTGAACTCAGGACCTCTGGAAGAGCAGTCAGTGCTCTTAACCTCTGGGCCATCTACTACTACTTTTCATCTATCTACTTTTCCTGTGTATATGTATGTGTGTGCCTGCGCATATGGAGGTCTGTGGTTGATGTCAAGAGTCTTTCTCAATTGTTTTTCCACCTTATTGGAGACAGGGTCTTCCAAACCCAGAGCTAGCCAATATGGCTGCTGGTCTATCTAGCCAGCTTTCTCAGAGAATCTTCTGGATTTGCTTTCAGAGGCTGGGATTCCAGGGGGGAAGCCACACTTACCCAGTCTTTATGTGGGTTCTGGGAACCTGGCTTGTGCAGCAAGCACTTTAATAGCCGAGGTGTCTCCCCTTTCTCTTTATGACTGCATTCATGTCCTGGTTCTTTCACTAGAGTTGTACCATCAAATGTGACTACTAAGATAATTATAAAAATTAATTAAAATGCAATTTTGAAATTCTGTTTTTTTTTTAACATATATTTCGGGTGTCTGTCCACAGTCCTGTGGTGAGGAAGACAGCATTAGAAGAGTGGAGATGGGGTGCTCTCGGGACTACGGGGCTTTCTACTGCACGGACTGAGCCTTCATCTCTGGAGAAGCTCCTGAAAATTTCTGTGCTCCGAGTCCCCCTCCTCTCTATCGGCAACAAGACACAGTGCTCACACAGTCAGAGGGCTCCGTGAAGTCAGCAGGTCTGTGTCATACAGTGCTGTAGCCAGCAGCTTAGTTTTCTCTGTGCAAAGATCAGATTGACATATAATGCCACAGGGACAGATCAGCTTGTCACCCTCAAGCTAAAATAGTTTTCTTTCTTTCTTTTTTTCTTTTTATGTTTTTAAGTAGTTGGAAAAAATCAAGTATAATATCTTATGACATATAAAAACTGAAGTATAATTTTTTCTTTTTACATTTCAATGTCTATAAACTTCTGCTGGAACACAGCCGTGCTCATTCATTGGTAGAGTGTATATGGCTAAGCTATAATGGCATTATATCACATATGATATACTGGTATGTATTATCCTATAACAGCAGAGCCATGCAGTTGCATCAGAGACCATATGTGGCTATTTCATTGCTTGGCACTGTTGTGTTGCATACCAGTAGTCCCAGCATCTAGGAAGCTGAGGCAGGAGGATTGTACAAACCTAGCCTGAGCTATAAAAAGAGTATCTGTCTCAAAAAATCAATCTGCAACATTTCAGTTATGACATTTCCAGGTGTCATCATATCACTATGTCATGACATTTATTTTTTTATTATCAGTACATGCTTATTATGTAAAAATAGTAAAAAAAAAGAGAACTTCATATAGTATGCTCTTAAGTCAAAGTTGAGGGTTCATTATTTTGTCTTTGAAGTGTGAGTGTGGTGGCTGCTACGACAATTAGTACACATGGATTAGCATAATGTGCGTGGATGGTGTTACAGCCCTGGAGGCCAGAAGTTTGAAATGGTTTCACTGGGTTAACCTAAGCTGTTGACCAGGCCACAGTCCCCTGAGGGAGGCCACAGAGGAGGGTATGCCTTGTGTCCCTTGGCTCAAGTCCCCTTCTTTCATATGTAAAGCCAGCATCTGGGATTTCCCAAAACTTTCTCTGCTGTCAAGTCACCTGCCTTCTGTTCTCCTTTGATGGAGTCTTCCACTTGCTACTTAATAACCCCTGTGGCTGCTGTCATTCATGGTTGAAATTAAGGTGCGAGCAGATGCGTGAAGAAGAGACTTTATAACAAATTCCTCTTAATCATCTCATCCAGTTTCATGAGAGAGAACGCGCTCACGACCATGATTGGTAGACCAGTTTCCTGAGAGAATGGCATTGCTATCATTTAATTGATTAGTCACCTTCTAAAGTCCAGGCTTCCTCAAACTGACATAATGGCAACCAGATTCCAACATTAATTTCAGAGGCAATGAATCATACTCAAACCGTAGTAACTTGTAAAGTTTAAAATATACATGATCAGGCACCTGCAGACAGACTCAGTTAACCTGGGCTTAGCATAACCAGAGCCTCCTGCCTGACGGTGGCGCTATAAGCATAAATAAGTACTCTGTTCAGTGACCCTCCCAGTCTAAGCTTTCAGAATACCTTGGTTACCGCCACATCACTACCTCTGTCTGCACTGGCAAGTGCATGGTCATTTGGGGATTATCGTGGGTCCTTGGTACCTTTCCTCCTTTTTTGTCTCCCTCATTCTAGCCAGTTGCAAAGGCTGCTGTTGCAATTTCAACAAATCCAGAGAGAGGAGGATATAGTGATATTTTGTTTATGATCTAACAAAGTTTGCCTGAAGATTAGAGTGTAAAGCTAGCCATACAGGCCAGGTGGTTGTACACACACCTTTAATCCCAGCAGCTACACTAGTTAGCCATAGAGGCCGGTTAGTAGTGGTGCACACCTTTAATCCCAGCACTAGAGAGGAATATAAGGCAGGATGAGACAGTCTGAAGATTTCGTAGAGGTAAGGGTTGCTTCGCTTCTCTAGATCTTTCAGCATGAACTCCAATATCTGTGTCTGGGATTTTATTAGTCGTCACACAGAAGGAAGAGTGAATCAAACTCATTCTGTCTCCCTTACAAGGGAAAAAAAAAGAAAGAAAGAAAGAAAGAAAGAAAAAGAAAACACAAACGAATTGCTTGGGAATTTGTGGGCAGCTCTTCTCTCCCGCGACTGACACTGCTGTTCTTTCTCAGACTCCATGTGTGCTAGGATTGCTTTTCCTCTTCTCTCAAAGATGAGTGAATTCATGAGTGAAGAAACTGAGACGGCCGTGAATGCACCATGTTGCTACTCTATAAAGGTGAGCAGCATGCCTTGGAATCCTGACTGCCACATATTGACCTAGACCTGCAGCAGATGTCCGAAGTCTCAGCTCCCTGGCCACCCATCCTGTGCTACGATAAATAACCACAGGTACTGTTAAAAGGTTATGCTTGTATCATCTAATTTAGAAGTCAGCCACTTGTGGTTATTAAAATCAAAATTAATTGCAATGAAAAAATGAGAAACATGCAAATCAAAACAACGCTGAGATTCTATCTTACACCTGTAAGAATGGCCATGATCAAAAACACTGATGACAACTTAGGTTGGAGAGGTTGTGGGGAAAAGGGAACACTTCTGCATTGCTGGTGGGAGTGCAAGCCGGTACAATCCCTTTGGATGTCAGTGTGGCGATTTCTCAGAAAATTAGGAAACAACCTTCCTCAAGACGCAGTAATACCACTTTTGGGTATATATCCAAAGGATGCTCAATCGTGCCACAAGGGCATGTGCTCAACTATGTTCATAGCAGCTTTGTTTGTCATAGCCAGAACCTGGAAACAACCTAAATGCCCTTCGACCAAAGAATGAATAAGGAAAATGTGGTACATTTACACAATGGAGTACTACACAGCAGAAAAAAAAATGACAGCTTGAATTTTGCAGGAAAATGGATGGAGCTAGAAAACATTATTTTGAGTGAGGTAACCCAGACCCAGAAAGACAATTATCACATGTATTCACTCATAGATGGTTTTTAAACATAAAGCAAAGAAAGCCAGCCTACAAACCACAATCCCAGAGAATTTAGACAACAATGCGGACACTAAGAGAGACTTACATAGATCTAATCTATATGGGAAGTAGAAAGTAGTAAAAGTCAAGATCTTCTGAGTAAATTGGGAGCATGGGGACCTCGGGGAAGAATTGAAGAGGGGAGGGGAGAGGCAAGGAAGGAAGCAGATAAAAATGTAGAACTCAATAAATATCAATAAAAAATGTATACAAAATAAAAAAATAAGAAACTATGTTTCTCAGTTCTTCATTTCAAGCACCCAGTAGATGCAAGTAGCCGCTTGCTACCACGCGGGGCATCTCCACCTTTACAGAAAACTTGCCGGATAGTTCCGAAGTTCCATAGCCACTTAAAGGCTGGCATGAAATTAGAGCTGGAATTCCGAGCCAGGACCCGTGGGCAGACTGCCTCAGGAGGAAAACTCTCTCCAGCAACAAAGAGTTTACCTGAAGGGGCCACAGTCAAAGGAGGGTGGGAGGGACATGACGGTGTAGGCCACCGGCAGCAGGCTGAGGAAGAGCACCAGCAGCAACAGGCCCATGTAGAAGTTATTGGATCGCGAGGCTTTAAACACACGCTCGTGGGGCACGTTGCTGCTCATCACCGCCCAGCACTGGAAGTACATGGAGGTCAACAGGCGCAGGACATTGATGCCGACCAGTCCTGGAGCATAGAAGGAGCCCATCCTGAAAGGTCACAGACAGGATATCCGCTTGACCTGGTGGCAGGGCAGGCGAGGGGAGGCTAACAGAAGGTAATGTGGTGGGTGGATTAGGGACATGCAGTCAAGGCACTTTCCTGAAGACTCCAAGAGCAGAGGCTCTGGTTTACTTAAGGTATTTGTCATCAGGCTGGAGCCATCCAGTCCCTGAGAGGGTAGATATCTCCGAGCACTACTGACTGGGACACTGACCAGGATTTTACCATTGCTTCCCTAGTGGGTTTCAGCAGATCACAGTCTCTGGCCTCCGTGAGCAGCCAAGAGGCAGACCGGCTTGGAGACAGTCCGCTGCATTTTCAAAGTCTTAAGCTGCTACCATGCAGCCTCCAGAGGAGGAAGCTCTTTCCTTCCTTCCTTCCTTCCTTCCTTCCTTCCTTCCTTCCTTCCTTCCTTCCTTCCTTCCCTCCCTCCCTTGTTCCCCACTTTCCTCTTCTCCCTGCCCCACCTTTCTCATCTCTTCTTCCTTTCCCCTTTCGTCTCCTCCTTCCTTACCTCTTTGCTTTGTTCTATCTTTCTCTCTTCCCTCTCCTCCCCTCCTCTCTCCCCATGTCTGCTCTCTCTAGCTCACTGGTTAACTTACACTGTTCCCTTCTCAGGCTGCTCTACTCTCTAGTTCTTATCAGAAACGGAGCTGAGAGAGCTGAGGCGATTTGCTGCCCTCCAAGCTCGTTGAGAGACAAAGTTGGAGGTTCTAGTTTTTTGACTCCCCGGATTAGATGCTCCTCAGATGAAAGAGACAACTCACCAGATCATTCCTTGGTTGAAGATCAAACCCAGCACGTTTCCACTAATATCAAACTCAGCATATGAGGGCTGGAGGGAGAGGAAGGGGAAGAGTGAGGGAGGGGGGAATGGGCGAGCAAACGTTAGGTGATTCCAGCTAGATCCTGTCTAAGTCAAGACAGCTCACCCCAAAATGTCTGCCTTGGGTTCTGGATTCTGTTTTTTTTGTTGTTTTGTTGATTTTTGATAGTCTCACTGTATAGCTCAGGCTGGCCTCAAATTTATGATGATCCTTATGTCTTAACTTCTCAAACTCTGAGATTAAAGCATCATACCCGGTAGTAGGATTGTTTCTTTACTAGATTTAAAAGACTGTTTCTTTTGACATGTATGTATATATGTATTATGTATGTGTATGTGTGTGTCTCTCTTTGTGTGTATATGAATTTATTTTGAGATATGGTTCACGTAGTCCAGGCTGTGCTCTTACTTGTTACACAGCTAGAACTTCTGATTCTCTTGCCTATACCTCCCAAGTACTAAGATTACAGATGTGAGCTATCATACTTAGTTTATGTGGTGCTGGGGATTGAACCCAGGGCTGCTGGCATGCTAGGCAAGGATTCTACCAACTGGACTATCTCCCCATCCTTGTCTTCAACTTTCAAAGAAAAGTTTTGAAGTTTTTAATTAATTAATTTTTATCTTATGTGTATGGGTGTTTTGTTTGCGCCCATGTCTGTGCTCCACATATATGTAGTGCCTCAAGAAGTCAGCAGAGGGCCTCAGATCTCCTAGAACTAATGTTACAGACACATTAGCTGCTGTGTGGGTGCTGGAAACTGAACCCAGGTCCTGCGCAAGAGCAACAGTACGCTTAACTGCTAAGCATCTCCTCAGTCCCCAAATTTATGAAGTTATTAAAACTGAAGCTTTTCAACAACAACGGCAAATTGTAATTGTACCTACCTCTTCAGGTGGTAGCCTGACCCTTTTTTTTTTTTGGTTTTTAATTTCTTTCAAGATAGGGTTTCTTTGGGGCTGGAGAGATGGCTCCATGATTAAGAGCACTGGCTGCTCTCCCAGAGGTCCTGAGTTCAATTCCCAGCAACCACATGGTGGCTCACAACCATCTGTGCCCCCTTCTGGCCTTCAGTTATACATGCAGGCAGAACACTGTACACTTAATAAATAAGTAAAACTCTTAAAAAAAGATAGGATTTCTCTGTGTAGCTTTGGAACCTGTCCTAGAACTCACTTGGTAGCCTAGGCTGGCCTCGAACTCACAGAGATCCGCCTGCCTCTGCCTCCTGAGTGCTGGGATTAAAGGCGTGCGCCACCATTGCCTGGCTTATTCTTTGTTTTGGAGAGGACTTTAGTTCTTAAGAAAACATTTAATCAATGTTTTAATCAGAAATTTACCTTAAAATTATAATCAAGGGAGAAAGCAAATGAAATGAACGAGATGTGAAGAGTGAATTGAGACTCGAAATGAGAAGCTGACTTTAAAACAAGCACAGCAGACTCGTTCCCTGCCCTTCCTCTCATCTCCCACAGTCTGACGGGAGTTTGTAGGAAGAGTATAAACGAGTTCAGGTTTTTTTTTTTTGGTTTTTTTTTTTTTTTTTTGGTTTTTCGAGACAGGGTTTTTCTGTGGTTTTGGAGCCTGTCCTGCAACTAACTCTGTAGACCAGGCTGGTCTCGAACTCACAGAGATCCGCCTGCCTCTGCCTCCCGAGTGCTGGGATTAAAGGCGTGCGCCACCACCGCCCGGCTACGAGTTCAGGTTTGAAGCTGACTATTTCATAGCTTTGGTTCTCGACAGGAATCTGGAAGGACACAGAGCTAGCGAGAGCTGAGTCCTCATGGTGTACTCAGGTCTGCTGCCAGTTTGTCCTGAAGTGGGGAGAAGGGCAAGAGGACAGGAGGGGGAGGGTGGGCAACTAAGCGTGAGCAAAGCGGCAAAGACATTTGATTTAGAGGCATGAGGGGTGGATTTTAAAAACTTAAAATTTAAAACTGATATTACAAAAACAGACCTGGAGAGATGGCACAATTGGAAGAGCACTTACTGCTCTTGCAGAGGACCCATGTGCAGTTCCCATCACCTGCTTTAGGGGCTCACAGGAGCCTGTAACTCAGTTCCGGGGGCATCTAACAACCTCTGGCTTCTGGGGGAATTGCAAACATGTAGGATATATATATCAGTCAATCAATAATATTAAAAAACAAAACAAACCCCAATATTAGAAAGAAAAATCTTATCTTCTTGTTTTTGTGTCCTGCTTTAAAAAAACCTCACTCCCAGGATTATGAATGTATATGTGCCTTTTAAAAGAAAAATCTGATTTATGTTTCTGTATTCAAGCTAGGTCTTGTTGCACCTGCCTGTAATCCCAGTACTATGGAGGCTGAGGCAGGAGAATTACTGTAAGTTTGGGATATCTTGGGCTACATCATGAGTACCAGACCTGCCAGAGATATATAGAAAGACCTGTCTCAAAGTGAAACAGACAGCCAGGCAGTGGTGGCACCCGCCTTTAATCCCAGCACTCGGGAGGCAGAGGCAGGCGGATCTCTGTGAGTTCGAGGCCAGCCTGGTCTTCAGTAGCTAGTTCTGGGACAGGCTCCAAAGCTAGGGAGAAACCCTGTCTTGAAGAACGTTAAAAACAAAATCAAAGTGAAACAGACAAAACCCTAAAACCTACTCCCCTAAAATCTTTGATTCACCTACGATTAATTTATGTAAGTGAAGGGAGTGAGGGATACGGTCCTCTCCCCACCCACGGCTCATTTTTATATTTTGGTTGTGAGCATAGCCTTTAACTGCTGAGCCATCTCTCCAGCCCCACAGCTCAGTTTTAAAACCAGTTGTTTTCTTTTGTTTTTTTCGAGACAGGGTTTCTCTGTGTAGACTTCGCTGTCCTGGAACTCATCCTGTAGACAAGGTAAAGCATTTTAAATTTTATTTTATATTGCCTGTGTGTTTGTCTGTGAATCACATGTGTGCCTGGTTCCCTCAGAGGCCAGAAGTGGGTGTTGGATCCCCTAGGACTGGAGGTTCAGATAGTTGTGATCTGCCATGTGGGTTCTGGGAACTGAACCTGGGTCCTCTGGAAGAACGGCCTGTACTCTCAGCCAGTGAGCCATCTCTCCAGCCCCTACAGCTCATTTTTATATTATGCTTCTCTTCCTTACAGATTTGAAACAGTTTCTTTATTAAGCAGTTTTCCCCTGGCTTATGCCAGCCTCAGGGCTTTGTCCTCTGCTCTACGGGCAGGCCTGTTTATTCCAGTTCCCATTTAGTTATTATGGCGCCATCGTGTTCCTTTCTGGAATAGTCTCACTATATACCCCAGGCTGGCTCCATGCTCCTGCTCTTCTTGCTGTCTTCGTATGTGTGTGTATGCGAGTGTGATGTTTGCATGTGTGTGTGTGTGTGCATATTTTCACCTGTGTGTGTGCGTATTTTCACCTGTGTGTGTGCATATTTTCACCTGTGTGTGTGCATATTTTCACCTGTGTGTGTGCGTATTTTCACCTGTGTGTGTGCATATTTTCACCTGTGTGTGTGCGTATTTATCACTCTCTGCTTCATTCCTTTGAGACAGTGGCTTTTGCCAAGCCTTAAGCTAGGCTGGTAGCTAGCAAGCTCCAGCAATGCAGCGTTGGGATTACAGGTGTGTACATGGGCCTGTGTGTGTGGTTTCTACATGGTTGCTGGAATCTGAGCCCAGGTCCTTGTGCTTGTGCAGCAGGCACTCTTACCCACCGAGCTAGATTTCCATCTGCCAAGCCTGGCTTCCTAATAGACTTTAAGGGAGTGGTTGGTATCGTCCCTTTTTCCTTTCTAAGGAGTTTTCCTTTATGTTCCATATGCTTATTTCCAGCAGATTTTATTATAACTTTGCAATCTTATAGAATTTAGAAGTTACTCTGAAGAGAGCAACACTGTGCCCTCCTACCGAAGATGTCATCATCATTTTTCTTTTGGAGGGATTGAATAGGCTTATTTAAAACGTCTTAAAATGTATGCCAGAAACCCGTGGCCCTTAGTGTCAGGCTCTACCGCAGGTCGGGTTAAGGGCTACATAGGTCATCTTTTGGCAGAAACTCGGGCAAGGAGACTTCCTTTTTAAACTCAACTGATGAACAGAAGAATGAGGTGTTGTGGAAGAGACACTCACTGGGCCAGTGAGTGGGCCTGAGGTCCTGACAATTCATAGAAAGTCATGTGGTGAGGAAAGGCATATGCTTGGGACAAGCGTTTCACCAGGCAGATGGGAAGAAGGTATCTCGTGGGGAGGTGTTAAGAGTCGAAGAGGCTTCTCAAAGCATAATCAGAAGATAGGGAAAGAGGCATCAGGTTCTTGGTTGTTTTGGGGTCTCTAAAATGTTTATCTGTCCTAAGGTTCCAGCTTCCTCATGGAAGGTCATTTATACGTATTTATACCAGTCACCTGCTCAGCGCTGAAGACTGTGGTTCCCCCTTTCCCTAAACTGAATGCTTCCACTTAAAAAAATTAAAAAACTCTTTTTATTTTGGTATTTTACGTGTATTGTGTTTTACCTGCATGTATATCTGTGTACCACACAAGTGCCCGATGGCCAGAAGAGGGTGTCTGATCCCCTGGAACTGTAATTACAGACAGTTGTGAGCTGCCAAGTGGGTGCTATGAGTGGAACCCAGGTCCTCTGGAAGAGTAGCCAGTGCTCTCAACCACTGAGCCACTTCCTTGGCCCCCATGCCTCCATTTTCTAGATGGAAGTCACACTGGGAGAAGGTTGTGCTGTTTCTGTGAATGCAGAGGACTCTCAGTAAACGTGACGAGCCACACTGCTCCACGGAACACAGACACGGAACGGACGAGAGTGCACCTGAATACGAACGCCAGAGAGTGTGGTGACCCAGCTTACTGCGGAATTTACCGGAAGACAGCCACCTAAATACGAACGCCAGAGAGTGTGGCGACCGACCTTACTGCGGAATATACGAGAAAACAGCTTACAAAGCCAGCCTCCAGGTCCCAGCACCAGCAGTGATTCATGAAGCGGACAAAACACGCACGAAGGAAATCCCCCACCAAGATGGTGAGGTATGTCACCAGCATGTCAGACACAGTCAGCCTCATAAACTCCTGTGGGAGGAACAAGGGGAAAGAAGGAGTGCTTAGACGGGAGCTTGTCCACATCTCCCCTACTCGCCTGCATCTGTCTGTGTGGCCTGCTTCTTCCTGGCAGAGTGGAGGAACAGAGAAAGGACCCCGGCCTTGGGAGAAGCCTCAGCTCTATAAATCACCAATTAGTTAAATAACTTCGGAAAAATATCTGCGCCTTTAGGAGTCAGGAATATGATGCTTGCTGAGTTATTGGGGTGCCTATCTGTCATGTATGCAAATTGCCTGGGTTATTAGTAATGACCGGTGCTCTGTACCTCAGATCTGCTAGATCTGAGGGCTCACCCTTTGCCTTCCCCATCTGCTCTGGTATCCTGATTGACCCCACTAGGATTAATGTGACCATCAATTACTTGGGACAACTTCCTACTAATCAATTTTTTTCTTGGAATATAGAGAAGGTAAACCAAAGCATCACATAGCAGAATCAAAAGAACAGAGCTTTTTCTACTTACACGGATATATATACATATATGTATATTATGTATGTATATATTATATATACATATATGTATATTATATGCATATATACATATGTATATATTATATATACATATATACATATGTATATATGAATGATTCATATGTATATGAATGATTTGTTTTTAACTGGAAGGATCTGCCGGACCTCTGTTATCTAGTAGTTTTCTTCCAAGATTGAAATATTCCATCCGGCAGGGAAGTTCCTTAAACAGGAAGATGAACAACTCAAAATGACTTCAGGAAGACCCTGAAACTGACCAGATGGACTTAGGCTCCTCTCTCCCAAGAGTAAATAATAAATAAATAATAAAGTCTGCTGGGAGTCACTCTCAAGAGAGTGGAGCTGCAAAGAAAGCATTCAGAGAAGCTAAGCTGCAAAAAAAAAAAAAAAGACCCCAAGATCAGCTGCTGTGCAGAGGGGGTTTAGATCCGCTGAGGTGTCTGGAGAACTGCCTGCAGGCTGTGCAGTGTGCTCAGGTTCCCAGCTTTAGTGAGCTGTCACCCACGCTGGGGTGGGCTTCAGTGATGCAGCTGCCTTTGAGTCACTTCTGTTGCTGTAAGTAACCTCACTAGCATTTCCTGCAAGTAACATAAAACTCATTGGTTGGATTTGGAGGTGTCTGCACTTTGGTCTGTCCTGAGCTCTCCGTATCTGGGATGAGTGGATGTGTGTGTGTGCTGCATCTCCCCAGGAAAAGTCTGGTCACACAACAATGTAATCCCAACTTTAAAGACAGCAGATATATATGAAGTTCCAGGATGTACAGGGTCTGCTCTATTCATCTTGGACCTTCCAAGATGATTAAGAAATGCCTGCTTGACCCCTCTGGCGCCTACAATCCTTTCCCCTTCTCTTCTGCAGGGTTCCTTGTACCACCTAATGTTTGGCTGTGGGTCTGCATCTGTTTTCATCAGTTGCTGGATGAAGCCCCTCTGATGACAATTGGGCTAGGCACCAATCTATGAGTAGAGGGGAGCAGGAGAGGGAAGGGACTGGGAGGAGAGGAGGGAGGGAAAACTGTGAATGGGATGTAAAATAAATAAATAATTAAAAACAATGCCTACTTAATGGACATTTGAGTGTTCAGAGCTGTTTTCAAAATGGAAAGATCAAAGAAGGCACACCAAAGAACTGAGAAGAAGGGTCACCTTTTCATAGAGCATAGCTACTCACAATGCCCACGGCTGTCTCCCAGCAGGAACCCCTGGGCACGTCTGCAGGGTGTGGTGGTGGCCGGGGCACACTCTCATTCCCACCTGAGGAGTTGTAATAGTTAAACAGGGTCCAATGAGTGATGTTCTTGATTTTCTCCTCAGTAGAAAGCTGGAAGAAACATGGTGATGGGAAGTTGGGAGGAGCCAGGCGTAGTTCAGCTGTTTCCATGGGAACAAGTAAAACTAGCTCCAAGCCTGCTGTTTGGTTTCTCCCTTCGCACTGGACTATCTTTTAAGAAATGAACTTCTCAGGCTTTCAATCCACCAAGAGAAGGTGCAATGGGCTGAAACCCCTGGATCTTTTCCACAAAGTTTTCTCCCTAACTAGCTTCCATCAGTCCATCCACCCATCCATCCATTTCTCCCTGCTAGCATCCACCAATCCTCTCACCCATCTATCCACTCAGTTGTCTTGAAAAGAGTTTATTCAGGGTCTAGTCTGAACATACAAGTGAGTAGTGACATGTGAGTGGCCAAGAGAGTTTTCTCTCAGGTAGTTCATGGTCTAGTGTGTAATA
>JABTXL010005619.1:2433628-2458360 GCA_025134845.1 Neodon shergylaensis | reverse complement strand
TCTAGTATGTAATAGAGAGACCAACTAGGAAAGGCCAAGAGAGTTTTTTCTTAGTTAGTTCATGGTCTAGTGTGTAATAGAGATGACCAATTAGGAAACAAAGTGGTTTGAGCTGTGAACATTTTCTCTGGGGACCGAGGAGCACCCACATCAGATAACAGGGAGCACAGAGGACTTCTTCAAGGCCGTGACACCTGGAAATAGTCAACTAGTCTCGGAGAAAGGCAAGTGGTAACTGTACCCCAGAGTAAAATGTGAGACCCAGAAGGGTGGGAACACTTTCTCAGGGAAGGAGGGAAGCCAGAGAGGGGAGAAGGACTATGGACCAGTGCCAGGTGCTTGCGTTGTTAGAACCTTCTAAAAAGTTCCTATTACCTCAGGGGAAAGTTCCTGCAGAAGGGTAGCAAGGTAGATGAGCGAGCAGACTCATCGGTTCCTCCGCTGTCTCCGTTCCTTTTCTTTTTCTCTATCCTCTAGTCATCCTACGGTTTCCTGTTGGTACCAGCTGTTCCTATGCTTCCTCCAGTATCTGCTGCGACTCCCCAAGCTGAGGATTTGAGGTCCTCCTGTGCTCTGACACACTTCCTTGGACTGTTCCCACTGAAACATATTTCCCGGCATACTGTATTGGATGAGTCTGCCTCCTGACCCTGAGCATGAAGCCATTTGGGACAGGACTGTGTCTCGTTCCCTGCTGTACCCAAGGACTAAACATGCCTGACAAGCAGTTTGGTCAACCATGACATACTGCATCAGTGGACAAGTACTTGGTTATTGACTAGCTATGACAGACGTGAAGCAACATGGGAAAACCTGCATATAAAATATTAAGAGTTCTGAATGATACAGACATGATGAGGAAAAAGACAGCCTAGGAAAAAAGCAGGAAAGAACTGGAGTAATTGTTAGCAGCTGAGACCTTTGCATTATGGGTTCTAGAGATATCTCCTTTTGCTATTCCTTCCTAAACTGCCAACATTTATTTAATTAATAGAAATGACGCTCGGTGAAGTTACTCTATTATAAAAGGGGATACAGGGGACAGCAGGCACTGTGGCATGGGTGGGCTTCACCTTAAGGTGGACGTCGTCCATGAGGGCCAGGAGAAACGTGTAGAGGTTTCCCAGGAAAAGAGCAAAGATGCGGCCCAGCTGCCACTTCAGCCCGGTGCGTGGGTGGTAATTCTCCAGGGCGGCGATGGTTTCAAAGAGAGGGGGACAGAACATCCCCAGCAGAGACATCACGATCTCCACCTGGAAACATCGAAAGAAGGGGAACTTTGAAGTAAAAGATAAATGAATAAAGAAGTTTAAAGTTGAGGGCTGGAGAGATGGCTCAGAGGTTAAGAGCATTGCTTGCTCTTCCAAAGGTCCTGAGTTCAATTCCCAGCAACCACATGGTGGCTCACAACCATCTGTAATGAAGTCTGGTGCCCTCTGCTGGCCTGCAGGCATACACACAGACAGAATATTGTATATATAATAAATAAATAAATAAATACCTAAAAAAAAGAAGTTAAAAGTTTTAGAAAAATGAATTTTAGATAACCATACTCAAAAAAGGATATAAGACAAAATTTTAAAATCATAATTCAATAACTCTAAATATAAAACAAAAATACAATTGCCTAAAATTAAAAATAAAATCAGAATGTATACACTATCTAGCTGAGACCCTCACCTAGAAAAACAAACTCCACGGTATATTTGAGTCAAGTTACTGAATGAGAAACAAAGCAGTCTTCCAGCAACAGGAATAAGGAAAATAAAATTAGAGTATCATCAGCCTTTAAAAGGTAATTACTTTATTTTTTATACATTTGAGTGTTTTGCCTGCATGTATGTATGTGTATCCATGATGCCTTGTGCCTGCAGAGGCCAGAAGAAGGTGCTGGGTCCCCTGGAATTGGAGGTACAGATGCTTGTGAGTCCCCATGTGGTGCTGGAACCTAAATGTAGGCCTTCTTCAAAATTGCTGTCAATCACCAAGTCATCTCTGCACCCTGTAATAGTTACTTGTTTTGAGACAGGGTCTCACCATGTAGCCTGGCAGCCCTGGAACTCACTATGTAGACTAGGCTGTCCTCGGACTTTCAGAGATCCTCGTGTTTCTGCCTCCTGAGTGCTGGGATTAAAGGAATGTGCTACCACGCCTGGCTTAATTTTGCCTTTTAAAGCAAGGCATGGGACTCAGACTGTCAGGGACTCTGCTGAGTCATCAGACTTATGCTGACAGTCCCGGCTTTACTGGAATGGCCCGTCTCACCTCGTTCCTTTCGTACCAGCTGGCGTTCTTCATTTTGGAGAATTCCTGCGACCGCTTCACCACAAAGTAAATGAGGTACCCACTTCCACACAGACAGCAGAGAACGAGAAAGTTGGCCAGGACACGGAGAAATCTTGTCAGGTGGATATTTTCCTCTTTGTTGCTCTCTTGTTCATCCACTATAGATTCCTTAGCATGTAAGAAGGAGATATGAATAACGTCAGGCCAGGAACCCAGTTACCATGGCTGGGAATCCCTGAGAATACTTTTATGTCTCTCAATAAATGATATAGAAGAGGTGATGTAATACTCTATAGAGGGTTACAGATATTTTTTATAAAAATATAATTTTACTGTTATTGTTATCTTGGGTTTGGATATTTCGTAATAATGAAAGCTGAGATTTACTGTGTGCTAGACATGGCACTAAATATTTTCCATAAATTTTCTTTCTTTTTCCTTTCTTTTTTTTTTGTTGTTTTAAACCAATAGACCAAATAAATTCAAATCTAAAAATTAATTCATTTAAGTTTTTTGTTATTCTATTATTTTTATGGGAATCCGCATTTTGCCTGCATGAATGTCTGCGCCTGTCTGTCTGCCACAGGCCACAGGTGTGCCTGTGGAGGTCAGAAGAGGGTTCAGATCCCTAGGTACTGGAGTCATAGATGGTTGTGAGCCACCATATGTGTTAAGTGAATGAAACCCAGGTCCTCTACAAGAGCAACCACTGCTCTTATCTGCTGAGCCATCTCTCCAGCCCCTCAGATTAAAATTTTAATCTTGAACTCTCAGATACAGGAGTTGTCAAATATCCTATAAAATTTGAGGTGGAAATTTTGAATGGTGTTATTTATAAAGCAAAAATAAAATAAAATAAAATGTTTGGAAAAAAAGAATATAATGAAAGAATAGAAGCCCTTGTCAAATGCTTAAAAAAATAATTTACATAGTAGACATTATTAGCCTGAAGTCCATGTTTCTGTTTCACTACTCACCACTGCCATTACTGCATGAAAATAACTACAGATAATATGTAAGTAACTGTGCATGGTTTTGTATCAATAAAGGTTTATTTATAAAAGTATCTGGATTTAGTCTCCAAGCTATATTTTGCTAGTTCCTGTTCTTAGGGTTTCTTAATACTGATTGCTGGTTTTGTTTGATTGTTTGGTGTGTCACATTTTTTTTTTGGTATGGGAACTTTATTGATAGACATTTATGTTTTGGGTATTATTATAAATAGAATTTTAAAATCAGTTTGGTTTTTGTTAGTATAAAATACAGTTGATTTTTGTTTGCTGTTTGTGTCCTGCGTTAGTAACTACTAGGAAGACCTGTACAGTAAGGGGCAGACTAGGATACATGACATGGTCTCCTGGACCATGCTTGGAATGAGATCTCTCTGCTAATCCCCAGTTACTGACTTCGCTCTGAGGTTTAGCTAACTCATCAGGCAGTTATGTTATGTTAGCTTGCAGAATCCTCACATCTATCCCGTTATGTGTAGGAGGCACAGAGGTCCTTGTGTTCACAGATAAGCATCAGGGAAGCCAGGAATGTTAAATACAAAGGGTTGTCTCTTGAAGGGGAACATGTATAACCTCTTTTCTGACCAGATACTGGGAATGGAGGTGGTTAATAGCCTGGAGGCCTTTGTGTTATCTGTATGACCAAGACCCCACTAGACCTCCTCTAGACCCTTAAGATGTCACATGTAGTCAGTCTATAGAACCCATCTTGGAAACTGTCACATGTACTTTACAAAGACTTTCAACAGAGAAACCCTGTCTAGAAAAACCAGAAAAAAAAATAAAAAATAAATAAAAAATAAAAAAATAAAGATTTTCAATGTAGTCCTGTTTTAAGTTTTATTTTGTATATCGGATTGAGTTATTTATCACCAGAAAAAATTTTTCCAAATCGTTCTCTGCTACATATGCCTAAAATAAACTACTGGGGTCAGACTCTCGAAGTTTGAACCAACGCTGGCTACTGAGCCATCCTTCTTGCTTCGTGTAAGCTCTTAGCTGGCTTGGTGATCGCAGACTCCCCACAGTTACGTATGTGTATTGCCTCTGCTTTCAGTAAACAATGCTGTCTTACTGATAGTTTTAAGAGCAACATAGGCAGGGCACAACCCTTGGTCTGGTCTAGAGGAAGGGTCATAGCTGTTCCAGCCTTCCCCCACCCTGTGGTTGCAGATGGCCACAGCCCGCTTGCTGAGAGATAAGGACAGAACTGAGTAGGCTCCCCATCCACACCCTGCCAGGTGAACAGGACTCAGGCCCAATAAACCCATTTAGTGGATAGTAAACTCAAATTCTTTGCTGGAAGTGAGCAGAACACCATTTATCCTCCGGGGGAGGGCAGGGTTAGAAAGAGAAAATGTAAGGGAGATAAGCACAACTGTTGTACAAGCAAGTGCAGGCCTGGGGAAGGCAGCCTGCCAAAGCAGACAGGAAGAATACTCAACTTCCAAGAGCTTGGAATCGAAGCCAGGTATAGTGGGATAATTTTCCAATTCTAGCACTCAGAAAGCTGAGTCAGGAGGATCACAGGGTTTCTCTGTAGTTTTTGGAGTCTGTCTCGAAAAACCAAAAAAAAAAGAAAAAGAAAAAAAGAAAGAAAGAAAGAGTCTTAGCATGGCCCTGTCATGAGCGTCTTTTTAGAAGGTGTGTACTGATACAGCTCCTCTCATGGCTTATTTGGAGACCTCATTTCAGCTCACCCAGCTGAGGAAAGCTTCCCAATGGCTGGGGGGACCCAGAGATTCCTCAGGAAGGAGGGAAAGCCCCAGGGTCGCTACCTTGAAGCTGGTGGTGATGGAGACGTATTTGTTGTCGGCCGTCTCTGAGTTCCCGATGAGGTAGTCCCAGCTGGTGAACATCTTGAAGCTGAATGTGAAGTTGTCGCTCTCCCCCTCACTGGTGCTGCCTTGGGTGTTGCTGGCCATCCTGGAGGACACATGTCACTGATGTCACACCTGCCTCCTTTCTGCTACATCAGCCACCGGAATCCCTGGCCTAAGTCAGTCTTGGGCACAAGGAGAAGACAACACACAATGGAGGGACAAGCCAGGGAGGACATTAGCTAGGTCAATTTTGTTTACAGTTGAGAACTGCTCTCCCCAAAATTCCCAGTTCCCTGCAAGCACCCATGGTGTGTGTTGGAAAGTGAGTCTGTGAGATCTAAGACACCTCGCTGTGTTTTCTGCCCTTGCTTTGGTTTCTGGAGGTTTGACTAGGTTGTTTGAACTTGGAAACTCCATTCTCAAACAGAAATACGTCTTTCCAAGTCATCTAATTTTCTTGGTTAGAAGTATGCATTTTTCTGATACAAAGCTCAGTAACTTGGGCTGGGATGTCTCCACTGTTAGGAGCACTTGTTGCTCTTGCAGAGGACCCAGGTTCTATCTATTCCCAGCACCTACCCGGTAGCTCATAACTGTCTGTAACTACAGGTCCAGGGGATCTGATGCCCTCTACTGACTTCCCTGGGCACCACGTACACATACAGACATGTAGTTAAAAGTGCTCATACACATAAAATAATAAGTGTTTTTAAAAACTCAGTAACTCTTGAGGATGGCTGGTTAGAGGATCTGGGTGATATTTCCTTTAGCAAGTTTGCATGAAAGCACCCAGACCTTCCTTGTTGGCTACCTGTTTCGATCTCCCTGACCCAGCCTCTCTGTACTCCCTGGAGCTTAGCCCTGTGGGAATCACAGAATTCCAATGGTGGATTCCATCACAAAGTGTGGGGGTTTTCTGCTCCTCCCTAACTCTGTCTTGCTGTTGACTGTTTGGACTTACTCTCTCTCAGGGCCTAGGTAATTTTGGTTCATCACAGAAACATTCCACAGTCATGGACTGGACTAAGAATATGAATGAAGAGGAACAGATAAAGCTGGGGGAGATGGATTTGTTGTTAAAGTGCTTGGTATAGGTAAGAGGACCCAAGTTTGGAAGAGCCAGGTATGATGGCACCTGTCTGCATCTCCAGTCTCCAGGGTCGGGGAGGTGGACACAGATAGATCCCCAGAGCTCACTGACCAGACAACCTGGCTGAACTGGTAAATTTCAGGTTCAGTGAGAGCTCCTTCTCAAAAAATAAGATGGAGAGTGATTGAGGAAGACACTTATGTACATTAAAAAAAAAAGTACCAATGTATAAAGGCCAATCTTGACCACAGAGGTAGAGAGAGCTGGGACCAGAGAGGATGCCATGGCTAACCACAGCCACACAAATTTTTTTGGTATGGGTGTATTATTTGTTTCTTTATAAGTGACAGGATTGGCATTTTTATTTACTTTTCCTTCTAAGGAGCCCTGGAGAGAAGAAAGAGGCAGAAAACTTCCATCTTCTAAGATTCTACACTCCCTCTCACGCTACAGTGGCCCTTTGCTAGTATGGGTAATTGGATGGTTTATCTAGATGGGAATTCTAGAACTGTTTGCTGCCTTCGGTTCTTTGCATGTGTGCTTTTTCCACTCACATTTTACACTTCAAACTTTCAGCATAACTGGCTCTTCTCTGCCTCGTTTAAAGGAGTTTCATTCTATAAAGCTCATCCCCAGAGTTTCACATATTATCTGGCTTATCACTTATATTTCATAATCTGCATTTGCTTGGTAGGATCATGAATACTGATTGTATTAGATCTAGAATTGCCTAGGAGACAAGTCTGTGGACATGATAGTGAAGGGTTTTCTAGATTAGGATAACAGAGTTGGGAGGACCCAACTGTCGGTGACACTGTTCCATAGACTAGGCTCCTGGACTGTATAAAAAGGAGAACGCTAAAGTGCAAGGGACTAGTGGTCATCGCTTTGCTTCCTAACTGTGGACACAATGTGACCAGATGCCCCAGGCTCTTGTCGCCAGAACTCCTCTGCCATGATGGAGAACTCACACAAGCCCTCTGGCCCTTAAGCTGCCATTGTCAGTTACTGTGCCATAGCAGACACCAGGAACCACTAGGCTTGTAGAGCTGCCTGTTTGCTGCCTCTCAACAAAGTAATTCCCAAGAAAGTAAATACACGTAGAGGAATCGAGGAGCGTTGTTTGAATGAAGAAAGATCGCAACCCACAAACAAGGGCTGGAGAGATGGCCTAGAGGTTAAGAGCACTGGTTGCTCTTCTAGAGGTCCTGAGTTCAATTCTTGGCAACCACATGGTGGCTTACCACCATCTATAATGAGATCTGGTGCCCTTTTCTAGCCTGCAGGCATTCATACATACAGGCAGAGTACTGTACGTATAATAAATAAATCTTTTTTAAAAAGCCCTACAAACAAGACACTCATACTTACGATCTAATGACAATCATCAAGCTGTAGCCAAACACGCTGACCCCCACCATAAAGTAGGCCATGGGCAGCCTGTACCTCAGCCACCCGATGGTCCTCTGATTGTTGTAGTAGCCATAGAAGAGCGCAGAATATTTCATGTAGCCCTGTAGGAGAGACATGCAAAGTCTCTGGGTTTGTAATCTCAGGGGCGAGAGCGATCGCACACTTCCATTCTACCAGGGGTTTCTGTCTCGGAGTTTTAACGCAAGTCTACAGAGAGGAAGAATCCTACATATTCAGTTCACAGTGTCTCCAGAGGCCATCCACAGTCCTTGTCTGTTCTTCATTCTTCCACTGCACAGAGTGCATGGAGATTCAGGCAGGAGAGGAGAGCGCGTGTCTGTGTGTGAGCATGTGTGCCCAGAATACACACTCAAGAACACGCAAAGCTCCAAGCTATTGTGTTCTATAGCCAAGTTCTTTTTTGGGAGTGGGGGTTGGGGAGGGTGCGGTTCAAGACAGGTGAGGATGGATAGAGGGTGGACGAAGATTCCAGGGGCGCACACTAGCGGGATAGTGAGGCACTGCAGCCTGCTGTGTGCTCAGAGACCGCTGACTTCAGAATATGGGGCGCTCACTTGGGAGGACTTAGACAGTCAGCGGCACACTGCTCTTTTGTAAACTCGATGAAGGACATTGGCTTTAATGCCACTGGGAATGGGAAACAGGGGCAGCCAAAGTACGAGAGGGACATGCTTCCGGTTTTTTATGAAGTTCACTTTGGCAGCAGAGAAAATGGATGACTACACAAGGCAGGGCATCCTGAGGGCAGCCGTGGCACAGCACAGACAGGAGGGATGGGAAAACGTTGGTTTGCTACAAGGGTCCTCTCTGAAGAAAGCATCGCTTTTCAACAGCTAAATGCAACATTCGCATTATCTACTTAGTGCTAAGATGTCTCCCTAGGGTCCCCGGGGGCAGTCTGACTGGGTACCTCGGGAAATCGCTCCGATCGCCCCTCCATTTCTGAGGGAGACTGATACTTGACTGAGAGGGACGGACACCGGCTCTATCGTCACAAAATGGAAGCGCATTGATACCAAGGTTTGTACCTCAAAATCCCAGAGGACGGAGAAGTCCATGGCTTTTTCTTCCTCAGCTCGAGGCACTGTCTTTCTGGGAATGCTTCCATAGGGCATGCCCATCAGCACCTCACATGGGGACGGATGGCAGAGTGTAAGCGGACAAAGCGGGAAGCATAGCCCCAAACGCTTTAACAAATCCCAGCTTCTTCTATCGGATGACCCTCCTCACACCCTTTCGACAAAGATAAGAACCGGCCCAAACTTACAGACTGATTTAGGATGGATTGGTTTTCAAAAAATATTTATTTTGTTTTTTATTTATGTGCGTGTGTCTCTGGAGCTGGAGCGGCAGGTGGTTATGAGGCACCTGAGGTGACCCAACTCCAGTCCTCTGGAGGAGCAGTAGATGCTCAACAGCTGAGCTCTCCTTCCAGACGCCAGGTTGGCTTTTGAAAAAAGGAGATTAATTTTTTTCTTCAATACTGTCTTTCTGCCTATCTTATTTTCTCCATTAAACTTTACAGTGCCCATCTTGGAAATCTCCCAGTCTGCTAATTTTTACTAGTTAAGTTATAGATTTATTGCTCTTGTGTCGACATTTTTGAATGTATTATAAATCAGATAGTAAGTGTGTAGAGATTTGTTGGCAATGTTTGTTTATTCAGTAACTGTAACCAGCTACGTAGAGTCTTATTTAAAGTCGAGCACTTTTTGGTCGAATACATGGATTTAGGGGCTTCTGCGGTGATATTACTTATAGACAAGTTGTATTTTTAGTAAAAAAATATAAAATATTCAATTTTTTGATCTATTGGCCACAGGAAAATTTTCAAAAAATGTTGGCAGATACTAAAGGTAAAGAATATGATACTACTCTTAGTTTCTGCAGCATCGGTTTTGATATTTCACTACATAAAATTACTTTTCTTGTTAATTTATAGGTTTCTGATTTCAGATATGTTCCTCCCTCCCCTCCCTCCCCACCAGTCCTCTCTGGGTCTGGATTTGCAGTCCTGGCTGGCCCAGAACTTGCAATGACACTCCTGCCTTTACCTCCCAGTACTGGTACTGCAGGCATGTGTCACCCAAGTTCTTCTGTTTCTATTTATCAGATTTCAATTTATACTGTTATTGGGAAATACATTACACATAAAGCAGCATATGTAATACATATGTACAGTCAGTCATAATGATGAAACTTCACTACTTTTTATTCAACTATTTTTTTTTTTGATTTTTCGAGACAGGGTTTCTCTGTGGTTTTGGAGCCTGTCCTGGAACTCACTCTGTAGACCAGGCTGGTCTCGAACTCACAGAGATCCGCCAGCCTCTGCCTCCCGAGTGCTGGGATTAAAGGCGTGCGCCACCACCGCCCAGCTTTTATTCAACTATTATATAGCTTTTAAGAACCCCACAGAATTGGGGTTGGGGAGATGGCTTAGTAGGTAAGAGTCCTCGCTGTGCAAGCGTGAGGGCCCAGCACCCATGCAAAATGTTGAGTATAGTCGCAAATGCTATGATGTCAGTGCTGTGTGTGTGCTTTCTCTCTCTCTCTCTCTCTCTCTCTCTCTCTCTCTCTCTCTCTCTCTGTGTGTGTGTGTGTGTGTGTGTGTGTGTGAGAGAGAGAGAGAGAGAGAGAAAAAGAAGAGTGAGGAGCACACCGGAGAATCACTAGGCCTGCTGGCTACCTACCTAACTCCAGGTTCAGCGAGAGAACCTGTCTGTGTTCCCCTGCTTGCTTGTTTAGTCAGGTTCACACTCTGTAGCCCTGACTGACCTGGGGCTTGTTTTGTAGACCAGGCTGGCTTTGAACTCATAGAGATCCTCCTGCCTCCGCCTTCCCAAGCACGGGGATTAAAGGTGTGCACCACTGTGTCCAATTGACAGACTCTGTCTTACCCATGGCAAAGTGATACAGATCAGGAAATCTAATGTTTTCCTCTGGCCCCTGTACATGTGCACAGGCACACATGTGCTCATATAATACACATGCTCCTGACACACTACAAACAAACAATAAGACCTTGTAAATCTCCAGAATTGCGCCCTGTTCCACAACAGAGAGCTCATCTCCTAACTGCTTCCTTATTTTTCCTTGTAATTCTCTTCCTTTTGTTTAGTTTTGACTGTTTCTCTCTTTTTCTTTCTCGGGGTAAAAAAAAAAAATTAAGTGAGATCTTAATTTTTTTACTCCTTTTAAGTACAGATGAAAGGCAGAAACGTGTTATCAGTATGTTAGTTCCATGCTTTGTACTGAACAACCAAGGCAACTGACATAAATACTGAATTCCGACGGAGTTGTGCATTGTGGAGCACGCTTATAATTCAGGTGTCAGGAGGAATGAGGCAGAGGGATTGTGAGTTTGAGGACAGTCTGGGCTTTATTACAATACCTTATCTCAAAAGAAAAATTTTAAAAAGAATGAGAGATTATAGCTAAACAGAAAAAGAGCATTTGGAAAGTGTAACTGAAGTTGCCAAGGCTGTAGTAAAGCCTCAACACTCTCTGAAGGCACAGGAAATTCTGTCCTTACCTCTGGGATGATGACTAGACCAAATATTAAGCCAAAAAGGACAAGGTTAACTCCATACATCCATCGGAGAAAGATGAAGTATGATGCCACCGAAGACCCAAAGTGACCTGGGGCAGAAAGATGGAACAGTGAGATGTGTCAGAATGCCTGCAAAAGTGGTTTTCACACCAGAGTGTCAAATAAACACCCGGAGCTCGATTTTCTCATTCCAGCGAGATAACCTGAAACTCTGTGGGTAATTGAGCTACCCGAGCTCTCACATCAGAAAGCGAGGAATCTGGATTTGAATCTGATTCCTATACTCATCCACTGCCCACTTTTCCCCTGATGCAGCAGAGTCTATGAAATAATCTAACCAGAAGGCCAAGTATACTCAGAATCTAAGCCTTGGGAGACTTCTCTGAGAAAACCAATTAAAAAACAGTGATACTAAAATACTGACTTTCAATGTCCTTGATCTTCATTTCCCAGGGAATACACTGAGTCTTGAAATTGTCAAAGTCCCTTTTAAACTTGATCCATTTCTGAAACGAAACAGATAAAACCTTCAGTCACCAACATGTAGACCTTAAACACCACGGGGCACAGTTGAGTCATGGGGGATGCTGAGGAACGTGGGGTAGTGGTTTTGGTTGTGTGTGTGTTGTGTGTGCGTGTGTGTTTGTGTGCATGTGTGTGCGTGTGTGTGTGTGTGTTTGTGTGTGTGTTGAAATGTTGAAGTAAGGGGCAGAGAGAATGGAATGGGCTTGGATGCTAAGGGCAGGAGGCCTGGCAGCAGTAGGGGAGGGTGCTGGGAGAAGCAGGGCAGAGGCAGTGGGAGTGTGTGGGGACAGAAACATTTGCAGAGCTAAGGCTATGGCTACAGCACAGCGCAAGTCTGTAGTGTGGAAGACAATTCAAATTCGGGCATTTTGATATGAATTTTAAAATTCTGCGTACATTTTCTGGGCCCTCTGATACAACTCTCTCCATATTAAAACAAAAAAATCAAGGAAAAAGAAAGCTCATGACTCACATTCATAGGGAGTCAAGAGCCCGGGTTCACTGACCCTGAAATAGCTCCCCCTTTCCAGTAGTCTCTTTCAGTCTCTCCCCTTCTATCCCCCCGAATCGCTCATGTTCCTATACCCACTGGTCCCCAGTTCACTCACAAAGCGTAAGCGATTTAAAAAAAAAAAAAAAAAACAAAGCTAAAAGGAGAAAGCCAGAGCTGTCGTGGTGTTAAATGGTTCTTCATTTTTTTAAAAAATTTATTTATTGTGTATACAATATTCTGTCTGTGTGTATGCTTGCAGGCCAGAAGAGGGCACCAGACCTCGTTACAGATGGTTGTGAGCTACCATGTGGTTGCTGGGAATTGAACTCAGGACCTTTGGAAGAGCAGGCAATGCTCTTAACCTCTGAGCCATCTCTCCAGCCCCCATAACAAAAGCCCCAGACAGGCTCCGCGTAGGAATTAAATGAACGAGGAACCATAGCTTTTAAACCAGAGCTAATTAACTACAATGAAGAAAAGATACCTCAACAAGACCCACACAAAACACCAGCCACTTGAAGCAGGTTCTGACCCAGCTCAATAAAGCAGCTCTGCCAAGCCCTTATGGGGACATCATCTCATAATGGGGTTATCATTCTCGTAACCTGAGGATCCCACAGCTTGGCTGTGTTTTCACCAAATCAAGATGCCTTGATTTGAGTGCTGCCAGACAAAATAAATACCAGTGATCTTAACACCATTCATTCTGGGGGTTTATTTACTGTAGAGGAAACACATCTCATACACAATGACGTTCCACGGATAAGGGTGGAGTATGTGGCAAGGGGCAGCCAGCTTCCATCCCTGGAGGACTCAGGATGATCTGCCAGATCCCGCATTCAGAATTCTAAGGGGAACCTGGCACTGATGGCCAAGCTGGCAGGTGTTTGTGGTGGCCCCTCTGTGCTCGCGCTGAGCAGGCTCTCCCAGGCTGTTGTCTGAGGAGCCCCCTTACCTTAGCCATCAGCATCCTGTAGGCATACAGGTGTTTGCCCTGCCCTTTCCCCAAAGCTCCTTCATACTTCTCCACGAATGCCTGGGCTTCCCTGGTCAGGAAAGAACATGCAGGAGGTGAGGAGAGACATGAACTAAATCAGAAATCTAAACCGTGAGGCTGAAAGTCTCACACGTTTATACCCTGAGTTAGCATATCAATTTTATGAAACAGTACATTTTATCCACCAAACTTCCCCCAAAGCCACCAATGCCAGGCAAGCGTTCACTACTGATAGGCACGATTTTGTCATTGCTCTCCAAGACTTTGCCCCTTGGTGTTACATCTGTGAATAAACTGTACTGTGACAGTTTATTATGTTATGTTAGGAAGATTAACAGCTCTAAAACAGGGAGTTCATAGGGCGTGGTGGTGCACACCTTTACTCCCAGCACTTGAGACAGAGGCAGACAGCTCTCTCTGAGTTTGGGGCCAGCAAGGCCTACATAGAGAGTCACAGGACAGCCAGAGATACATAGAGGCCCTGTCTCAACAAAACCAAAAATAATAAATAAATAAATTTATTAAATTAAATAAAAATGGGGTGGTGGTTATTTTGGTCATCTGACTAGGACCATGGAAAAATAGATTAGTTAGAGAACAGAAATCAGATAGACTAAAAGCAGAATAACTCTGATTTTATTTTTTAAATGTGTGTGTGTGTCTGTTTGTCTGTCTGTGTGTACATGGGCATATGTGTGCCACTGTGCATGTGTGGAGGTCAGAGGACAACTTCTGGGAGTCAGTTCTCAGCATCTGCTATAGGTTCTGGGGATCTAGTCCAGGGTGACAGGGTCATGTGGCAAGCACTTTTTTTGCCAGCCGAGACATCCTACCACCCCAGAGATTTAACTGTTGTGGGAATATTGTGCTTTGAATCTGAAATGACCCCTTCAAGTTCACATTTTAAGTACTTGTTCTCCAGCTGCTGGTGCTGTTATGGAAAATTGTCGAGTCTTTAAGAGATGAAGGCTGGTTGGTGGAAGTGGGTCTGGAGGGGTAGGCTTTGAGTGTTCTATCCAGCTAGCTTTCTCTGTTTTCTGCTGTAAGTGTTGTATCCAGTCCCCGGTTCCAGCTGGCTTTCTCTGGTTCCTCTTTGATTTAACACCGCTCCTCTGTCATCATGAATTCTCCTCCGCCTTTTTCTGCTATGATATACTGATGCCTCTGTGAGTCGAACTAAACCTTCCTTCTTTGAAGTAATTGCTTCTATAACCAATCCCCCATCTGCTGAGGATTGATTCTAGGAGCCGAGGGTCTAGAACTGATCTTCATGGTAGGCAAGCCTACCATGCTACACTCTCAGAGCCCCTTCCCCCTTCAGGTCATTTTCTAAGACGTCAGTCTTCTGACAAAGCGTGAACCACGTGACTGGGATTAAAGTAACAGTCTCAACTCTGGGCACCAGACATTCTTATGCCAATGACACCTCCTACCTTGTCCCATTGTTAATGATGTCCCTATGCTTCTCTGATTCATCTCTATTCCCCAACCTCGTCTTTCAGGACTCAGCCAAGCTTTAATAACGATGCTGACTATTGTTTACTAATTCTGCCCTGGGCACTTGAGATCCAGATTTGTCCCTTGTTTCTTAGGCTGAAGATATTAAGGAGCAGGAAGTTGTGACCGGAAAGGCCAGGGCACTGTGACACCACTCTTCAGGGGTTCCTCATCAGAACTGGATGAGCTCAGTTACAACTCAGCCTTGCAGCAGGGGCAGAGACGCTCAGAAACGAACGAGTGCTCAGGTCTTGATGCCACAGCAGCTCCTGATCATCCTGCCCACGAAGCCAGCTCCTGAGGAAAGCTGCAGCACTGAAGGAAGGCCGAAGAGGGGCTCCTCCGTGGGAGGAGGAGTCAAAATGTTTGAAGGAGAAGGTGAGACCTAGTGACTGATGGACAGGAAATGGGAACACACCTCTAGTGAGGAAAGAAAGGTAGCCACTTTAATAGCTGTATCTTGGGATGAGACACTTGAGTGTGAGATTTCTGGACTTACTAAGTACTGGCATATGTCTGGTTTTAGTGAGGTGGACTGGAAGAAAGGAAAGATCTTTAGGCAGAGGCCTGGCTGGAGCGGAGGCCTAGAGGCTGGGGGAACTTATTCTAGGCATAAGCCTAGAATAAGGCATCCTGGAGGAGGGAAGGGAGGAACAGGAAGGAGGTCCAGTTTGACATGGATTCTGCCAACCCTGCCAGCAATAGGGGCCCTGAAACCTCACCCTCTTGAAGATCACTTTTCCTCAGGGATCCAGATTACCCTCTCCTGCTGTTAACAAAGGTTGTGCTTAGACTGCGCGTGTGGCGTGCGTATGAGGTTGTGGGAAAATGATGGTGGTGCAGGAGGAAGAACCCAGCCTGGGGGGCGGGGGAGGGGACCTCTCGGAGAAGCCAGTCACTATGTAGAACCCGGCCTACTGTCCAAACTGTTCTAAATCGGCAAATGTATTTATTTATTGTATACATTGATGGCCTCATCAAGCTAAGTAACCTATTAAATCCTCAGCTTTTTTTAAGTAAGAGCCTTTTAATATTTACTCTCACTAATTTCGACTACACAACTATTATCACCATGATTCTGTACATAAATTCGAATATGTTAAAAACAAACAAAGAACTGTTAGTCTCACTAGACGTGCGTCTGGTGCTCAAGAGTCGCAAGTGGCTATTGACTGCCCTAGCCGCTAATATAGATGTAAGAGATTTCTGTTACACCAGGAGCTTCTGGAGGTCAATACAGCAGGCGGGAGTCTGGGGCACTGCAGGGAGCTGAGCTGTCTTCCTTGGCCACATGGAAGACTGCAGCAGAGTCAACTCTGCCTGTTAGAACCACTGTCAGGATTTTGGGGAATATTATTTTCTGGGGTGTTACTTTTGTTTACGCTGCATTTGTTTAACTCTGTGAAGCTGTGATTCTTTGCCTGTCTAAAACACCTGACGGTCCCAATAAAGGCCAATGGAGAGGCAGGAGCAAGGATAGGCAAGGCTAGCAGGCAGAGAGAATAAATAGAAGGAGAAACACCCAAGGGAGCACGAGAGAACAAGGAGAGGAGGACATCAGGGGTCAGCCACCCTGCTACACAGCAAGCCACAGAAAAAGAAGCAAAGAAAGGTATACAGAATTAGAGATAAATAAAAGCCCAGAGGCAAAAGATAGTCGTGTTAATTTAGGTTAAGAAAAACTGGCAAGAAGCAAGCAAAGCTAAGGTCAGACATTCATAAGTCATAATAAGCCTCCACGTGTGTGATTCATTTGGGAGCTGGGTGGCAGGCCCCCCAAAACACCAAATGAGTAAAACATCATACAACACAGGGTTCATACAGTGTTGATGTGGCCAGAATCTTTTCTTTGGTTTTTGAAATAATGTCAAGCTACGACTCTCACATCACTCTCCATAATAATAGGAGTTTAATTTGAGCATGAGGAAATTTGTGTTTGAGGGGAGTCTGGGAAAATGAGATTTACACAAAGGAAGGGGGAATGTGAATCACCGTGGTTGAAAATGGAGATCAGATTTGGGGTACAAAAGGTAATGGTGGGGAGGACCTTTTTCTAGTAGAAAACCAGAAAATATGCATTGAGAATCCTGGTTTAACTCAGAACTACACAGATATTCAGGAATAAGAAAATATTTGGACCAAGTGGTGGTAGTACATGTCTTTAATCTCAGCAATCAGAAGGTGGAGGTAGAGGCAGGCAGATCTCCAGGTTCGGAGCCAGCCTGGTCTATATAGTGAGTTCCAGGACAGCCATGGCTACACAGAGAAACCCTGTCTCAAAAAACAAAACAAAACCCAACCCCCCCACATCCCCCCCCCGCAAAACCAAAATAGTGTGGGACAATTCTATATTCTGTCAATTATATTTTAAATAAATGCTGATTGGCCAGTAGCCAGGCAGAAAATATAGGTGGGACAACCAGACAGGAACTAGAGGTGGGTCAATGAGAAGAGGAGAATTCTGGGAAGGAGGAAGCCCATTCTTCCACAGTCCTTTCCCAGCCTCAGAAGAAGGAAGATGTGACAGTCTTGCTGGAAAAGGTACCGAGCCATGTGGCTAACATAGATAAGAATAATGGGCTAATATAAGTTACAAGAGTTAATAAGAAGCCTGAGCTAATGGGCCAATCAGTTTATGATTAATGTAGACCTCTGTGTGATTTCTTTGGGACTTAATGATTGCGGGAACTGGGCAGGACAGAAAACCCTGACAACGCCAAAATCCAAAACCAAAACCCAGAAGAAGAAAGGAAGGAAGGAAGAAGAAAATATTTGGTGTGCCAGCCTTTCATATGCAATCAAGGGAAAGGCTGAGTTGGAAATAAGAGTCAAATGGCATAGTTAGGGAGCGGTATCACAGTTCAAACCCATACCAATAGAGCACCATTCCCTGTGCTTTAGGACACAATGACATGCCTGCAGGAGAGACAGACCTTTCTACTTGCTGCACGAGTCATTCAAGTGAGAGACAGCTGAATGGCTACACAGAGAAACCCTGTCTCAAAAAACAACCTGAATAGGGAGGGTTATGGGTGTTTAAAGCAGACAAGACAGTTGCCCTTGCTGAGAAGGGACATCATAGACAGCTTCCTGGAGAAGGCGTTTCTGCGTTGGATCATGAGAGAGTGATCCAGAACATGGGGTAGGGCACAGGGGAGATGGCTGTAAGCAATGGAAGGCCTGGGCACAGATTGATGCCTGTAAATCTTAAAGGTTGTCAGGTTCTAATGCATCTATCTGTGCCATGCTTACAATGGGGAGGTTAGAAGGTCAGATCTTTCCTGTTCAGTCCCACCAGGGCTAAGAAGAGGATGGCACACCCCTTCTCTGCAGAAGACAAGCCTCCTCAGTAGCCATGAGAAACATTGCCTACAGCCCACTCACCTGAGCTCCCTCAGCTTCTTTGCCATGGGCCAGGGTTTGTTCCTCATGGTGGAGATGAGCTTCTTCTTTTCTTCCACCTGCTCCAGGATCTGAGCCAGCTCCTCCTCAGACAGGGAGTCTGCAGTAGAAGCACTGGAGGCTAAGGAAGTGGACCTAGGGGCAGAACCATGGCGGATTCAGGTGACGGTTAGAAGGGCTCTGGACAGGGGAGGAATTCATAGGAAAGATGAGCAAGATCTTTGACACTCAAATTGTCCTTGAATAATGATTTTCCCTGGATTCCTAAGTATTCAAATGCACATAATGAGTATTTGTCTCTCTGATTTTTTAAAATTCACCTATTTTCTTGTGTTTTTTTTTTTTTAAATCATAGTGTTATAACTACAATAAAAGTTCATTAAACAACAACAACTCCTTCTGGTCAAGAGAATGGAATCAATGACCCGGGTGGAGACTTAATATTCCAGTTGGGCAGGGTCAATCTCTTGACCTAGGGACCACCCTTAGGAAAGTGGGCTTACCATACACCATGCTGGAGATGAGTAGAAGAATTCCTTCAATTCAACAGCCTGCCCCTTTCAACCCCTATTCCAGGTCTCCAGTGCAGTAGCTTACCTGGCTAGAATCATGTACCTTATTAGTCTGCTTGTTTTTTTTTTTGTTTTTTTTTTTTGCTTTTTTGAGTTATCTAGAAAAGTATAGCTTTTCTTCTTCCTCTTTTCCAACTGTGTTTTCCCTAGCACTTTGAACTTACCGAACATTTGGGCTTCCTTATGCCTTCTCTGAAGTCTCCCCCGACACCATGGGACTGCTCGTCCATGTGTCTGCCTCCCAGACCATCTTGGCTTTCCCCTTCCTCTCCGTTCTCTGGGTAGCAGCTGTGGTGTGTAGCTGACCCGCTCTGGGGTTATTTTAAACCTTAATAACATTGTTCTTGAGTTTCCATTTGAGTTTATTCTTTAATTCTTTTAATAATGAGACTAAGAATCCCAAGAAGGGACCTTGATTTTCCCTGTAGCAACAGTTTGGTAGAAGCCTTCGTTGAATGTAACATACTACTGAGAATGATCAATGAAATCTAAGTGCACCAGTCGTACGACATTGAACTTTGATCAGAATAGCTATTCATGAGCCCGGGCACCAGTCAGGGAAACTCTGAGAAGTCCTGTTCAGTGAAGGGCCCAGAGCAGGTGTGTCCTAGGCTGGGGACACTTATCTCACTCCAACTCAGAGCTGGGTTACAGATAAGTCAGCAAGAGCATGAATTGACACAAGAGCCTGAGGGGCCCTCTGACACACCAGAGACTTCCTATGGCTGCAAACCTCAGCCCAAAAGCTCACAAAATTGGCAAGTTTTAATTAAGTTTTTTGGAGGGGGTGTTTTTGTTTGTTTCTTTGTTTGTTTTTGTTTTTTTTTTGAGACAGGGTTTGGAGCCTGTCCTGGAGCTCACTCTGTAGATTAAGCTGGCCATGAACTCACAGAGATCCATCTGTTTCTGCCTTCCTACTGCTGGGATTAAAGGCGTGCGCCACCACTGCCTTGCCCAAATAGTCTATTAATAGTCTTTTTGTACTGTCTTCACACTCTAATATCATGACACTCTTCATTTACAGTACATGTCAATTCAGATATCAAATTTCCATCTCAAATGTTTGCTCTGGATTTGTAGTTTGTAAAATAATAATCGAAAAAGTAGATACACGTACACAAACTGCTTTAGACAAGCTTTAAAAAATTTCTTCTGAGCTGGGCGGTGGTGGCACATGCCTTTAATCCCAGCACTTGGGAGGCAGAAGCAGGTGGATCTCTGTGAGTTCGAGGCCAGCCTAGTCTACAAGAGCTAGTTCCAGAATTCTTCCAAATCAAGTGATATACAGTTATTTTTCTTTGATGTTTATATCATTATCAAAATATTTTGATTCCAAAGTCAGTTAAGGTCAGTTTCAAAACTCTATTTGTTGGTCCAAGTTAGATAAATTTACTACATTACATTAGTTGTATTAATGTCAAATTCAGATTATACATTAAATCAAGTAGGAGACTCATTTCTTTGGTCTCCTTGGCCACATTCCAAGTGCTCAGTGCCTAGTGGTTATTGTACTGGCTAGCACAGCTACAGAGAACTTCTGCAGAGAGTGCCCATGCTATGCCCCTCCCCGTGCTCTGGTAATACTGGCTGCCCAACTAATGCAGGATCCAAATTACTGTGTGTGCTCGGTACATTCTCTGTGATAAAAACACAATAGCTAACAGGGAAGGCGAAAAGAGTGTGGAGAAAGGTTGCATGTAGCCATTGGAATAAGAACACCCCCCATATGCTCATATATTCTTGGTCCCCAGTCAGTGGAACCATTTGAGAAGGATTAGGAGGCTGGAGGAGGTGTGTCATTGGGGGTAGGCTTTCACTTTTCAAAACTTCAAGCCAGGCCCATTGCCTCTCTCTTTCTGCTGTCCGCGGAACAGGATGTAAAGTTCTCAGCTACTGCCCGAGAGCCATGCCTGTCTGCTTCCCACTGTGATGCTCATGGGCTCACCTTCTGAAGCTGTAAGCTCCCAGTTAAACTCTCTCTTCTGTAAGAGTTTCCTTGGTCATGGTGTCTCTTTGTAGCAGTAGAATACGAACTAAGACGTTATGTTTAGAAAACCTTACTAAGGCTCATCAAAAGATTAACCGGAACTACTACTACTTCAGGTTTTGGAGATCAGTTTACAGAAATCTCTATGAGTTTTAGCTTCTTAACTCTTGGAAATTTGGATGCAGAAAGCCTAGCCGTAGGCACTGTAGGTCATACCTCACACATTCCAAGCGATCACTGTCATTGGAGCTTTGAATGATGTTTTCCCTCATTGGAAGGAGTTGTCATTGTTTGTGTAAATTCTATCTGTTCTCC
Organism: Neodon shergylaensis; assembly: GCA_025134845.1. Lineage (NCBI taxonomy): Eukaryota > Metazoa > Chordata > Mammalia > Rodentia > Cricetidae > Neodon > Neodon shergylaensis. The sequence continues at coordinate 2,437,376 of JABTXL010005619.1, read as the reverse complement.
AGATACTTACTGAAATGCTCACCTTCTCTGTAGAGGAAACATGATGCCCCAGGGCCCCAGCGGTACAACACTATCAAATCTTGTCTTGTGTGCACATTCCTCTCTGCCTTGTCTTAATTGAGGCTCATCTTTCCTCCTGGGCAATCAGCATCTGGGGAACCAGGACTGAGTATTTTCATCCCCGTCACGGCAGCCAGCTAAAAATGGCACCGTTGAGTTCTTGTCTGTAAGTCCTTCTATTGCGCATGTCATTTAGGGTATGGGTTTCTTATAAAATTTAAGATGCTCAAGGGCAATCAACAATGCACTTAAGCTTTAAGGTGTAGCTTAAAATGGTAGGGCATGTGCTTATAATGCGAAAGAACCTGGGTTCAATCCTCAGGCACAACAAACAAACAACCAAAAGGCATGGTGGCATGTGATTATAATCCCAGCACTGGGGAACCAAGACCTGTTAATCCTGTGCAGAAGCAAATGTGTTGTCAGCATGCAGTGTGTGCGTCTGAGTATGATGCACAGGAGGCCAGAAGGGAGCACTGGATCCCTGGAGCTGGAGTTAGAGGCTTTGGTGAACTGTCCAACATAGGTGCTGGCAACTGACCTTGGGCCCTCTGGGAGAGCAAGCAGTACGTGCTCTTAACCACTAAGCCACCTCTCCGGGGGCTGGAATGAAGATATTCTAAAGACACACTTGTGCCTTTCCCTTTGGTTATGATATTATTGAAACAATGGACCCCAGGAATTAGAATTTCCAAGGAATCTCATTCTGGGAGAAGCAAAAGACTGAATCCTGGTGCCAGGAAAAGGTTTCACATCGTTCTCAGATTCATCAGACCACCTTGAAGGAGAGATTATCGGACCTGAACCGATGATGGGAGGTACGATGCCTTGACTAGGACTGCCTAGTTACACTTACTCCTGCCCTTTATTTAAACTTAAACTTCATGTCAGGGCCTCCAGACAGACTTGGGGTGGAAGGAATAGTGGCTATTGGACCTCTTTGTTCCTCTTCCCAAAGTGGTTAAATTTTATAAACCCCTTTTCTCTTCTTATCTCTTATTGACTATGTCAGGGTCCAGGCTTTGGCCCTAACTAACTCTGTCAGCAATATGGGCAAAGAAAAGAAAGCTTGCTGGAACACAGAAGGAACATCGAGTGTTGGCCATTACCCTGATTTCCATGCCTGCTTCAAAAGTCTCCCTCATCATCGTCCTAAGAGATTCTTCAAATATCCCTAGAAGCGAGTAAGTCATAGACTATCTCTAATGAGTGACAAAGAGAAGTCATGAAAAGCCACAAAATGGGAGGAACACGACCTGTAGATTCCATCAGTTGCCTGTCTACTGCCCCATACACTAGCGAAACAAAGGACTCCAGGTCAATTACCCAAATGCCCATAGCCCCAGAGCTGGCAGAACTCTTGAAGTTCTAGACGGTCATATTTCTAGAAGTGAGGAGGGTACATACACACAAGGGGTAGGAGTGTGCATGATCCCTGTACGACTTCCAAATCCAGTGCCATTCATTGTTTTCAGCTGGAGTCAGGAATCTTGAGACGTTATCTCTACTCTGGCCCGGGCCACCTCCCCACACCCAGAGCTTCACTTGCAATTCAAGCTGCTATAACGAACAGTGTATGGGGGCCGGTCTACATACGATGGCCTGGGAAAGTAGGAGCAAGAGCAGTAGCTACTTATCCCCAAAAGTGGAAACCACCCTGTGCCAGGGCATGGAAGAGGATAGCTGAGTCGAGGGAGATTGTCCCAGTGTGAGCTATAACACACCTGGCTTTCCTCAGCTGCTTGTCTGTCTCCTTCCGCCGAGCCTCCCTCTCCTTCTTTGGAGGTGTTCTCCGATCCTTGAGGGAAGTCCTCTGGTCCTTCTTCCTCCCCTGGGAAGGTCTCTCCAGCTTGACTGGTTTTTGTCCCCTAAGCCCCTTGTGACAGCTTCCATGTTCCACCTGCCTCTTCCGGGAAGACCCTGGCCTGGGGCTACCCTTATTCGGCTCCTTCCAGCTAGACTGGGCTTGTTGCCTGTCTTGGGGACGTGTAGCTGTGGAAGCTTGTTTCCTTGAGGGTCTCCTTGTTGACTTGCCACCTGCAAAAGCAGAAAATGGACAGTGGTGGCTCCACAAGACTCAGCCCACGAAAGCATCACTCCCTTGTAGGGGCTGGGCAACAAAAATCCAACGCGCTTCCTAGAGCCTACGAGCTCTGTTGAGCTCCGAACATGATGCCCTCAAATATAGCACCTTGGTATATTGAGAGCTTTATGCCAAAGAAAATTGAGAAACCACAGATGATCATTCTCTTGACCCTCCCTCATATCCCTGGAGACCCACTCTGATAGAGAGGGGTCCCGTCCTACACTATTAGGGAAAGAGAAGCTGAGCAGACAGAACTTCCTCATGGCTGACCAATATTAGCTCATGCTCTATTATTCTTCAACATAGTCCATAAAAGTACAATTCTCGGGGGCTGGAGAGATGGCTCAGTGGTTAAGAGCACAGGCTGCTCTTCCAGAGGACCTGAGTTCAATTTCCAGTACCCACAGGGCAGTTCACAATTGTCTGTAACTTCAGTTCCAGGAGATCTGACACCTTCACACCAATGCACATAAAATAAAGTTTAAAAAAAGTCCAATTCTCCCTAGAGTTTTAGGTCTTCGTTTCTGAAGCTCTTGGGTCTCATAAAACTTAAGTGGATTTGTACAGGTGTCTCTTGTTAATCTGTCTTGCTATAGAAATCTCAACCATGAACCTGTACACCCCACAAACCCAAAGACCTATTATGGAAGCTTCTAGTTTGAGAGAGTTACTGTCTTCCTCTAACCTTCTGGCTTCCCCCCATCTTACCTAAACCTTGAATATCCATCTATATTGGTGCCTTTCTTCCTCCTGTTTTGTGGTTCTTTGGATCAAGGTAGATTTATGTGCAGACTTCCAATGTTGTGGCGGTTTGAATGAGAACGGCCTCTGTCTTAGTTAGGGTTTCTATTGCTGTGAAGAGACGCCTTGACCACGACCACAACTGATTAAGTTAGTCCCAGATGCTCTTTAGAGCATGGAAGAACTTTCATGCAAGCCTTTGTCCTTTGATCTCAATTTTATGATAGAACAAGAGCTATTTCAATTTTTTTTAAGGATTTACTTTTACTTTTATTTTGTGTGTGTCTGTGGGTGTGTCTCTCTGTGTGTATGCATGTGGGTGTGTGTACCAGCCAGAGGCCAGCAAAGGGTGTTAAGATCCCCTGGCGCTGGAGTTACAGGCTCTTGTGATTTAAACAACATGGTTGCTGGGAACCAAATTCAGGTACTCTGCAAGAACAGCAGTACTCTCAACCTCTGAACTGCTTCCCCAGCCCATTAAAATGGGCCTGGACATTCACATCTGTGGTCTCAGCACCTGGAAGGCAAAGACAGAGGGGTGAGAAGTTCAAGGTCAACCTCAGAGACACAGTGAATTCCAGACTGGTCTGGGATACATAAAATCTTGCCCCAAAAAACTGGGCGGGAGCATATCCAGAGAGAGAGGTTGATGGTTAAGAGCATATACCGCTATTGTAGAGGACCTAAGTGCATCTCCCAGTACCCATGTCAAGAGGCTAACAACTGTCTATAACTCCGGCTCCAGGGGATCGGACACCATCTTCAGGCTTCCACAGACACTTGCTCTCACACACACACACACACAAGCAAACACACATGCACACACACACACACACAAGCAAACACACATGCACACACACA
>JABTXL010005619.1:2359963-2416923 GCA_025134845.1 Neodon shergylaensis | reverse complement strand
CTCCCCATCTTACAGTGCTCACTGACCCCCCAGCCTTCTCCCCATCTCACAGTGCCCACTGACCCCCCAGCCTTCTCCCCATCTCACAGTGCTCACTGACCCCCCCAGTCTTCTTCCCATCTCACAGTGCCCACTGACCCCTTCCCAGCCTTCTCTCCATCTTACAGTGCCCACTGAGCCCCCAGCCTTCTCTCTCTTCATACGTTTTTAAAAATTAGTTTCTTTCTAGAAGAGTTGGTAAATGACTCTTAGCAAGCCGAGAGACTCTCGTTGCTAATCACTACCATTCATTACTAAGGGTCCTATTATCCTTTTATATGTCCTTCAGATATGCATGAAGTATACAAGTGATTAACTCCATATTCTCGTTTTGTATATAGACCTGTGTCTTGCTCATGAATTTTGATACAGAAATTGAAAGAACAGCTAAATATTAATTGCTCTTTAATTAAAGAAAAGTTCCAGGCAGGTTGAAACATGAGAGTCTCGAATTTTAACAAAGAAACAAGCTAAACAAAACCCCCTAATTTCTAGAGTGTCATCTACTAGTATTCTTGAAAGAATAAGGCATCTTTGCTTTGAGTGTTGGGGCACATTTAAGGACTGGCAAGGTCTGCGAAGCCTGGTTATGACAGGTTACACTCTGGTACACACTCAGGCAGACCACAGTCCAGCTCCCAAGTCACCCTGCTTCCTAGCTATAACACCGCTGGCTCAGCAGATGCTCATTCTAGTAGTCACGGTTCGTATCCTTTCCCCACTTTCTACTTCTTTGGGAATTTTAGTGCCACTTAAAGGAGACATTGTCATTCTTTTTATAAGCTAGGGTAAAGTAGAGGGCTGAACTTTAAGCCTAGTAAGCAGTCACTAGTAGAGGCTTACTTGATTTTTGAGGCGTGTGTGTGTGTGTTGCTTTGAGACAGGTGCCTGTATGACCCCGGCTGGTTTCCAGCTCTTTGTGTACCCGCCTCACTGTCTGAGTGCCAGGATTATATTGTATGTTACCATGTCCCGTTTATATGGTGCTGGAGACTGAACCCAGAGTTTCATGTGTGCTATCCAAGTACTCTACCAAACATGATATATTCCTAGCACCAGTACTTGTTTTCTTAACAAAACTTTTGAAATGGAGAAGTGGTTTGGAGAAAGAGTAAGTAATAAGGCCAAGAATTCAGTTAAATTTAGTATATCTGCTGGGCAGCAATTAAGCAAGTGGTTTTATATAAAAGACCAAAAGTTAGAGAAAAAAAAACAAAAACAAGGTTAGAGGAATTAATTAGAAAGTCCTGGGCATGTAGGCAATAATTAAAAGTCCTGGAATTGAATGAGATTGATTCATTCAACAAACATTTATTGAGGCCCTTATGCTAAGCAGTGATCTAAGTAAAAAATGCCATACTGTTTATTACATTCTAATGGGGTAATACAATAACTTAAATATATATACAGTAATCATCTCTTAGCTCAGTTTCAGTTATCTTTGGTCTATCAGTCTGAAAATATTAAATGAAAATTCCAGAAATAAGCAATTAATGCTCTAAGTAGTGCACTATTCTGAGTAGCAGGAGGAAATACCATGTTTTTGCCTTAACCACAAATCGTCCCCTTGTGTAGGTGTCTGCACTGCATATGCTACCCACTCAGTAGTCATAGGGATCATCAGGTTAGCCGACCTGCATCACAGTGCTTGTGTTCCGGAAGTCCTTGTTTTGCTTAGTCCTAAAGCACTTGATTAACGATGCTGGCAATCACAGGTACCAAAATATGCCTTCTTTAAGTGAAAGAGTCAAAGTTTACCATTAAGACATACGTAGAAAAAATATAGCATATATAGTTTTGGTGAAAGACCCCAGCTTAGCTGCTGTAATGCCATTTTGCAAGGCTTTCACACAAACAAGTATAAGTTCAAGGTAAAGTCAGTACTCCTAGGCTGCCAAACAGGATATCTGTAGTCAGACACCAGGCCTAGGAGGGAAATGGACAGTTCTGGAAAAAACTATATGTACCCTAGATAGGGCCAAGTCTGCTATTATTATCAGACCTTCATGTCTCCGGGAAACTTGTCCCCTAAATGAACCCATCGCCTATTTCAAACTGACCAATGAGATCCTTGTAACCATGCATTGCTTCTGTATGCCTGCTTTTGCCACCCTTTTCCTATAAAAAGACCTTCTCCCAGCCTGCAGGCGCGCAAGTCCTCTGAAAGGACTTTGCCGCCCACAGGTACCTGTGCCCACCCAATAAACCTCTTGCTAATTACAGCCAGTGGTCTCGACTGTTCCTTGGGTTAGGGGTCTCCTCCTGAGGGAAGGACCACTCTGAGCGTCTTTCATTGGTACTGTGACTTAAGGGAACTAAGGTTTAGCATGTCAGGTAGTAATCAATATTAAAGAGAAAAAGCAAGCAAAAGTGTAGGCGTGAGGTGCCCGGGAAGGTTGCAATTTATTTTATTATTATCATTATTATTATTATTATTTAACGTAAGAAAGGATGGTCAGGGAAGTCCTCACCAGACTAGTGTTCTTGCAGTCTAAACCATGAAGGTAAGGGCGTGACATGAACATATTCCTGGGGGTCTAGCGCTTCTGATGAGACAAAAGCAAACGCAAAGCTGCAGAGGAAAAACATTCCAAGCCGTAAGAGAAAAGCAAGAACAGTGGCTTCCTGGAGTGAGTTCAGGAGAGTCTTGGGTAAGAACCAGGGTAGAAGGGGCGCTTCGGGGCAGCGGCTTGAGAAACTAGCCACCCCAGTGGAGACTAAGCTGGGAAGGTGTAAGTCCAATGAGGACCAAAGGCTTTCAAGGGCGGTCAGTTTGGTGTTTGCGACCTAATACCTGCACTAAGGACGCCAAGGGTAGGAGGATCAGAAGCTCAAGGCGACGCGTGAGACCCTGTCCAAAACAAAACGAGAGGTGGAACTCAGTAAAACAAACAAACAAACCACCAAAAATCAAAACAAAAACAAAACCCTTAACAAGCCGCACGCTGACACCTCCTTTCCACGCCCTAATCTCCTCCCAGAGGCCGGAACTACCGAGCGGAGGCCGGACCGGAAGTAGCTTCACAAGCGGAGGCATTTTGCAGGCTGCATTTCCGTTAGCGGCGGCGGGAATATCGCTGCTGGCTGCCGACTAGGCCTCTGTGGGAGCGAATCCGGCGGGAATCTGAGCCATCGGAGCCGCCACCATGGTGAGAAGGCAGGGGCTGGCCGCAGGGCGCTCGGGGCTGCGGAGTGGGGCCGTGGCTGACGGCGTCCGTGGGTTGGAGCCGCCCGTGGCGGGGAAAGTCGGGGCCGAAGCCGCTCTCTCTGGGCGCCAAAGGCCTGGGCTGCGGCGGCGCGGCCGGGCCCGGGTGGAAGGGAAGGCCGCACCGGGGGCCACGGGCCGACCGCGCGGTGGTTAGCGTCCCGCGGCCGCGGTAGCTGGGAACTTGGGCCGGGGCCATGAGTGCCCGGGCTTCTGGAGCAGACGCGAGCCTCCGGCCGACTAGCGGACACCGGGCCAGACGGAGGAGTAGCGGAGGTCTCCGCCGGGAAGCGGAGTCCAGTGGCGGAGGGGGCGGGAGGGTGTTTGCCCTCGGAGCGCGACCCTGCTCGGCGTGTTTCTATGTGGGGGTGTGCCAGGCGCTGGCACGGCGCCCCGAAATAAGTTCTGTGTTCGGTGGGTTTCTGGCTCTGGGCAGGCCTAATGGAATTCACGGCGGTAGTTCGGCTTTCGGCTAAAGGAACGGCAGGGGGAGGGGCGGGGACGCCTTCTCCAGCTCGTGGGTCCCCAGCAGGACTCCCGAGTGATTGGTTAGGAGCGCCCCGCTGCCCGGTGGGAGGGAGGCTTAGAACTGCGGAGAACCGCGAGAGCGAAGAGGTCGATGGCCAGACACGGTCAGGAACAGCCTGGTCTTTGCGCCTTCCTTATCCTGTTGGTAGCAAGACGTCGCTGAAAGATGTTTCCACAGGCGTAATGAACTTAAGTTGGGGCTAGAAAGGTCAGCCGGGGAAAGTGGCCGCTGCTTGAAATCTCAGTTTGTAATTTGTAATTTCTGTGCCTGAGTAGGCAGACGCGCCTGAGTTTTGAGGCCGGTTTTGGCTGCAGAGCAAACGTAACAAATACCTCGAATATCTCCAGAAACATTACTCTGGTTGCGAAGCTGAAGAAATCCGAGGTAGCGAAGATAGGCAATCGTTTTGAGAGTTGAGACAAGTCCTTACTTAACCTTCAGCTTGGGTCGTCTATTTTATCAGTAAAAAGTGGGCCCAGTTTTGAGGATTAATACAATCCCTTTCAAGGGCCTGGCTATACGGGGAGTACTCAATAAAATATTAGCTATTACCCGGAAAATGGACCGATGTACGCTGATCCTCGTGAGCAGCTCTTTGAGATGGTTGCTTAAGCAGAAGACATATTATCTGGGTTTTCATGTTAGGGCTGGGTGATGCTCACAGGGGCGAACAGCAATTGCAGTTGGTGGTACGGAGAAGAAGGGCACTTGAGTCGGCAGAAGTGTCAATACCAGTTAGGCTTGTGGGAGTTTTAGTGCCTGTTGAATTCCAGTTCTTAGTTTAGATGGATTGAGATGTTCGTAGCACTGAGCATACACAGTGGTTGATGGCTTAATGTCTAGTCTGGATGGATTTGATTAGTTTGTGGACACTACGCTTCCCGGAGACAGATACAACATAGACAAAGTTAAAATCGGAGGGTGGTTGCCTATTTTAAGGGCAAGGAGACTAGCAAATTAATGGGCAGAAGTCAAGGTTGAAAGCTGGTGATAAGATTCCCAGAAAAAGACCATGTTTGGAAGCTAGCTGAACATGGTTGAGAAAGTTGCACCTAGAAAATGAGGCTGTGGTGGAAGATTTGGGGGAGGGCAAGAAGTGTGCGAGTCCAGAAGAGCTGAGCCTCACTGATCCCTGCTTCCTTCTTGCAGACGGTGGGTAAGAGCAGCAAGATGCTGCAGCACATTGACTACAGGATGAGATGCATCCTGCAAGATGGCCGGATCTTCATCGGGACCTTCAAGGCTTTTGACAAGCATATGAACTTGATCCTCTGTGACTGTGATGAATTCAGGAAGATCAAGTAAGGAGAGGGCTGGCTGTTGGGAGGGCGAAGGAACTGGGGGTGGATGGATGGGTGGGCAGGCCAGGTGTGGGATGGCCATTCAGCTAGGTTTGCCTACCTGCTTGTGAAGGGAGACTCTTCAGTGGGGACATTGGCTGCTAAGGAATCTCTTCCTTAGCCCAGAAAAACCTTGCTCTCTGATTCAGCAGAGTGGAACTTGGTGAGGAGGGCGCTAGGCTTTTATTTCTCTGATTTTGCATGCCCCTGGGTACTGGGGTAAAGGGCTCTCATGTTCTCCCCACAGGTGTGTGAGGGGGGAGAGCTTGATTTTCTGGCCTCATTACCTATTTGTAAAGCTGTAGCCTAAAGGGCTCTCCTATTGCAGCCTGGTCTGAAACTGCTTTAAGAAGCCTCTGACCCTCTTCAGGGTAAGTGCTCTGCTCCCCATGTGGGTTTGGGGCCAGTCATTTTTGTTGGCATTTTCTAAAAAAAAAATTGGCGATATTTTCTCATTTGCTGCAATTCTGTAAGTTGATTAGCTAATTCCTTTCAGGACCATTAAACAGTGTGGTCTGTTTCAGTCCTGCTTTGTATATTGAAGACATCCTGAGGCTCAACAAGTGGTGTGACTTTAGTCATATATGCACTCCTGACATGCAGCACTTATGTGTTCTGACCAAATTCCCTTAAGTTCTTTTTGAGATTGTTTTCTTTTGTGGCCCAAGGTCAAGTATAGAATAAAATGCAGAGACGCCTGGGTGCCAGGTGCGTGTTAGAGTGGGGCCAGCAGATCAGTGTGGAATTCCTACTTTAAAAATGAAACTGGTTTTCAGATTTAAAAACTGTTGGGAAATACTTTTTCAAATAAAATTAATGAGAAAAAAATTAAATACCTGCTTTTTTAATCATAAAAAGCTAATATAAGCTTATTTAACATCTAAGACAGTATGAGCTAAAATGGAGGGAAAAAAACTAAGTTTGTTTTTTAAATTCAGGACATTATTTCTTTATTTTAAAGACTATGGCTTTGGTTCCCTGCTCTCATCTTTCAGTTCCTTTTTCTAGTTTACATTTTTATTTCTTTCATCTTTTCTAGTTGTGCTGTTTGGGGTGGGTTCTTGTTTGAGGTCACTCATGTGAAATTTCTATGTGACTCTTGTAAAAATAAAGGCTTATTTAACAAGTAAGACGATATGAGCTAGAAGGGGGAGATCCTTTCCCCTTTGTATGCTAAATTTCTCTTGCCCTTTCTTCCATCCCTTGATTGCTCACGTAGGGTGAAGGGTGGATTGTAGCCTTGAGGTTGAATTGTTGCTGGTACGCCACTACATGGATGTGGAGTGGATAGGATTCACTGTTAAGGGATTGCTTAGCCTGCCTCTTGTCTATGAAATCTTAAGCTGAAGGCAGGGAACAAGGTAATATCAAAGAAAACCGAGAAAGGCGTTTGCATCTTCTCCAGGGCTGGGCATTCTTACTGCTTGTCCTGTCTCCTTGTCTGTGCATCTTCTTGATTTAGTAGAAAGCAGCCCGCCATCTTTCCATATGAGGTCATTTAGCCTGGGATTCTGTTTATAGAGGACCTGTTTTAAAAGTTTATATACTGTTTGTCAAGGTGGTGTAATATAAAGCAAACCTCGGTGGTTCCTAGATAGGTAAACCTAAATGTTTCCTGCCTTCTAATACTTTTTCTTTTAAAAATTCAATTTTAGGCCAAAGAATGCCAAACAAGCAGAAAGGGAAGAGAAGCGAGTTCTCGGTCTGGTGTTGCTTCGAGGGGAGAACCTGGTCTCCATGACAGTAGAAGGACCTCCTCCCAAAGATGTAAGTCCCTCCTGAATACCTCTGGAAGGAAGGTCCTCATGGGAGCCAGGCTCTGTTAGGTACTCTGGCTGTGGACTCCTTTACAGGTAGTAAATGAGTGGAGGGAGCTAGACTTTAACCTTCTCCTCAGGGAAACTCTAACCAGCAGGGGAGCTACCTGAGGCCATTTAGTCACTAAAATTAACAGCTTCATAGATTTATATAATAACAGTGTAAAAAGAGGAGGGTTTGCATGGAGGAAAGGGGAGGGAGAAACTAATCTAATCTCAAAAAGAAATAATTTAAGATAAATAGTAGCACCTGCTGGGTTTGGTGGTACACACCTTTAATCCCAGCAGAGGCAAATAGATCTGAGTTCAGAGCTAGCCAGGGATACATAGTAAGACCCTGTCTCAAGAAAACAGAAACAGCTCCAAATCTTAGAATTTATGAAGGCTTTGGTGGTTACAGAATAATAGTATTTGTTGTTAATCTGTGCATCAGGGACATCAGTGTTTTGTTTGTTTGTTTTGTTTTTGCCAGTGTTTTATTTAGTCATTATAAGAATTTTAGTTTGCTCTTGAAAAATTATTCCCACCTTAGGGATGAAATAAACTAAGTTTAGTAGCTTGCCTAAGATGTCACAACTAGTAAATGGCAAACCAGCCATTTGATCCAGATGATCTTGGTTCTGCAAACACCAATGTATGTTTATAAATAGAGCTGTCTAAAAGAACCTAACTGAATTTGTTTTCTCTCTTTATTTCAAGACTTTGTGAATCAGGAGAATATGCTTAACCTGTATTTGTATATATGTGTCTGTTTTAATCTTTACAGAGTTTGGTTTGTACCCAGGGTGTCATGTATGTTGGGCAATCATTCTGCCTCTAAGCTGCCTCTTCAGCTCTCTGGGTTTATTTTTATCCACACACATGCTTCTTTGTGACACATGAAAAAGCTTGTTCTGCCTTTCCAGTTTGTAAACATCTTTCAGTCACCATCTTGATTTAAGTCCTGCTAATGACTTAGAGGTAGTCGCTCTAGTGAGTAGAGAGTAGTTTATCTCATTCCTTTCCTTATTTTGGACTCTACAGGCTTTCTTGTTTGTGAATATGTATAAGAGGTATTATTTGGACACTGTCACTTAGCAAGGGAGAGTCAGAGAGGCAATAGATCTCGTGTCTCTGTTGAAAGGTCAAGTGCTATTTTATTTTCATAGGTATTGACAGGCTTCTCTAGACTTAAGTTATAGTCTCTTTAAGGGATGATAGGTGGGTTCTCAGTCTTCATGGAAGAAGAATGGTGTGTGTGTGTATGTGTATATATCTATGTTAGTATATATAATTAGTGCTGATTAGGTGCCTTATAAATCTGAGAGGCTCTTAGTGCTGTTCCAAGGTGTACACTTAGAATTTTTTAGGCCACTAAGCCTTTCACCGTCTTTTTTGTACCAGACCCTTTTGGGCCACCAACCAGCTCCCAAATCATGACACAGACTTACTAGTTTTGAATGCTCAGCCTTTTAACTTAATCCATTTCTTTTCATCTATATTTTGCCTTGGGGCTGTTTAACCTTTTCTTACTTTCTTGCTGTCTCTATTGCAATGGCTCCCTGGCTTCTGGCCCTGCGCATGTCCCCCATCTTTCTCCTCCTTTTGAGCCTAGAGTTCTATTATTCTCTCTGCCTGTTTGCCCTGCCTATCCTTTCTCTGCTTAGCTATTGGTTTTTCAGCTCACTGTTAGACCTATTACATACATTAGCTAGGCAAGGTGAAACAGATGTAACACATCTCTACATAATTAAACATGCATCCCTACATCGTCAAATGCAGCATAAAAAAGTGACACACCTTTACACAGTTAAAGTAATATTCTACAGCATAAACAAATGCAACACATCTTTGCTTAGTTAAAATAATATTCTACAACAGTATTTTTTTTTTTTCTTTTTAGACTGGTATTGCCAGAGTGCCACTTGCTGGAGCTGCTGGGGGGCCAGGTATTGGCAGAGCTGCTGGTAGAGGAATCCCGGCTGGTGTTCCCATGCCCCAGGCTCCTGCAGGACTTGCTGGACCAGTCCGTGGGGTTGGAGGACCATCACAGCAGGTGAGGCACTGGAAGAGGACTACTGGTTTCTGGTAGCTAAAAGGATAGGGCAGAATCCATAGCTTGACATGAGTGACCAACCTCATGATGAGTTCGGATTGTCAGACTAACAGTGTTTGTATGAAGAGATGGACAAAAGATATTCTGACCAACTGAATTGAGCAAAATGTTTGGTAACATTACGTATACTTTCTCTTTCCATGTCACCAGTCTTTTTTTGGATAAGATCTTTTTCAAAAATATTTTATTTATTTACTTACTTGTCAATCCCAGTTCTCCCTCCTCTCCTCCCACTTCTTCCCTTTTCCCCCACTCTATCCCGTCTCTTGGGAATGTCTCCCCTGGGAAGTCAACTAAACTAAGTCTTTACTATCTCACCTTGTTGAGGCAGGATCAAGCCAGCGCCCCCTCCCCCCACCAAGTCTGAGCAAACATGTCACCAGTATTAACTAAAAGTGCAAGTGCTTTTTCCCAGGTTGGATTGGGAACACTTAATGTTAATGTCAGGCTAAGAGGCTAGAAATCGGGCATTTGGGCTTCCTGATAGCTGACTTTTATGTGGGAAGTCCGATGGCATGAGCTGTAGCATTAGGAGACTTCAGGCTCAGTGTACTTGAGTTAGTGCTCTGTTAAATTCCTTTTTGTTATTTTAGGTGATGACTCCACAAGGAAGAGGCACTGTTGCGGCTGCTGCAGCTGCAGCCACAGCAAGTATTGCAGGAGCCCCAACTCAGTACCCACCTGGTCGTGGGGGTCCTCCTCCACCTATGGGCCGAGGGGCACCTCCTCCAGGTGAGTATCTTCACAGGAGACCAGTACTAATCGATCACAAATGCCTTAGCTGGATTCGTGATGACATAGATCCTTGACTGAAACTGATGATGAGTTTGCGTAGTTAAGCAGGATTACTCTGAGATCCAGCCTGGCTGACTGAGTTGGGAACTAGCTGGATGAGAACAATTAGGAGCCCCACTCTGGCTCAAGGGCCCCTTTGCTTTAGAGGCTGCGAGGATGGATTGGGCTATCTGACTTGGTAAACAGCTTTGTATGCTTCGTTCCAGCTTTTAAGAAGTCTCTTGGGCTTTTTTTCTTCAGGTATGATGGGTCCTCCTCCTGGCATGAGGCCTCCTATGGGTCCCCCAATGGGGATCCCTCCTGGCCGAGGAACTCCAATGGGCATGCCTCCTCCTGGGATGCGACCTCCTCCTCCAGGGATGCGAGGTAAGTGCCTACAATAGTGGCTTTGGCTTCCTTTCCTAGAGTTTACTGGGTTGGAAACTGAAGATTGGCTTTAGACCAGATCTGGTTTTGGACCTCGAATTTAGGGAAGTGAGCTCTTGGAGGACAGCTGTGTCCGGAAAGTAGAGAGGAGGGAGTAAGCATTAGCAGGTTGGCCTTGTCTCCTTAGTGGGACAGGGATGTTCAGTGTCCAGTCCATCAGCCCTGGATGCAAGTCTCTGAGATCACAGTAGAGACTGTCCGATGCCCTTGACTATTTAATTAGAAAGTCTCTCTTTTGCTGGGTATGGTGGCTCATGCCTTTAATCCCAGCATTCCAGAGGCAGGTGGATTTCTGAGTTTGAGGACAGCCAGGTCTACACAGTGAATCTCTTTGTCAAAACAAAAGCCCAGAGAGCATCCTGACTACCAGCCCTGTATTCTTTCTATGAAGTCATGGTAGATCTTAAGATAAACAGTGTTCAAATTTCATGACCATCTTATTTCTCTTTGATTTTGCATTTGTGTTTTTTTCTGGGCATAGCCCAGTTAACCCACTCATGTTGTCAGTTGCAGAGTATGGGGAGCTGGGGCTTGGTACAGATGAGGTTGTGACTGAACTTTCTCTTGCTTCAGGTCTGCTTTGATTCTCGCACAGCATTGTGGCAGTAGTTCCACCGAGGTGTGGGTCCTATTCCCCGGAGCCGAGTTACCACACACCTGTTTGTTTGTATGCTGTTCATGGAGTCTCCCTGGATCGTCTGGTTTCCCTTTCAGGGCCCCCCTCCCTGGGGAATATGCCCTCCAAGGCTCTAGGCTCATCTTGGTCCTCCTCAGCTCCTTGCCTGTTTCCCAAAAGGCTGTACATAGTCCTTTTTTTTCCCCACTGTGACCTTTGAAGCTGGTTTATAATAAACTCTTAAGAGACTGTTAAACATGCACTTGATATATCTGTTTGTCTTTAGAAAAGCCTTTGATTTGTTGAGTGCCTAATGGTTAACTCTACTCTTAGCTGCTTTCTGATAATATTTTACAAAACTGACCTACAATGAGGCTTTTTGTCCATCAGGTTTAAAGATGAGTTTGAGGAAATATCATATGCTGTTGAGTGTTACACCCTGGGCTAGGCAGGTATTTATGAAGCAAACACTAAAGGAGAGAACCTTGTGGGATGGGGTACTGTTAGAACATTGTCTCGGGTCACACATACACAAACTGTCACCTGACTTTTAAAGGACTTGCCATGATTTCTTCTGCCCACTTTGGATGATAAGGTAATGAGCAGCACTCTGGTACTTAGCACAGGAGGCTAGTGGTGAGCCGTGGAAGTGTTGGGGTTTTACATGCCACGGCAGCTCCAGGAAATCAAAACAATAGCAGAGGTGAAGGTCAGGGTTATCTCAACACAGAGAACATTTGATTAAATCCTTTCATGATTGAACTGGGAACAGAAGGAAATTCTAAACAAAACTCCCTCAGCTGGGGCCTGACTGGGTAGTGGTCTGTAGCTTAGTGATGGAATAAATATTTGCCCAGTGTCTGCAAAGCAGGATTGGATCTCTAGTGCTGTCAGAAGGTCATGGAGTAGCTGTACAGGCAACAACATAACAAGTTCCTGCTTATTCTCTACTCCTTCCACTTGGTGCTGAAAGCTTAAGCTAGGGCAGTTGTGAAGAAAATGTATAGTTAGTGAAATTATCTGCATGTGAACACTCTTCATGTGTTCAAGAAGTTGCAAACAATTCATGAGGCCAGTCAGTAGTGAATGAATAAAGCAAAGGTGTAGGGTAGAGGTCAGTCTGAAAAGGAAATTAATTATACTTGGAAATAGTGTATTAGAGTTCTCTAGAACAGAATGTGTGTGTGTGTGTGTGTGTGTAAACATCTTGCAGCCTGCAGTCCAAGTAGTCCAACAATGATTATCTACCATTGGAAGATCAGGAATCCAGAAGTTGAGTCCACAAGGCTGGATGTCTCAGTTCTTTAGTGTTTGCCAGAGTCCTGGAGAAGTAGGCTCTGAAGGAATGGACTTGCCAGCAAGAGCAAGCAGAGTAGACTACTATATTTATATAGGCTGCCAGCAGGTGTGGCTTAGATTAAATATGGCTCTTTCCACCTCAAAAGGTCCAGATTAAAAGTGGGTCTTCCTACTTCAAATGATTTAATTAAGAAAAAAAATCCCTCTTAGGTATACTCAGCTGCTTTGGTTTAGTTGATTCCACATGGAATCACAGATAGCAAAGAATAAGAATCAAAGAGGTCTAAGGTTCCACTGTGAAAGTGAAAACTTGTGAAAGAAATGAGGACAGACCTGTTTATGAGTTGGAGCTTGATAATACATTAGTTGCACCAGCTCATTGAATTCAGTACTCTTAAAAATTCTAGTGGTATAGTCAGAAGAAACATGTTAATTTTGTGTGCTGTTCTGAATAGCCCAAATCTTGAAAGTAGGATGTTTAAGGTATAGTTAGCTGTCAAAGCTATAATAGGAGTTCATTAATGGCATCTAGGTACAAACCTGTGAGTAGAGAATGGAGTTGAGAAGCCTTTGAGGGAGGTAAGGTTGACAGTCATTAAAGAACCTAGAACACGTGCTGAGACAACCACAGACCTCTACCTCACTCAGCAATCTAGGAAAGTTACAACTATAGACTAATTAGAAGGAAATACAAACCGTTCACTGAATCTACGGTGGTGGGTTTTAGATTTGGCACTGAAAGCACAAGGAACAACATCAGAATTGTGAAGCCAGCATCGAAGGAAGCAGCTTAATGCGGCAGGATGACTTGGAAGACAATGAGTCCTAGTGGTTAATGCTCGCCTTTTCTTTGTGCGTTGGTTGCTTCTTTTTGTTGTTACTCAAAAATAAGTTTTCCCATTTTTAAAGGTACATATTTGAGTATTTTGGCTGCGTGTACCTAAGTATACTCTTGTCGGTTCAGTGTCCTCAGGCCAAAAGTTGCCAGATCCTGTGGTAGATCACCATGTGGATGCTAGGAATGGAGCCCAACTCTTCAAGGGCAGCCAGAACTGTTAACCACTGTGCCATCTCTTTAGCCCAGCCTCTCCAATTATTACTAAATTTAGTGTGTATATATTAAGGTGTATGGACCATGGTGTCAGAGGACAACTTGGAGTCATTTTACTCCTTGTGGGTCCCAGAGAACAAAGAGTCACCATGCAAGCACTTTTACCTGTTGAACCATCTTAACAGCCCATAAAGAAAAATTTTTTTGTTGTCCTGGGGATTGACTCTTTAAGGACCCTGACCATACTGGGCAATTGTTCTGCTGAAGCCAATCTTCAGTCCTCTTTATTTTGAGATAATGTCTAAGTTGCCCACTTTGTCTTTGAACTTACTCAAATCCAGACAGGCCTTAAATTCAATCTCTTTTGCCACTTCATGCATAGCTGGGATTACAGACTTGTGCTGTCAAAAACATCCTCAAATCTTAAAAACATAAACCACCATTGATCCTCCTCTGTGATTGGACAGTTAACTTATTTTTTCATTAACAATATGATGGCTGTATTTTGCATAAATATTATTCTATATTTAGTTAATTAAATGGGATTTCTGAGTTAAAGGAGGTAAACATTTTAATAAGAAAGTTGATTAAAGTTAATTATCTTGAAAGTTTGAGTTTATTTGCCCTGTTACAAACTGGACACACTTGACAGTTTCCTAGGTGCGCCTTAGAATTGGTAGTTACCAAGAAAAAGCAATCTACTCTGACAATCAAAAGATGATTTACCATTTATATATGTATTCTTGTTTCACAATGTGAAGTTAATTTCATCTATTGTGTTGAGGAAAGGATTGTGGGGACAATCACCATGCTGATGTGTGACTTCATAATGATTGCGAATGGGCATACTTGTTTGATCATTCCTCCCACTTTGAGAATCATATCTCTGATTTTTTTAATGACCACAAATCAGACAGTAATGACTTAGATTGTGGGGAAATACTTTTCTTTTGATTTTCCAGTTTTTAGACGCTATATTTATGATTTAAAGGCAAAAGTTAGAAAGAAGGCAAATGTTGGATCCAGATGCCTGTATCTAAGTCACTGCATCTAAGGAACTGGCCGATAGAGTTGTTTATGGGAGGAACCTGCTTTGAGAGGAACAAGAACGGAAAGGAAAGTCTACACTGAATATCATGGGGAGCCTGATAGATATGTTTATCACCTCGCTTTGAAAATCAGACATATTTAAAACGATGATCTTTGCAAGGTCCACATCCACCAGGAGGCAGCATCGCTCTGCGGTGAGGATTGGGACAGCATGTGTAGGCTCTTGTACCTGGTACGAGGACTGGGGTTTGAGTCTCCGCTGTCTCCGTTTCTCCCTCCCTCCTTCCCTTACAGCATCTTTTCTTTTTTCAGGAGTGAGTCTGTAGCTGTGCACTTGCTGCGGAGTTTGGTTTTCTTGTGCTTGTTGTATCTTTGTCTCTTTCTGTCTGGTAAACCAGTGTTTAGCTAGGTGTCATGAAAAACACGCCCATTGCCAGAATTCCTTGTTAAGAGCTGTGAACATTGCTGGGTGCTTCACTTAAGATGGACCCGAGAGCATGAACTGACAGAACACGAGTCAGTCTCAAGTGGGGATTTTATTTTTTTAAGTAAAGTTGATTTCTATGATTTAGCATTTCAATACTAAAACATGCACCCAGTAGGAATGCTGACATTCACAAAAAGACAAGTATAAAAATATACACAAAGCTGTCTCTATACAAAGCTGTACTCACAGATTGGACACACCTAAATACACACCAGTAGTAAATTAGCTTGTATCTTTATACAGTGGAGCATCTCACACCTAAGGGGAAGCACAGTGGGTCTGCAGCAATGCATGGCTGCTTGACTCTTCTACACAGGTTGTCAAGTAGAGGATGTCAAAGCCCAAACTCAAAACATCCGAACAATGTAACTCCATTCACAAAGTGTAAGAACTAACTGTTGTAGCTGAGCTCGACCCACCCAGGGTCACACAGACGGCGCAGGTGGGGGCCTGGGATGCTTTTTTATCTGAGTCCTGGTTCCCCCAGGAGTGTGTGTGCGTGTGTGCATGTGCTAGCCTGTGGCAGAATTCGGTGACATGTACCTGTTTTCATTGGTTGCTTTGCTATGTAGCTCAGGCTGGCCTTAAACTCATGATCTTCCAGCTCCAGCCTCCCCAGTTCTGTACATTCTTGACGTGAGTAAAGTTCTGTGTGTGAATAAACCCTGTAAAGGATGGAAGAGCAGACAGCCAAGAGCTCTCGGAGGCAGTCTAAAGAGGCATTGGAAGCATGGGAGCTGTCCGGATGACTATGGCTGGTATTTGTCCTCTCGCTATATGGTCCTAACATAATTCATTTATCCATCATTTTCATTGTGCACCTACTGTGTGTGCTAGACACCATTCTTTTCTCTTCAGCTCTGAAGAGTAAGTAAAATCTGATTGCCTGTGCCTGAGGAGCTTGCATTTTAGAGGGGAAGGTAGAAACTGAAGGGCTACGTAAAGGAATGATGCCGAGCCGTGAGAATTTCTGGTGGGGGAAACGTACTGTGTCTGCAGTGTGGTTCTGTTTCCTTAGTGACTGGAACCAGAAGTCTGTAGGAAGCAAAGCAAGGGGACAGCTCATGCGGGTATGAGGCAAGCTGAGAGAGCCTTCTATAGAGTGTTAGTGCAGAAGGCGCTGGCTGGTCTTGCTTGGTTTTCCAGAGAACACCAGGAAGGTTTTCTGTCAAGGCAGCTCCATCTCCATCATACACCTTGGTTTGTTTTTGTGGTCAGGGGCAGATTTTCAGGTTTGTCAGTAGAGGGCGCTGGAGAGACATTGTCAAACAAGGCTTTCTCTCTCTTTGAAAACATGAATTTTTTATTTTAAAAACAACCTTTTTTTACATACCAATTCCAGTTCCCTCTCCCTCTCTTCCTCCTACTCCCCTCACTTTTCCTACACCCCACCTCCCATCCACTCAGCAGAGAGGGTGAGGCCTCCCATGGGGAGTCAACAAAATCTGTCACTTGAGGCAGTACTAAGGTCCTCCCCGCTGTATCTAGGCTGAGCAAGGTATCCCTCTATATGGAATGGGCTCCAAAGACTCAGTTCGTGCACTAGGGATAAATACTGTCAGTGGCCCCACAAACTGCCCAAGCCAAACAACTGTCCCTACATTCAGAGGCCCTAATTTGGCCATATGCAGGCAGGTTCCTTAGCTGTCAGTCTCACTAGCTCAGGTGTTTCTGTGGGTTTCCCCATCGTGGTCTTGGCCCCTTTGCCCATAATCTTGCTCCTTCCTCTCTATGACTGGACTCATAGTTCGGCCCAGTGCTTAGCTGTGGATCTCTGCATCCGCTTCCATCAGTTACTGGATGAAGGTTCTATGATGATAAGATCAATCTGAGTACAAGGTAAGGTCATTTCAGGAACTTTCTCCTCTATTGCTTAGATTCTTAGCTGGGGTCATCCTAGTGGGGGCAATAAAGAAAACACAAACGGAGAGAATCCTGTAAATGGGAAATCTGGGTAAGCATCAGGAGGCCTTTTCTCTTGCAGCCCAGGTGGGGTGATTTCTCTGGCACCAAGATTCTGCAGGGAGAGGGCTTTTGTAATGCACAGTAGGCACTGGCACTAAGCACTGGCATTCTTGGGTGGTGTGGTGCCACAGAGTCTGTGAACAGTTCCTCAGCAAGGCTTTCCCCCAGCAGATTTACTGCAAGTTCTGCTAAGATGTCACAGGAACTTCTCCATTGCTCCACAGCCTCCCTACCCAGCAAGGCCTGGCTCTCAGGCCTGTTAGGGGTGGACAGGGGACTATGCCTTTCCTCGGATACTCTGTCTCAGCCATTGAAGTGGTATTTGCTCTAGAAACCTGTGCTTCTGCTCTTTGATGCTCTGTTTCTTACTAACATCCTTACAGAGCTTCTGTCTTCCGAGGAGACCTGACTGATGGAGATGCCCAGTTCCACAAGAGTTAAATTATAATCAAAGCTGAATTCAGAGGAGTCAGGGAACCCCAAAGGACACTTGCTTTCACTCTGGGTGAAACGGGACCTAAAGAGGGGAAGTTTCCTGGAGGAGGGATGGGGCAGGGCTGCAGAATCCCCAGCAAGGTGACAGCATGGATCGGGGTGGAGCTGGTGATGATGAGAAGCATATTCTAGGTGTTTACTGAAGGGAAAACAGAAATAGATTTTTTTTTTGAGACAGGGTTTTTCTGTGACACATTCTTGGTTGTTCTGGAACTCGCTCTGTAGACCAGGCTAGACTTGAACTCACAGAGATCTGCCTGCCTCTGCCTCCTGAGTGCTGGGATTAAAATGTGCGCCACCACTGCCCGGCTCACATGGGACACTCTTAAGGATACATCATTCTAGGCTGTAAAATAAATCCCAATTACTTTTTAAAATTAAGTCTATTATTTTAAAATGACTGGATTCGCATGCAACTGAAAAAACAATTCAGCTAAGTCCCTCGTATCCTTCAGGGTTGGCCCAGTGCTAACATTTTGAAAACTGTAGGGCAATATTGTAGCTAGAGTGTTAGCCTTGATGTGATCATGGCAGGGTGGTCCATCCCAGGAGACTTGTGTGTGATTCCTTATACCCATTCTCACACTCTTTTCGCTATATCCTAGACTTTGGGCAACTTTCCTATCATTTTCTCATTTTAAGACTTTTAAGTGGAATCACAAAGGATGTGACCTTTTAGAATTTTTTTTTTGGCAGGATCTCAAGTACTCAAGGTGGCCCTGAATTTACTATTTAGCCAAGAATAATCTTGAATTTCTCATTTTCCAAATGCTAGGATCACCACACCGAGTTTATGCAGGGCTAGAGAGTAAGCTTAGGAATTTGTGTATACTAGGTGAGTACTCTACCAACTGAGTGACATCCCTAGCCCCATGGTTGGCTTTTAAAACAAAAATTGACATAATTCTGAGACATTCTTCCAGGTGTTATTGATGTCAACAGTTCCTCTCTTTTCAAGGCCGAGTAGCATTCCACAGCGTGGGTATATTACAAGCTGTTTAAATGCCAGTTGAAGGACAGACGTGTTCCACTTTGGGATTATGATGAACAAAGCTGCTGCAAGCATCTACACACAGGTTTTTGTATGAACACCATTTCTCTGGGTTAAATAAACAGAATTACAGTTGATGGATTGTATATGTAAAGTTGGGACTTTTTCTAGGGTCTTGGCTGGACCTGAGAATTAATCCCACCCCCAAAGACATAACTAGAGGGTGCTCACCAGGAAACAAAAATGCAGAGAATCTGGATCTCTCCTCTGAAGCTCAGATCTATTGTTGAGGCCATAGAGCAAAGTTTACATTATGTTTAGTATGCTTCAACTCCAGAATTTCTGTTTAATTCTTATATAGAATATCTACTCCTTGGTGATAATCTTTAGCTTAAGATGCTATTTTCATCATCATTTAGCTTTTTATATATTTCTCCTGTGTGTAGATGGTGCATACATATATGTGTGTGTATGGAAGCCAAAGGTTGATTGTCTGCCTTGTTTTTGAGCCAGGGTCTCTCACTGAGCCTGGGGATCACCGGTTTGTCTAGACTGGCCCTGAGCTTCCAGGGAACCGCAGCCCCAGAGCTCACATTACAGGCTTCTGCTTCCTGGTCCTCACACTTGCACGGCACTTCACTGACTGCGCTATCCCTCTGTCATCTTTTAGCTCTTTGAACGTTTAAAACAGCTGATTTTTGTAGGCTCATTGTCTGGGCTTCCTCAGGGACAGCCTGTATCAGAGGTTGTTGTTTTGGACCTGTGCCAGATCTTGTTGCTTCTTGTATGTAACCTCACCTCTGCCCCGGAACTTTAGCTAATATAGCATGGTGAATCTGGAAGCAGGCTCCCTGTCTCCCCAGTGGGTATTGCTGTGGGTTTTTGTTGTTTGTTGGTGACTTTCTTGACCTAACTCTGTAGAGCTGTGTGTAGAAACTGGAATCTTGGTGTATTGCTGGTAAATGCCTTAAATGGGAGACTCCCAGGCTTTACCAAGGTTCTCTGTGCTGGGGCACACGTTCATTCTTTGGCAGGAAGTTTGCCACTCCTCATTGTCCCCTACTTCCTGCTTATGCATACCTGCGAAGTCAGCTAGAGGTGGGGTGATTGCTTAGGACTCCTAGTCTTTCCTGGGCAGTGCCCAGTCCTGCTCCGTCCTGGGCTTGTGTGCAGTGCTGGGCAGGCTCCCTAGATCCTAGGTCCGTGTCGGAGCACATCGAAGTCCCTATGACCAGCTAGTTTCCATCTTTCCTCTTTCTAGATCTCCAGTCTGATTTTTGTTGAACTCCATCTTTGGGAAGCTATCGTGTTTCTTACTTTACTGCCCTGGGGACTGCGGTACAAAGCAGGAGAGCGGTATGCTAATGCCCAGATTCCCCTTGGTTCAACCACACTGGGCACCTGAGAATGTAAACAGAAATGCTTCCCAGTGCCACTGTCATTGGACTAGCTCGGGCCTGTGCAATGAAAGGCCTACATTAAATGAAAAGGTTCGAGTCCCAGGCCTAGCATCTCGAGGCTCGCACAGCTCACAGACAGCAGCTAATCCCACAGGCACCTTCCTGACAACTCCTGAGGGAGGAGAGAGTGCAAAGGGACACTGCAGACTGGGCTGTGTCCCTTGACCTTGTCCTAGTAAGCAGGAGTGAGGAAACCAGCCTCATCCAGAAGCGCTTTAAGTCTGAGGGATTCTTGGGGCTGAATGAATAAGAGGGTATCTTCTTGAAAGAGCACCTTTGGGCAGCCAGATGCCATGTGGTGAGGAAGCCCAGGACAGGGGGAGGGATTGTGGGTGTGTGTTCAGCCCAGGTGTTCAATCCGGGGAGTCTGACCTGCTCCTGGTTGCCGAGAGCAGCTCTCCCCTCCAAACTCCATCCAGACTGCAGACGTATGAGCAATTCGTCATTATCTTAAGCTTTAAATTGTGGGCCTGTTTGTTACACAGCAGTTGGTACCTGAACACAGCAAATGTGTCGTGGCAGAAGTCAACTAGCCAGGTCATTACTGAGGCTTCTGCCATCACCAGAAACACCTTTGCACATTTCCTCCGTCTTAATCTCTAAGGGCAAAGTTCCAGGACATGGCTGTCTGGGGCAGGGTACTCAGCTTGGCCTGTGCTGGGGAATACTAACTACAGAAGGTTTAGTGTTTCGAAGAGGAAGAGGCTATTGAGATGGAAGCCAAGAGTCACTTTGGAAAAGATGTGCTTGCTATCCAGGGAACCCTGCTATGCTTTTGATAGGTGTCCCATGGGCCTGTGTTGTCCCTGCTGTGGTACCCTCAGTGGATACTGGAGCTTTTAAGAGGACTTTCCGAAAATCTGGTCACATGAGGACAGACATTTGAAGTGGGTAAGACCCTGGTCTCTCCTCTTAGCCCTTTTCATTTCTCGGTTACCATGGATAAGGAATTTTGCTTCACCATGGGCTCCTTCCCATGATGCACTGCCTCAACATGGACCCAAGAGCAGCGAGGCCAAATAACCACAAAATGAATCTCCAAAACCATGAGCCAAGGTGAGCATTTCCTTTCCTTATTTTTATTTATTTTCTTTATGTGTATGGGTGTCTTGACTGCACATATGCCTGTTTACCATGTGTGTGCCTCTTCCCTGTGGAGGCCAGAAGGGGGCACTGATCCTCTGGAACTGGAGTTACAGATATTTGTGAGCCACTGTGTGGATGCTGGGAATTGAACCTAGCCAGTGTTTAACCACTGGGCTATCTGTCCAGCTCCCAGACATTTCCATACTCATATGTTGATTATCTCTGGTATTTTGTTACAGTAACAGAAAGCTAAGGCAAACCCTAAACTTTCCTCTGACTGGAACAGGGTTTCCTAGACCTTTTTACAGCTGGCTCTTCACATGAAACAAACTTTAGATACCACAGACCACCACTTAGGTGTGTTGAGAGTCTGGGATTGCTCAGAGATTCACCAGTCTGACAATTAAGATTTTTTTCTCAGGTTTTATTAAATACTGGCTAGGACTATGAAAACTGGCCGGGTCCATACCTGAGTCTCATGCTCATACACAGAAGATGGTGTCCAATGACATTAAGTCAGGGGCTTATAAAGGCAAAACCGCAAGGCTACGTACTTCCTGACTTTGTGCAATCAGAGACAAGCACACATCCTGACGTACTCCCTCCCTGTGTATGATCAAGCACACATCCTCTGCCTTTGGGGCAACCAGACTTGTTTACAGATGCAAAAATACTGGCTTGTTATCTCGCATGAACAACAGCCCCCAGCATTCCAGTTCTCTGTCCTTGGGCAAGTGGGGCTCACAGGTTAGAGGCATTTTTGTTTTATAGCTCTCTTAAGCACAGCCATTTAAACTTAATACATAATGTAAGCCATCACAGGTGCTGTGTGATTGTGTGCGAGTGACCCTGTGTTCCTTTCTCAGTTGCAATGAGGGGACGATGAGAGAGCTGCTGTGAAGGAAAGATGAGCACTTGTAAGGATTCTGAAGTCGCTCCCAACATGCACACTAGTTTGAGCACTATTTTTATTGTCATTAAAACCCCAGCCTTCTTCTCAGAGAGTCGTTCTCTCTAAAAATAGGGCCATCACTTTTAGGGAGGGGTTGTCACTTCTGTTTTCTTTTTGGCACTCAACACTGAATTCAATTAGTTGATGTATTCAATAATCCACTTATGTGTTTACTTTTGCTTCTCCTTCTGTGTGTCATGCTAGAAAATGTCCCAGTGGACCCCCGTCTTCACTGACTAGAGAATGTGCGAGGGACATCTGACACAGTCTTGTCCTTGGACTTACATAGCATTCAGGGTGGGGACCGGACACAGCCCAGACCCCCTGCAGTGGTGGTGACTGCTCACTGGTAGAGAGCATCGCCAGTAGAGTTATTGTCCATGTAGCGACATCCCAGCTGTAGAGCCCTCTCTTAACCAGCATGGTGTTCCTAGGCAAATCAGTGATGTCTTCCATCAGAGAAACACAGCCCTGCCCGTCAGCCTGGACACTCTGACAGGCCATTCAAGCTCTGGAGCTACCTGAGGTGAGGAGAGGGGGACACATTGCCCAAAGCTGTCCCAGGGCCTCCACCTTAGCTCAACTCCTCCACGTTCTCTGCTTTATTTTCTGCCTCCGGGTTCTTGTTCTCCTTCAGTTTCAGCCTTGACTTCCCTTAGCGACGGACTGTGATGTAGAACTGTAAGCTGAAATAAATCCTTTCGTCGCCATGATGCTTTGGTCATGGTGATTATTACAGCAGTGGAAATCCCGACTAAGACACTGTGGGGACCACACTGGATATGGCTTCTTTCAGGGAGGACTGGGGCGGGCGGGATGGGGGCACATCAGACTTCAGTATTTCTGCCCCATATCCTTGAAGAGAAAGAAGGGTGATGCTTAGAGACCTGGCCCAGGCAGACAGCCATTTGCGCTCAGTGACTGGGACAGCAGATTTGGGTCCCATTTTAAAAGCCCAGCTTTGGAGAGAACAGCTGAAGGCAAGGCCTAGAGCCAGGTCTCACCGAGGCTCGGGGTCGGTCTAGGGTCAGGAGTCAATAAAGAGGTTAGAGTCAGATCCTTGTGTCAGGTGGGAAACCACAGTCTGGCCTCAGAGTCGCTGTGGAGTTGGTCCTGGGCAGTGTTAGTATAGATTCAGTTTGGTACTAGCCAGGTCTTGATTTGAGGACAAGGGTTAGGATCTGGTTTAGTGTCGGAGTTAATGATCCAGCCCCAATCTGAATCACAACTCAATCTAGAATCGCTGTCCCAAGCTGAGAGTTTATCTCCTTTCATTCTGGAGATCCTCAAAGCTTGCCTTAGCCCTGGTTTGAGCTGGATGAATTAGCCTGCTGTTCTGAGGAAGGGTTGGACAGCTCCAACCCAGGGTGGGCTTGGCCTGCAGCCTGTTTTAAATAATGTTTATCATGCCACATATCTGGTTGTGCGCCATCTGTGCTAACTTCAGTGCTGTAGAATCAAAGTTGAGCAGTTACAACAGAGGCCTCCTGGTTTGCAAGGCCTGAAAAACTTATGCTGGGCCTTACACTGCCTCACAAACCCTTGGGAAGGGAGGGACTTGACTGTAGAAGACCAGATCCCTCACCTCTCAGTGTTCAGAACTTTCTAGAAAGAGGTGGTCTTTCCTGAAAGCTGGAGCGGCTTACAGGAAACAGAAAATCTGAGTCTCACATAAAGCCTCAGTGTTGTCAGTCAGGGCGAGACCATCGCGTGAGGTCAGTTTGGTTCCATTAAAGTCCTGTCTCGGGTCAGCCGGGACGCACCATGGGAAACAGCTACCTGGCAGGCTATCCTCATCCCCTAAACACAACATTATCCCACTGAGTTTAGTTGCAGAACTGTGCAAGCCCCCACCCCTTCTGGCTGCCACAGGGCCTTCAGCAGGGAGAGGCCACTCCCCGTTTACTTCTGCTCCCTTGACCTCTGCCAGTGCTGATCCCGGGTTCCTTCTCAGTCAACATACTGTGGCTCAGGCTGGCCTGAACTCACTATGTAGCTCAGGTTGGCCTTGAACTCATGGCAATCCTCCTGCTTCAAGCCTCTGACACATCTACTTATCTGGCCACCACATCTCACATTTTGTAGACTTGTCAGTACTTGTGTGGGGGCGCCTCAGGAATCATCTAGCAAATAGTGTGTATTTGCTTGGCTCTCAACACAAATTATTCTCATCTGTATTTTAAAAAAGGTTTTTATTTTATTGCAGTTGCAGGCGTTTGGAGGGAGGGTGTATGTACATAAGTGTAGTTGCCCACAGAGACCAGAAGTATTCGGCCCCTGGAGCCGGAGCTACAGGAGGTTGTGAGCTGTCTGTCATGGTACCTGGGAACCACACTCAGACCCTCTAGTAGAGCAGAAAGTGCTCTTAACCACTGAGCCATCTCTCCAGCTCCCTCATCTTCATTTGTATCCAGGAGGCACCACATTGCTGATGCACCTGCTGCGTTCTTCAAAGTTCTGAAACTGTAGCTTGATTTTAATTTCTTGGGCTGTCCAGGAAATTTCAGCGCTAAATTTCATATCCAGTGTCATATTCTTTGTGGCTTTGTGGTGACTCTGGTTCTTAACCCTGGGTATCCGGGTCCCACTTTGATTCCAAGTGTAGGGTCTGCACAGTTGGGAGCCATCCTGTTTCCAAGAAAGGGTGACTGACTGATCCAGGGTGATCCTGTGAACTCCAGGACGGCCAGACCCAGCGCGTATCCGTGCCGCCGAGTTTAGGGGAGAGCGCCTTTGTCTTCTTCAACTGCTCCCAGGCAGCTTTAGCCCCTCAAATCTAGAGCCAGTGTCTCCACTGAGGGGAAAATCTGTTGCTGAGGGTCCAATGCTTTTTCTTTCTTTTTTTTTTTTTTTAACAGAACTTGCCTCAAGTTTATTTGTAAAAACAGCATAAGGTCCTGAACATCTGCAAATACTGTGTAGGTGTTCACACCAGTCCATCTGTCTTCACACTGGCAGACTGAGACCTTTCTTATGGGGCCTTCACAGGGGCCTGGGCACCTTTGGGAGCCTGAGCTGCAGCTGAGGCCTCTGCCTTGGCTTGAACCTTGGGCTTTGTTTTTTGGAGCCTACGACCCCTGGCCATGTAGCTTCTAATCCGCTTCCCAAGCTTGGGGTGAGCAATTAAAGCCAGACGGGTGAGTTTGCGGGTGGGGCCCTTTGGCACCTTGGGCTTCACCACCTGGGGCTTCACCAGGGCCTTGATGGCCTCCGCACGTGCACTCATGGCCTTTGCATTATTTGCCTGCATCTTCTTCAGGCCTTTCTTGTTGTGCTTCTTGGCAAAGCGCATGTTCCTCAGGAACTTGGGGTCAACCCCCTTGAGAGATTCGTATCTTTGTGACCGGGGTTTCTTGATGCCGTTTCTGTGCCATTTCCGGGACTGGTTGTGTGTGGTGTGGTTCTTGGACTTGGTCATGGCTGGATGGTAATCGGCGGCTCCCGAAGCGCCTGCAACCGGACCCAATGCTTTTTCTTAAGACCATGAGTTTGGGGTAACAGTTGGGTGAGTGGCGTGGTTCTCAGTCCTGCTTCTACTTTGCTTTATGCCTTCAGGAGGGTTCCTCTATCATGGCAGTGTTTTGGCCTGGAGAATTCTTGGGCCCAAATGTTTCCAGGACATTTGAAAAAAATGAAAGAAGAGCAAGGAGCAGTGAGTTGCCTGGGCTGAGCCGGCAGAACTAACGAGGCCGGGGCTCTCAGGAGGCTGGGACATGCCATTCTCCCAGCAGAAAGGTGACAAGTGTTGGAGGATCCCTCAGCGCTTGCAGCACCCATTTGTCCTGAAGGGGAAGGATTACTGAGTCCAGCACCTCAGTGCACTGGGGAGGACCTTGCCTAAACTTGTAAAGTAGGGCAAAGACAGAAGCTAACCTAGGACTCCTGGATCTTATATGGGAGAAACAAGCAAAGGGAAAGAATCCTCCCGAAGTCACTCATGGTCCCTCACTTGGCTGTAGCCACGTGGATGACCACAAAGCCCTTGATGTCTGGGAACTGCGGGCTGACAAGGTCCACCTGCAGCTGCCTTGGGCCACTCTTGGAGGGGGTAATGTTGAACTGGATCAAGGCCCTCTCTTGAGGCTGCAAGCTGGGTACCCTGGAGGCAAGAGCAGGGAAAAAGGTAGATAGTTAATCCTCTCTCCTTGAGTCTAGCTCACCTGGCTTGTCTCGACCCTCAGGGTCAACAGCTTTACCCTCATCTATGGCTCACATTTCTCCGCTTTGGCCATGTTAGTCCCCTCCCTCGCCAGTTCTGGCCATGAGCATGCCTTGCGCTTCCCTCCTTGGCTCTGGATCTAGCATTCCTTCCATCTTACTGCCCCTTTTCGTTCCTAACACACCAGGAACCCAGAACCAGATTCTTTCCCTAAAGAGCCCTTCCCTTTGCACCAGAGGCCTCTGCCTGGGAACCCCATCTTCCTTCTCTATGCCGGAAAAGTGCCTCATGTTATCCTTATCATTTAGGGACCAGCCCAGACGCCAGTGGTACCAACGCTTCTCCCTAACCCCATCCCACCTTCTCTCAAGGACTGCCTCTCATCCAACAGCCATTTTAATATCCCCAATAACATCCATGTGGCTCAGAGCACAGATTAGCATGGCCAAGGACTAAATGTGCAGAGAGTCAATGAACGCATGAATGAAGGTGGGCAAATGAGAGAGCAAATTCAACAACGGAGGGCTAGGTGAGCGAACCGGTCCAAACTGAGCTGAGCGGCTGAATAACTGATGCACAAACTATGAATGAAAGGGTGGATAATGAATGAATTAAAGACAGACAATGAGGCCAGGGAGGTGGCTCAGAGGCGAAGAGCACTGGCTGCTCTCTAGAGGACCTGGGTTTGATTCCCAGCACCCTCATGGTGGCTCAAAGCCAAATGGAATTCCAGATCCATGGGATCCTAATGCCTTCTTGTGGACTCAGTGGGGACCAGGGTCACACATGGCACACAGGCATGCAGGTAGCACAACACGCTTATATATAAATATGAACGATTAGATGGCAAGTGCATGTTAAGTAAGTGGGAAATTGAATGAAAATGAGCGATATGTGTCAATTGTTCCGAAGGATCTGCTAGGCAAGCGAAGTAATGATTAAATGGATAAAGGCTGATGTTACGGGCAGTAGGTGTGTCCCCGAAGCACAGAGTCTCTCCTGTTGCCTTCTCAGTGCCTTCTTCTTGGCCCTGTCCTTGTCAATCAACAGTCCGCCACTTACTCGATACTGAGCTGCCCTTGGAGAAGGCCACTGCCCTCTACCATCAGCGTACAGTCCTTTACGCTCTCCGAGAGGGGGTTGATCACCATCACCTCCACAGCGACTGCCACTCCTACCACCGCTGGGCCCAGCACCTGGAGAGGCAACATCCATGAGTCACCCAGCATCCTCTGCATCCCCACTTTCTGAAGCCCACGGTTCTGACTGGGCCAAAGAATGTGGCACTAGTCACCCACCTCTGCCCCCACATGCCCTGTTAGAGTAGCACAGGCTTCCCTACTCTTGAGAGATGGAGCTGGGGCCTGAGGCTCAGACCCCAGTTTTGGATACCCTGCATCAGCCCTGTCAGAGACAGGGTGGTAGATGTGGACAGGAGTCACCTTGATGGTGATGAAGTCCTCCAGAGTAATGTCCTTCTCCACCAGGAGCTTCTCCCCTTTACTGACAAGACACATGGCAGCCAACAGGATCTTCTTGTCCTCCGTCAGATCTTCTTTGTACTGAGAGTAAGATATTGTGACTGGGATCTTCTTCTCTGAAAGGCGGAGCACACAGGAAGCTAAACCCAAGGCTCAAAGAGGGTATTTTCCGACCCAAAGTCACACAGCAAGTACACCGAAGAATCCACATACAACTGGGTTCAAACCTAGGCCAGTGAGTACCAGGATACCAGGCTGTTTCTTCAAGGATGCCCAGACATCTGCACACACTCCTCATAATTATGCAAGATGGAAATGTTTGCTACACCATCTGTCCGTACCACCTGAAATTTGTTTACTGCTTACTGAGTGCTTATTATATTTCAGGTCCAGAGGAGCGAGAACAAACAGTGGCCTTCAACTCCAAGCTCATGGCGGCAACTTCCTTGTAATGCCTCCAAATATTGCTTGGCCATGAAGGGTTGGCTTTAGTCAGCACCACCAATGGTGGGCAGGCTTCACTGCTATTCCTTGCCTACACTCTTATACTTGAAATCCCATGGTCCAGATCTTCTGTGTGTATCTCTCTCTCTGACCAACTACACACACAACACCTAAAGCCATAGCTAGGTCTTGGTTCTGTTCGGATACATCTTATGTGTGTAATCACACACATACGCAAGGAGTCCTCTTTTGCTTGGCCCAGGCTCTATCATAATTCTATTGTTCTGCCATTTTATTTCCCTTTATTTCTGACCCCGGAAGCATTTGGGTTTTTACTTAGGGAAGATCCTTAAATGTCCCCATTGGCTGAGAGCTTTGCACACAGCATGCTGTTCCTGTACACCAGGAGCTTGGTCTCTGGGTTAGACCCTAGAAGGGACATCATATTGGCAAATTGCTGTGTGTTGTTCAGCTCACTGAGAAGCTGGCTCTAGAAATGTGGTTGTCCCCGTCCCCATTTCAGACACAAACAGGTTTGTTTCAAAGTGTGCTCCAAGGTCTGGGTATAGACTGCCCTACCCCGATCTGTGACAGGGAGGGGAGAGAACAGCAAAATATCCCCAGAGTAAGACACTCTGTCCTTGAGAAGAGCTGGAAGGCAAACCGTTTCCAGCAGACATCACCAGTGTTTATCACACATTCTGAAGGAGCCTGGAGTGGGAAGAGGCTCCACAAGCTCAGCCACATTGCACTCAACCGTGGAAAGAAAACTCAACCGGGAGTTCCAGCTGTCAGCCTCAACTTCCCCTTTAGTTTCTGTTGGGTGTTGTGAACACCAGAATTGGCGGTGGTATGGCTCTAGCTGTTGCTATGTTAGATACCTCACCAGAGGGAACATTACTCTATCCTGACTCTCTTGATCAGGAATTCCAGCTGGCTGCCTTAAAGGGGCTTCCCTCTAGTGCTGGGATTAAAGGCATGACTCCCTTGTACTGGAGTTAAAGGAGTAGGCCACCACCACCTGTGGATTTGTTTCTGCATTGATCTCGTGTAGCCCAGGGTAGCCTTGAACTCACAGAGATCCCATCTGACTCTGTCTCCCAAATCCTGGGATTAAAGGTGTGTGTCACCATTCCCCGACCTCTAGTGGCTTTAGCTTTGCCTGATCTTCAGACAAGATTTATTTATTAAAATACAAATAATATACCACTATAGTATATTCATTAGATGTTAGGCATTATGCCAAATACTTTATATTTATCCTTTACTTCCTTCATGGTCATAGACCATGGTTCTCCAAGAGTGGTCCTGGGAAACTCATTGAAATGCAAATTCCCGAGTTCCATCTTGGAGAACCAGTGTATGCTACCAGTGATAGGCTTGGGCAGAGTGTTGGCACCAGTTCAGAGCCCTGAGAAAGGTGGCCCTTCGTAAAGTGCAGATCCCGAGTCATGGATCTCATTCTCCTTTAAGAACTCCGAGCCCCTTCCCCCAGGCAGTGATTCTCCACAGCACCTCAGTCAGACAGGAGAGATAGACAATGACCGACTATCCACCCAACACAGCAGACACACTTTCTTCTCAAGCTCACCTGGACCGTTCACCAAGACAGCATATTCTGTGCCACAAATAACATATCAACAACTGTAAAATATAGAACTAATGCAGAGTGTGCCCTCAGACCACGGCAAATCTAACAGAAAACAATAACAAAGAGAACTGGAAAATCCAAAATGCTGGCGATGAAAGGATATAATGCTTTAAAAAAAATAGACTTATTACAAACAATGCTGCTATGAACATAGTAGAGCATATACTTTTGTTGTATGATAGGGCCTCTCTTGGGTATATTCCCAAGAGTGGTATTGCTGGTTCCAGGGGTAGGTTGATCCCGAATTTCCTGAGAAACCTCCACACTGCTTTCCAAAGTGGATGCACAAGTTTGCATTCCCACCAGCAATGGATGAGTGTACCCCTTTCTCCACAACTTCTCCAGCAAAGGCTATCATTGGTGTTTTTGATTTTAGCCATTCTGACAGGTGTAAGATGATATCTTAAAGTTGTCTTGATTTGCATTTCCCTGATCGCCAAGGAAGTTGAGCATGACCTTAGGTGTCTTTTGGCCATTTGAACTTCTTCTTTGAGAGATCTCTGTTCAGCTCAGTGCCCCATTTTATAATTGGGTTGATTAGAAAGTATGGAATATATACATATTAGAGTACTACTCAGCAGTAAAAAACAAGGACTTCTTGAAGTTTGCAGGCAAATGGATGGAAATAGAAAACACTATCCTGAGTGAGGTAAGCCAGACCCAAAAAGAGGAACATGGGATGTACTCACTCATATTTGGTTTCTAGCCATAAATAAAGGACATAGAGCCTATAACTCAGGATCTTAGAGAAGCTAAATAAGAAGGAGAACCCAAAGAAAAACATATAGGCATCCTCCTGAATATTAACCTTCATCAGGGGATGAAAGGAGACAGAGACAGAGACAGAGACAGAGACAGAGACAGAGACAGAGACCCACATTGGAGCACCGGACTGAAATCTCAAGGTCCAAAACAGGAGCAGAAGGAGAGAGAGCATGAGCAAGGAACTCAGGACCGTGAGGGGTGCACCCACACACTGAGACAATGGGGATGTTCTATCGGGAACTCACCAAGGCCAGCTGGCCTGGGTCTGAAAAAGCCTGGGCTAAAACTGGTCTCGCTGAGCATAGCGGACAATGAGGACTACTGAGACCTCAAGAACAATGGCAATGGGTTTTTGATCCTACTGCACCTATTGGCTTTGTGGGAACCTAGGCAGTTTGGATGATCACCTTACTAGACCTGGATGGAGGTGGGTGGTCCTTGGACTTCCCACAGGGCAGGGAACTCTGACTGCTCTTTGGGCTTAAGAGGGAGGGGGACTTGACTGGGGGA
Organism: Neodon shergylaensis; assembly: GCA_025134845.1. Classification (NCBI taxonomy): domain Eukaryota; kingdom Metazoa; phylum Chordata; class Mammalia; order Rodentia; family Cricetidae; genus Neodon; species Neodon shergylaensis. The sequence continues at coordinate 2,386,215 of JABTXL010005619.1, read as the reverse complement.
GGGGGAGGGAAAGGGGAGGCAGAGGTGGGGAAGAGACGGAAATCTTTAATAAAAAATAAAATAAAATAAAAAAAAAAGATAGACCTGCTACTCAACTCAGGCTGGCCTTGAACTCTGGCTCTGCCCGCTTAATCCTCTGATCACTAGGATTAGATGTTCCTGCTGTGCCTAGCTCAATACACTTGTAAAAGCATACGAGCCAAAGCAGAAATGTCAAGATAAAAGTTTAAATATTTTGAACAAAATGAAAATAAAAATACTTATTGAGGAATGTCATAAATAGGGCTTAGAAGGAAATTTTTATTATATATATAAATAAATAGTTATATATAAATAATTATAAATATATAATGGCAGGTTTAAAATTGTTAATCTAGGTATTATTAATACAGGAATATTATAATATCATGTATTATATATAATATTATATATACTATATATAATTTATATAATATTATATATAATATTATAATAACAGGAAACAGAAAAAATTAAAGCCACCGTATACCAGAGAATAGAAATAATAAGAGCTGCCGGGCAGTGGTGGCGCACGCCTTTAATCTCAGCACTGGGGAGGCAGAGGCAGGAGGATCTCTGTGAGTTTGAGGCTAGCCTGGTCTACAAGAGCTAGTTCCGGGACAGGCACCAAAGCTACAGAGAAACCCTGTCTCGAAAAACCAAAAAAAAAAAAAAAAGAAAAAAAAAAAGAAATAATAAGAGCTGGGCCTGGTAGCATATAATCATAGCTACTTGGGAGGCTGAAGTAGAAGGATCACAAATTCAAAGCCTGCTGAGTCTACAGGGTGAGTCAAGGCTAGCCTGGGAAAACTGGTGAGACTGTCTCAAAACAAAATAAAAACCTGGAGGGGGCAGGGATGGCACTTAGTGAAGAGCCTTCAAAGCATAAAACTCCACACTCCTTCAACAGCATAACAGCAACCACCAACCAGAGAAAGAAAAGAAGGAAGGAATCATACAAAAGGCACAACACAAAAGAAAGATAAAGGGAATAGCACTAATAGAGTAGAAATCAATGAAAGCTAAAGCAAAAAAGAAAAAAAAATCAGTATTGAGAATCCACCAAATCTAAAGCTGGTCTTTGGGGAAAAAAATTACCTTGAATTTATTTAAAAATTTAAACCAAGTAAAAGGATACCTAAGAGGAGCTTTTAAAACGATCTGTAATATGCTGTGTACGAAGGGCGCGCAGCGTGGCAATATTTAATTAGGGCTCTGCTTTTCAAAAGGCAAATAGGCAGTGCACATTTAGAAGGAAAACCTATCAACAGTTTGTAGGTAGGTGGTGAGATAAGAGGCGAGTTTTCTCTTTTGCTTTTTGAGTTCTGTAATGAATATGCATTATTTTGAACATGAAAAAAATGCTACGAGCCAGGAGATGTTAATTTATTCTATTACAAAGTGTCACTTTGTGATTTAGAGTTTGTGACAGGAAAATGACAAAGAGCTAAAATCGCGCGGTGCCTCCTCTGTGCGTTTCTCTGCCTAAGTCCTCAAGGTGTCTGTGCAAGGAACTGGTCCAAAGGGATGACGGTGGTTAAACTGCATCCAGCTGTATCCTTAGAATTCAGACAGTGTGGGAGAAGTGACAGAGACAGACAGATGCCACACACAGACATACACGACACACACATGTGTTTAGAGAATTAGGGAAAGACAGAAATGGGAGACAAACAGACAGAGACAGAGAGAACAGTGACACACAGCTAGGGAGACAGAAAGAGGGACGATGCATGTGAAGAGTGAGGTAGAGACAGAACAAGAAGGAGAGAGACAGATTAGGAAAAGGAAGGAAGAATAAACAACTAGGGTCCATCTGGGAATTCACACATGAAGTGTGATGTGTTCAAGGCTCATGAAAAACATCCCTGACTGATTAACAGAAAAACAACAAGGCCAGTTAAAATTATTCAAAAAAATTTCTACAGGGTATTTCACAGTGAAGTGCCAAGGATGGATTTTGGGCACATGCCCCACATGGGACGAGCCATCCACTGTGCACCCTGGAGATAAACGACTGAGAGATGAGGTGCTGGGCACTGGCAGTGCTCTGGGTGTGGAATCCTAGCCCCTCTCCACCCTGGGTAAGGAGTTCCTCTAAGCTTGGCTGCCTGGGTTTGGGTCCTGCCTCCACATGCACCAGGTGTGAATTTGAACTCTGGGCGTGGGTCTCCTTCTCTGAAGGATGGAGCCATTGCTGGTATCTGGGATGTCTGTGGACTTGAGGAGAGTGACACAGAGCGTGTCCTGTGTCTGGTGACATGCTCCCAGCATGTGCTTATTTGGTCTGTAAATAATCACATTGTTTGTGATGACTAGGTGATAAGTCACCTCACCCTCAAGGTCAGTTTGCCACCAGATGACTGTGGACTTGAATTGCCATTCTAGTAAAGTGAGCCACGGGGTCATGATTTCCTCCCCTGGCCTTCAATTTTCTTATCTGTAGAGTGGGGACAAGAGGCAGGGCACTGACATCAAAGCTTAGAGCTATCCTTCCTGGGGGTGAATGTCAATCTGGAAATCTCCCTCCCTGCTGCTCATCCCCAGTCAACCTGGAAAAGAAGGCTATTGACCAGATCCCACGAGGTCACCTGATCTTACCTTCTTGTGGCCCCAGCTTCACTGTGTGAGATTCACGCAGGATCTCTGCCACTGGCTTGCGGGTATAGAGGATGGTGGCGCCACTCAGATTGACTCGGACCCGCTGGGCCCTGGCGGTGAGGCTGGTCAAGCACAGAGCTAGTTTCAGATCCTGGCCAAGCACCGGTGGTTCCAGCACTTTGAACTTGCCAGTGATGCTGGGTTTGGTGGCCGGTTCCAGGAGGTCATCGAGCCAGACAGCACGCAAACCGGCCCTGCGGATCCGCCTCCTCCTCCCCCAGGGTTCCAAGCTGAGCAGTTTCTTCATAGCTTTGCTGTACACCTGCCTCTCTTTCCGGGACCCTGCAGGGCATCCTTACATCAGACACAGGCAGCACGCGCTCCCTCAACCCAGGTCCAGACTCTGCTGCTCTGGGCAAACTAACTGTTTGTCACCACTTTGTATTCTCCTGGCTCTTGGAGGGCTCAAACTGGAAGCCTGAGAATCATAGGGAGCCCTTTGCCAAATGCCGGTGTTTGCTTCTCTCTTTTAATATCCTCTACAACAGTTGCTAACACATTAGGTCAGGAAATTTCACATAAAAATGCAGGTTTTCAGCATCTCTGACAACTGGGGGAAAAGAAACTCATTATTGCCATCATTTTTGGCTGACTTCTTCTCGGGCCAAAAAACATCCCAAGACTCCACATTCTGAATTCCAGAAGTCTCTGCAAATGGCAGATCAGCCCCCCCCCCACCCCCAACAGCCTACCCTGACTCACACGCAACTCCTGTAATGGCAAGCTTCCCTGGTTTGTGTTCAGGGAGTAGCAGGGATAAAATCTGATTCCATTTTGAACCAGATCTTAATCACTTGGTAGCGTTTCTTAACAAGCATAAATGACTGGCCTTATGGGGTAGATTACCACCCACCCCATCCAGGGATCTACTTCCCTATGGGAAAAGGAGACCTTTAGAGTAGAGTGTTGGAGATGGCAATGAGAATAACATTCACCTGTCTTGTTTTTGTACCCCAACAAATGCAGGTTCTTCCATAAACCAGGGACTGGGGCTGTGGCAGAGGTCTGGGAGGTGACAGACTCCAGTGGCTGCTACTGCTGTTTTGCACTGTGCCCAGTCCATGTTTCCTGCTTGTGCTATTGCTACCACCTGCTACTGTTCCCGTGATCACTCCCTGTACAATTACTATCCCATTTGCATAGCTCCACAGTCCTTGGCATATGGCTAATGCATGAGGAAACAGCACTATCATTGCTGTATGTGGGAAAGCTAGCCCAGGAGAGGTGGGAGCAAGCAGAGAAGGCAGATGCCGCAGCACAGCCAACGCAGAACTGCGGTTACGGTTGCCATGCTCACATTCGGAGAGGCTCTGGCTGCAGATTTTCCGTGGGCCTCCTGCAGCCCACAGACCATCGTGGGGAGGCTGATAAAGTCTACTCCACGGCCCTCACCTTCTGGATACTTGTAGAGGCCCGTGATGTCCACACGAGAGTCACTGCCCACTGCCTTGGTACTGATGCACCTGCCAATCTTCTTCGTGTCTGAGTACACGCGCTCCCGCCTCTGGTCCTCATGCCATAGCCAGGTGATGTAGTCTGCGTTGACCTCGGCAAAGACGAAGGGGCCATCGTGGGCTAGGTGGACATCACCCTCGCGGATGGCGGTGACTGAGGCAGGGCCACACTGGAACGTGCCTGGGCAGGAGGAGGAGCATGAGTAGCGTGCTACCAGGGGGGTCTGGGTCCACCCAACCATCCCTACCTTCACTCTCCTCTTGGGGCGTGGCATCCAAAACCTGCCAGCCATCATAGGATGGGCCCAGGTCCTGTCGTGCAAACCAGCTTTCATTCCAGACATGGAAATTCCTGCCAGGGACACATGGGTAAGGCAGCTGTGTGGATGCAGAGGCCCAGAGGACGGGAGTCCTTACTGCAGACCAGCCAGGGCTGCAGCTCATAGACCACCCGTCTGCTCTGATGGACACATATTCACATTTGTGTATGCATGCTTGTGTTCACACATACCAACAACCTGCTTCCAAGATACCAGAACTCTAACTGTAGGTAAGACCAAAGATCTTGCCCTCACGCAGCTTACGCTGTCTCTGGTTAGTGTAGTCAGGCTGGTCTGTAATTCCCTACATACACCAGGCTGAACTCAGACTCCAGATCTTCTTTCCTGAGACCCTTAAGGGCTAGAAGGACAAGCATGTGTTGCCGTGCCAGGCAAAAAGTCAGGGCATCATAGTAGCAATTGGTGTGTGTGTGTCTTTATGTGTGAGTGTATGTGTGAGTGTTTATGTGTACATGTGTGTAGTTGTGTATATGTAAATGTGTGTGCATGTGTGTATAAGTGTGTGTTTATATGTGTGTATGTGTGTGTTTCTGTGTTCCTATATCTGCAAGCTTGCACATTTGTGTGTGTTTGTACCCTTGTGTGTATGAGGGCTTGTATGTTGATGTATATTTGTATATCTGTGTGCTTGCATGTTTGTGGGGTTTTTTGGGTGTGCTTATGTATCTTCTTACTCGTATGTTGGTGTATGTTTCTGTGTGATTGCATGATGTATGTATATGTGTGTCTGAGTGTATTTATGTGCATGCGTGTCTCTGTGTGCAAATGTATGTAAGATGTGCATATGTGTGTATATCCTTGTGTACATATGTATGTGTTTTATGTTAATGAAGGGGACAGAGAGGAAGACAGGGAGCCTCAAACACTATAATAAATAGTGTGTAGAAAATGAGGGGCTTGCACCGGAGAATGGCTGCTGGAAATCTGCTCTAGGTAAATGATATCTAGGATGAGGCCAATGTTCTAACGAATTAACCAGAGAAAGACTGAAGGGAATAGTATTCTGGATAGGAGGAACAGTATATACAAAGGTCAGGAGGCAGGAAGTTATGCTCAGGAAATGTGTAAGTGTGTTGGGTGTGAGAAACAGGAGGGTAGGTAGGGTGCAGGCTGTGCAGACACTGTGCAAGCCCTGGCGAGGAGGTCTTGACTGTTCTCAACTTCCTGTGCTCACAGTGAGAATATGAGATTAGGAACCGTGGTGTTACTTGCACAAGACTACATAGGAAGCAAGCAGCGAAGGGAAACCAGATTCCTGCTTTAACTGGCCTGGTGTAAGGGGGCAGTAAAATCCTTTGGGGAGGTCACTCTCATTGAAAGATACACCAATAAACACCTAGGGCTGGAGGGAGGTGACTGCATCAGGAAGAAAGGTTTGTATGAGGAGAGGAGAGAAGGATCCAGTATTTAGGACTGGACTGGGCAGCTCCTGACCCCGATTCTCAGTGGCCCGGGACCTACCACATACTGTCTTCTGTCAGGTCCTCCAAGGTCCGGCCAAAGGTGTCCACATATTTGTCCACACTCAGATTGCCATCAGTGTCATGGGCTGAGTTGAAGTTGGACACCACCCTGGTGGCGATCCCCAGGCACCTGAGGACTGTGGAGCAGAAGGTCAGAGGGAGGTGCCCAGCTCACTGCAGGCTGCTCTACTTCTCTTGCCTCAGCCCCTAGTCTCTTCGCCGTGGCTCCCCTGTCTCAGAACCACCAAGCCCTCTGGGGTCTCTCAGAGGACTTTTCTGGAGATACTCCCGTCACCCTCATCTGGGTCGGCAGGCTCTGGATCCACGCAGCAATGCCATGTACCTTTCTGAGAGGATTCCAGGACCACGGCACTGACCCATGACACCCAATGAGATGGAGGCAGAAGGAGGATTTATGCCAAATAAACAAACTGTTAGTTTTCTCTCTTCTTTAACCGGGTTTCCATGTCTTCTTCATTAATGGGAACCGATTGAGACATATGCAAATCTATGCAAACACACGAAGATCAAGGGGCATGTGTGCTGATGAGCGCTTCCCTCTCCATACCTGTGCACATGACTCCAGCAAAGACCCAGCACTGGCCATATTTGACTGGCTTGTATCTGCTCTTGAACCACTTCTGCAGGATGGCCACACTGCCACGCCAGTTCAGTGGGCTGGTGCCACCGCCATATTTGCCCTGCCATTGGCCTTGTACCACACCACGGTCATTGTTGCTGTTCACCTGAGCAGAGAAGGCCTGAGTCAATCACTGGGTGGCCATGCCCACTTTCACTGTAAAATCATTTTCAAACGTCGGGATCCCAAGTCAATGAGTCACTCTTTGCCTTTAAGTTGTCTGAAAATGAGAATACTCTGCTTTCTTAAAATACCTCTTTGTGTGTGTGTGTGTGCATGTGTGTCTAGAATGTAGAGCACATGATTAGCATGCAAGAGGCCTGGGATTTGATCTCAAACACCTCCCCAAACTAAATAAATCCCATTTTTGTACTACTTATAACTCCCAATTATCTTCAATTTGGACAGTCTGTTGTCAAAAGTCATCTATGATTTGGGAGCATTTCCTGCTTTAAATAGCCGTTTGTTAGTTAAATTTGGGACTATCAGCGATGCTGCAATCATAGTGGCAGTCTGGAGCCTGTTGAACGCTACTGTGTGTCAGGCACTGTCCCAAGGAGTTTCCGTCTAGAGGGCTAACTTGTTTTAAGTCTACAGTGTAAAGTCTTTTATCCTCCTGTCTCTCCCACCAGAGAAAAGTGAAATGCCAAGGGATTAGGGGACCTGCCCAACTCGATTAGCAAAGGTGTGATCCACGAATTCAGGACTTGGACTTGCAGTCTATGTGTCTGTCACTGGACTGCAGTGTGCCAGGGCTGGGATCCTCTACTGGTGTTGACTCTCTGACCTCCATCATCGCTCTGAGGTCTTGGGGGGAACTGAGGGCATCGAAGAAATACACCTCTACTTTTAGAATCTCATGACATTGACACCTGCACAGGGTCGAGGCTGCCATTAATAACAGACCAGAGGACCAGGAAAGTGGCTGTGAGATGTGTCTCCTAGAAACGATAGGGATGCTACACCTATGACACCGCAACAGAATGGCGGCCTAAACAGGACCTGAACTAGTATAACCCCCATAGGTATGCTAACATAGAAGGGGGAAATCTCACGGGGCCCTACCTTTAGAAAAAGAACTCTAGACAACTAGGAAATGATGAGACTGGGAGAAATGGTTTCCCCAGGGAGGAGCTCCCTAATCTGTTATGCAGTACCAAGTGGTCAGTCCTAAAATCATACATACACAAGACACACTAAACAGACTAAGCAGGTTGTGTAGTGATATTTTGTTTGTCATCTAATAAATAAAGATTGCCTGAAGATCAGAGTGCAGAGCTAAGTCACTGGTTATCCATAGAGGCCAGGGAATGGTGGTGCACACCTTTAATCCCAGCACTCGGGAGACAGAAGCAGACTGATCTCTATGAATTCAAGGCCACCCTGGGCTATACAAGATTGAATCTGTCTAAAAAAGAAACAGAGCTCACACAAAGGTGATCCCAGTACTTGGGATTCCATGCCTGGGCAGAGAGAGGAATATAAGACCGGAGGAGACAGGAGCTCAGAGCAGTCTGAGGTTTCATAGACAGAGCTTTCAGTCTGAGGTTTTGTGGAGACAGGATCGTGCCCTTTCGGTGTGAAGATTCAGTAGAGGTAAAAGGTCTCTCTAGAGGCTGGCTCCTTTATTTCTCTGATCCTTCAGCATTTACCCTGATATCTGACTCCAGGTTTTTATTAATAAGACCAATTAGAATTCATGCAACAAGGTTGTATTTGTATATTTAACTATATTACATTTTAGCTTTACATACACACAAACACACACACACTAACAATGGAAGAAAAAGAGGTCATGCTTTTGAGAGACAGAAAGGGTAATGTTACATCGGAGGGATTGGAGGGCAGAAAGGGAAGGGGTATAATAATATAATTGTATTTTAATTAAAGAAATGAAAAAATAGTGGGCTCTCTTCCGGCCTTCTGAGGCATGTGGTCTCTCGCTTGTGACCGGTTAAAGTAGGCACTCCTTCCCTAGATCAGTGGGGTCTGGGCCTGTACCTTTTTGCCTGAAATGTCCTGAGACTGCTTTGATCACAGAAGTGAGGTCACTGGCCAGACCCACCAGCCTGGAGGCCTGGCTGGGAAGTCCAGCAGGCATGACGTGGGCAGCTACCAGCTACCAGAGCTAAAGGCTTGAGATAGATGACTCTAGCCAACAGCCTTGGGGATCCACAGCCATTCAGGAATCCCCAGCAGAAGCATCCAGGAGCTGGGTAAGCCAGTCTCATGGTGTCCTGCCAAATCCGTGACCTACAGAAGTGAATGTAACACAGGGTTTGATAGCGTGGACTCTGGCTGCGGTTTATCATGCAGCAATATGGAAACCTAGAAGTGAGTTGGTGAGATTCTTAGGGTTTGGTGCTGAGGCTAGTTTGGGGTATCCTTGAAGGAAAGCTATGTAGGGACAGTAGTGGCCTCCTTACCATAGCACTGATGATCCTGGTGACATAGACTGGGTCATGGCGGTGGGACACATCGGTGGCCGGGTCATCCTGGTGGCTAGGACTTCGGTCCAGGATGGAGAGGCAGATGTTCAGGATGTCCTCTTCAAACTGCTCCCAGAGAAGCTATACTCAGAGGCCAGAGTCTTACCCACGTCCCAGGCCCTCCCACGGCCCCACCTGATCTGCTGCTTGTGTTTGTGTCAGCTGGCATCAGCTGCCGCTGGGGACATTAAAATCCTTCTGCAAAGGGTCATCTGGGAACCAGGAGTTCACTTTCCCATGATTCCCCATGATGGTCCTTGAGCCACACACCTACCTTACTGACACACTCCTTTCCTTCACATGTTTCATGCATGTTTGGATCAGCTGACAACATTTAAGAACTAGGACTTTTTTTTTATTCAAATTTTCTCTGACATTCTGAAAGTTTTAGCAATACTGGGCTCCCGTGTAAGAAGAGGCTGTGGCTAAGGGCTGTAACTCTCTAGATGGACCCTAAACTGGGTGTCATAAGTGACCAGTCCCTGAGCCCTTAGTGCTTTAGACCCCCAGCCTGTCCTTAGTCGGGCAGTCAAGTCCCATGTGACACCCAGAGCCTACACAGGAAGAGTCCTTTAGTAGACTCTACACTCCCTTGATTTCTACCCCGAGTTGCTTGGAATGCTCCCCCTCCTGCCCATCTGGGTCTCGTCTAATGAGGCCCCTAACCTAACCTAACCTAACCTAACCCATATGTGGTTCCTTTTACCTTCTGAGCTGCCTTTGCTCCATTCAATACACCCCCATTTCCTTCCCCCATTGTCACTGGTCTTGTAGCTATAGTCAGCCCTGTGTGAGTAGGTTCTGTATCCTTGTGTCTGAACTGGATATATGTATGGTTTTTCTCCTTACCCTTCCTTGAACAACGCAGCATAACTACTTAGACTCAGACCAACAGTGGCAGCATGACTTGGGAACTTGTTTAAAATGCAGGTTCCTAGGCCTGGCCCTACAGCTGCTCTCACGGAACCCAGCTACCTGCTGTTTTAGGAGATCTCCTATGACTCTTGCTTGAAAACCATGGATTTAAACTACTTATCTTTCCACACAGGACTGGAGTCTAATTTGAACTGTATCCAAAGTAACTTCCACCTTTCCAAGTGTCCAGGACAGGCCTTGGCGCAGGGGTGGTATTTGAGTGAACGAATGAACGGATTCACCTGCCCTTATAGTCAGCCGCTTGCCCTTCCTAAGGAGGAGGTGGGGAGACAGAAGTCTCCCAGGCTGCCTTACCACCCAGCCCTGGTCCACCCCCTTTGGTTGTGCCCCTGAAGACCTGCCCGTAGTTCCAGCCCTGGGCCCGGATGTACTTCTCCACGCCTCGGAAGATGATGCCACTGTCGTTAAGCACGTACTCCTGCCTCTCCTCCTCTGAGTCCAGAAACACGTCGTCTTCTGAAAAGCAATGAGCAGGCCCCATGTGGGTGGAGGTTCGTCCCTATTGGCCTGGGAAGGGCTTAGCAAGATGAGAGAGCTTGGAGGCAGACTTCATCAGGGAAAGTTGCTCACTGGCTCCATGCATCTCAACTAAGACATCTTTTCTGAGTGCCCCCCCCGACTGAAACAGGACCTAATCCCTTGAATCCGGATACGGTAGATGTCCCACCTTGATGCCAACGGCAGCCTTATATTTTCTAAACATTAATAAGGTCCTGATCCTAGCTACCCCCTGCTGAGGCCTTGTCTTGTGACTGTATGTTACAGGACTAGCTGGATGAATTCTCAGCACATCTACAAGAGTCAGGCACTGTTATTATTCCCACCTTGCAGGTATGGAAACGGCCTCATGGAGGGATGCAGCTTAGAACTGTGCCTCCCCTCCCCCGTGCATGCATGCTCTTACCCACTTTTGAGCCTCTCCTACTTTTCTCAGGCCTCCTTTGACCTCCTGGACTCTCATATCAGAAGCCTCTCTCTCCCAGCCCTTCTACAGGTTCTGTTTCATGCCTGATAGTGTGGGCCTTCTACCTGGTCCCAGTTCTTGGTTTTTGTCTTCCTGTCCCTTATCTTGCTTCCAAGACTCCTGCCCCCGCAGATAGACCTGCCTCTGAGGATGGCTTCCGGGGGACCCTTGGTCTCAGTTACAGCAGTTCCTACCTGGACACCAGGGATTGAACAGGAGAATAAACTGGCCCAGCTTGCGGTCACTGTGTTTCCGGCGGGAAGAGGCCCTGGCACTGAGCGTGTATCGGCCAATGACTGCGTTGGGAGGGCTCGCGAGGGTGACGGTGACAGTATTCTCCGTCAGTTCCTCTTTTGCAGCTGTCCAGGTGTCCCCCATTTCTAGCTCTGCAGTCTGGAATATGGCTTTGGTGTGGAGAGCCTCAGACGCGTGGGGTCCTGGCAGGGAGGAGAAGGGATCTAGAGATCCTGCCTCTTAAAAGTGTTGCTTTAGAGAAACACAACGCGATCGGCCTAGAAGCCCAGAGTTTATACCCCAAATGCTGGAAGGCTTTAAAGGGAAGGACGGGGCAAGTCCCTTCCCTGAGGGGGAGCAGGGGGACAGTGGACCCCTCTCAGCTGCCCTGACTCCCAACTATCCCTTGGGCAAAGAGAAAGTGACAGCTGAGCTCTTATCTGGCTAGAAAAAGAAAGAAGAACCTGGCCTCTGAAAGTAACTGGGTATTTTCCATGTCCTTTACGTATAAAGGACTCTGGAAAGGTCACCTCTCCCAGCTGGCTGTGGCGTTTTTTCACCTTTCCCTTGGGAACTGCGGTTAGAAGCCCTCGGGACTCAGCCCACTTCCCAGGCTCTTGCTTCTTCCCAAAGCCTGGGCTACTCACTGAAGAATCTCAAATTACTGGTCATAAAATCAGTAGTCTGTGAACCACTAGGGGTTGCCAGCAAGGCCAGTTACCTGTCTCCACAGTGAAAATGAGGGCCTCCTCGCTGTCCAGGGCTCTGCTCAGATCCAGGGTGAGACTGAATAGCTGGCCTCTTCGAACCACCAGCTCTGGGCAAGGGTAATCTTGGGTGTGGTGGGCAGCACCATTTTCTGAATGCTGCCAGTCCACCTTGGTGACTCGGACCCCTGAGCAGGGAGAGGAGAGAAGTGAGGTCAAGTTTCTGAGGCTACTTCATCCATCCCCGGTTCTGTCTTCCATCTGCTTCATCCTGTCAATGCTGGTCCATTTATTTATGACATACCATTGGTTCTTGTTATCAACACGATTAAATTCTGTAAAGTTCTTAGGCCTCAAATCCCAGTAGAGGCAGGTGGATCTCTATGAGTTTGAGCCAGCCAGAGCTATATAGTGAGGCCTTGCCTCAAAAAACAAAAACAAAAGCAGAAAACAAAAAACAAAATCCCTAGCCCCAAATGAACTAACAAAACAAACAAAAAAACCATACAAACAAAAATGCAAAAATATGAAAGTTGAAACTAGAAAGCAGTTTCTTGTTCAGATTCACCCGAGAACATGGATGTACTACCTCAGCCTTTAAAAAAAAATTGTCTGGAGGTCTGTGAATAGCTAAGAAAGTGCCAAGAAAATTGATTATAGAGTTAAAATGAAATTGAGCAAGTAGGGTAATTCCTATCTACAGAATAGACCAATGCTGAGGATTGGTGACATAGTCTTTGCATCAGCTTAGTGTCTGGGTGCCTAGATAGACTGGTGAACAGAAAGATACGGTGTGGTCTTCAATGATGGCACGGTGAAGCTCAGTGCTCATGGGCAGGGCCTCTGAGTCAGCTACAGTGGCCAGAGCTTGACTTGACCATCTATTGGATGAGCTACTTTCTTTTCAAATTATCTTTATCTTAGTTTTTAGTAGAATGGGAATAATGATGCCATCGGGGAGGTTGTGAGGACAACTTCTTGTCATTTAAGTCACCCAAAACACGAGAAATAAATATTCATCATTATGTTCCAAATGAGCAGGTGCATCACCTGAATAGTTAAGTCCACACTGGGCTAATTACTGTTTGGATACCCTCTGTCAGGAACACAAGGGCTGAAAGGACAATGACGGAAGGACCTGATGAAGTCTACAGAGTGACAAACAAGATCTCCTTGGGAAGGTGGCATTGGGGCTAAGTCTTCAATTGGTGGGCCTGTCCAGGGGAGAGAAGAAGGATGAATCTGACCTTAATCCCAGAATCCTCATGCTTTGTGTATTTGAGGTCCTGTAGTTTCGGTATTGCCTGTCATACTGGGTACTGGGGACCCTACAGTCTGCAATGCTTCTGACACCAAAACTTGGAGGGAGACAAGGAATGGACTGTGGTACTCAGATATCCATGGGTACTGTTGTACTAGTACATTGCTTCTTGTATCCCCCCACCCCCGCTTCCTGTCTACCACAAGGGGAACAGTCCTCTTCTGCCACACATTCTTGTCACCAAGTTGTTATGGTCAGGCATGGGTAGGGCCAAACTGAATCTTCCGAAACACGAACTAAAAATAAACCCTTCCTCCCTTAGGTAAGATATTTAGTAATAATATACACATTGTTGGAGCTTTCCAAAATGTTCTGCCATGAATAGTGACACTTCTTGAGTTGGATTTGGCCTCCACCACACCCCACAAGAGTAAGTCTACATTTGTAGCTAATAACTCCATGGTACTTTACATGTTGCCTGACCAGAATGCCTTGTATTCTGATAAAGCTGTGATAAGCATTCATATAATTAACTATATTGAACTAAAATCTGCGGTGGAATAATCCTTCTGCACACTGTGAAGATGAGTTGCTCTCATTGTTAATAAAAAACTGGCCAATGGATAGGCAGGATTTTCAGGGAAGAGAGAATGCTGGGAAGAAGGGCAGAGTCTTAGGAGTTATGAGGAGATGCCATAAAACACAGAGCGAACAGGATGGGAAGTATGTACATGAGGTAAACCAGCCTTGGGCAGCACATAGATTAGTAGAAATGGGTTAATTTAAGTTATAAGAGTTAGCTAAAAATGAGCCTAGGCTATCGGCTGAGTATCTATCATTAAGTCTCTGTGTGGTTATTTGGGGACTGGCTGGCAGGACAGAGAGGTTCAGTGGTCTAGATGGAAAAGTCCACCCACAAAAATTGATCTCTTATTTACCTTTTATAGTACAAGTAGAATATAATAATTGTGAAATGATAAATGGAGCCAGTAATATACATCAAATTAGTTTCAAGAAATTAGTGACAAGAAAACTGACGTATTAGTAATCTATTGCTGTTTAATCAATTTGCTTACCTCAGAGTTTGGCTGAGGGAAGCCAGAATTGCTACACTCATGCTATGTGCTAGTTTCTTTGTCAGCTTGACACAAACTATAGTTAAGTGGGAAAACAGAACCTCAGTCAAAGAATTGCCTTCATCAGATTGGCCTATGGGACATCTTCTTGATTGTTAATTGGTGTAGGAGGGCCCATCCCACTCTGGTTAGTGCCATCCTTAGGCAGGTGGGTCTGGGCTGTATAAGAAAGGTAGCCAAGCAAGCCTGGGGGAGCAAGCCGGTCAGCAGCATTCCTCTCTCTTCCTCAGTTCCTGCCTCCAGGTTCTTGCTTTGAGCTCCTGCTCTGGTTTCCCTTGATGAGGAAGCTAAACAAACCATTTCCTTTTTAAGTTGGTTTGGGTCAGTGTTTTATCATAGCAGTAGAATGCAAACTAAGACCTGCCGTTTCTGCGCATCAGGAGCTTGCTCAGTGCTCATCAGGCCAGTGTACGTCTGGAGTTCCTCACGGGCCGGATCACACATTAGCTGGGCTGTACTTGTCTGAAAACCTGTTTGGGGCTGGAGGACCCGCTTCCAGTGTGCTTGACTCACAGGGTTGGAGAAGTGGATTTAAGTCGAGAACTTTAGTTCTCTACGTGGGACTCTCCCTGTGCCTAATTGTCCCAAGACTGGGGACACCTGGTTTCCCTCCAGGAAAGTGATCTAAGAGACCAAGGAGGAAGCTGCAAAACCTTTTATGCTGTGACCTAAATATTCTATTAGTTATGGCAGTTACAAAGGTCTGCCCAGATTCAAGGAGAGGAAACATTCTCCCTCTTGAAGAAAATGTCACTCATATTTTTGAAGAGACCACAGAAAGTTAAGAAAGGCAATGATATGTGAAACTCAAATAATATTGTTATGGGTTAGATATAAAATGCCCACCCCCAAATGTGCTGGGGCTTTGTCCCCAGGTGCTGGTGCTATTTTGGAAGATTCTTGAAGCCTTAGGAGGTGGGTTTTAGGTAGAGAACATAGGCCACTCACTGGGTGGGGTGTGAGTACTTGGGAAATATTGTCCTTCTTGTGTCTGTTTCCTGTCTTCATGGGGGTAAAAACCTCCTCTGCCACATGCTTGGCACCATGATTTTCTGCCCAAAAGAATGTTGCTAAGTGACTATGCCCTAAAACTGCTAAAGCTGTCAATCCAGATGAATCTTTATCCCTTTAAGTTACTCTCCCTAGCATTTTGTCATGGCAGCAAGAAATGTACTGATACGAACACCTTTAAATAGTTATTTCCTGCCTAAAGGTACCTGGGATCTCACCTCTATTTTGTTTGGTGTATACAGCAGACATATACCAATTGTGGGTGGAGACATGGAATAGGTTTTATTTAGTAAGACTTCCTATGAAACAAGTAGTTTTCTAAGTCCTTTATAAATGTTGTCTTCTTTGATCTCCGTTAACCATTTGAGGGATATTTGTCTCAACTTTACGAATGGAAGCAGGAAGAGTCACAGAACTTTGCAAGCAGTGGAGCCTGGACACTTGCACTTGAATCTGCACTTGCATGGAGCCCCTAAACTCTGCTACCTTTGCCCCCACAAGCATCACCGGCCCAGAGGTCCCAGACTCTAAAATACAAGAGGAATCTGCATCATGGTCATTATAGCAGGTTTGGCAAGGGTCATGAGTGGAAGAAGACAAAGGTGGTGATTTGGGTGAGAAATGTCCCCCATAGACTTTTGGTGGCCAGTTGGTGGCATTACTTAGGGAGCATTAGCTAATCCAGTTGTGCTGGAATAGTATGTCACTGGGGACAGACTTTGAGATTAAAAGCCTCGATCCACTTCATGATCATTGTCTCTGATTCAGGCTTCTGTTTGAAGACGTGAGCTCTCTGCTTCCTGCTCCGGCTGTCATGCTTGCTGCCGGGCTTCCCTGGCATGATGGACTCCTATCCTTCTGGAACCAAGAGTCAAATAAACTCATCTATGAGGTGTTTGTGGCAATGGTGTCTTTTATCAGGAAAGTAATGAACATAGAGTAACTAAAACAGAAGTCGGCACCAGGGAGTGGGCTGCCGCTGGGAAGAGCCAGAGCTGTTGTTTGGAGGAGTGTGGAAGTCTTTGGAACTTTAGGCTAGAAAAGCGGCTGGATGTGGCAAGCAGAGCTTCCTCTGTTCTAGCAGGAGCCCTGAAGACAGCAGTGGTCAGAGTAATGTGGACTGTGAGAGGCTTAGCTCAGGGGGTTTCAGAAGAAAGTGAAGGTTTTTTAGCAGTAGTTGGGCTAGAGGCCGTTCTTGGGTTAGAGTCTGGCTGCCTTCTGTCTATAACCTGAGAACTTTCCTGAAGCTAAATTAAAAAGCAAAGGACTAATTTCATTGGTGGAGGAAATTTTAAGACTGCCGGGATGTTGGATCTGTGATGGTGATTTTTGATAACCATTATGCAAATCAATAATCATAAAGCAAATCTACAATGAAAAAGAGCAGGTGGGCCGAAGTGAAATACAAAATGCACAGTGGGGAGAGGAAAAAGAGCACTAGGAGGCTTAACGTTACAGCCAAGGTGTGCACCAGAAGAGAGGCTGTGATTGGTAGAGAGCCGCACAGTTAAGGAGAGGTCTGCTCTGCACTGGAATAAAGGGAAGGGTGCCCTCAGGGGAGGACCCCACCCAGCTAAGCTTCCAGCTTGTGGAGGAGCACAAGCAGTCCTATTTGCCCAGAAAGGAACCAGACAAAAGAGGTTGGTGCTGATGACTCAAAAGGGTCAGGGTCGATCCCATACTGGAGCCAGATTTGACAGTGTTGTCCGCATGGTGCTGGCTTTATGGGCAGAAAGGATGGAAAAGTCGAGAGGTTGTGGACTATTCCTCTGTAGTTTCAGAGAGCTGCTAAGGCCGACAGCATACTGCAGGGGAGTCCCTGCATGTGAGCAGAAGAGGCCCTCAGAGGTCACCGTGTGACACTGTGAAAGTGAAGCTTGGATTGCATTGGCGAGCAAAGGTTTTGGAGATGTCAGATCCATGGGGTATCTCTCTGTAAGAGCTGCATACAGCAAGTGGAACCAGCCTGAGGGGGGGGGGAGAAGGAGGGAGGGAGAGAGGTGTTCCCGGCTGAAAAGCTGGAATGGTGGAGTTGTACAAGCCCTTTGATGATGACATGGAGTTACTGGAATTGATGTTTTCCTCTCTGGGTTCTGATCTTGCTTTGATCCAGTGTTTCTGTACTATGTACCCATTCTACCCCGTTGGAATGGTAATGTATAGTCTATGCTATTATATGTTGGAAGTATGTAATTTTCTTTTTTATTTTACAGGAGGTTACAATTAAAAGATTGCCTGAGTCTCAGAAGAGACTTTGGGCCTTTAAACAGGCTTGAGACTGTGGAAGACTGCTGGGAATTTTAAAGTTAAATCAAACACATTTTGCATTCGGATGTGACCACAAACCTCTGGGGACCAGGGAGTGGAGTGTGGTTGTTTGAATGTCCTCCAAGATCGAGGTATTTGAGCACTTGGTCCCTAGCTAGTGGCACTATTGAAGAGGTTTAGGAGGTGTGGCCTTGTTTGTAAAAGTGTGTCACTGGGGATGGGCTTTGCTATGCTATTGGAAGCCTCACACACTTTGTTTCCTCTCTTCCTTGTGCTCTGGTTTGAGATGAGCTCTCGGCTCCTTGCCCTGGGTGCCATGCCTTCCGACTATGCTGGTCTCTGGAACAGTAAGTCAAGTAAACTCTTCCCTGTATACATTGCTTTTGGTCACGGTGTTTATAATAGCAGCAGAGAAGTAGCCAGCACAGCAGGTAATGATGCTTTCCTTCTTAAAGTCTAGTTTTTTTTTTCTTAGCTCAAGGACCATTTTATTAGAATTTTAAAGAAAAATAACAGGACAGGCGAGCTGTCAATCTCAGCAGTGCTGGGAGGACAGAGTTGGAGAGGAGGAGGAGGGAAGCCACGCTTCCTCAGTTAGGGTCCCAGGAAGCAGGCACATTTGGCAATGGACCTTGGAAGCCACTGTAGAAAGAAGCAGGACTCTTCAGAGAAACAGAAAGAAGGTCCAAAGGAGACTCTGATCCCCCAAATTCCAAAAGGCAGTCCAAATGTCTCGAAGTGAGCTCAGCCTGGACTATAGAAGGATTTCTGGGGGTTAGATAGAAGCCACCATTTCTCAGGAACTTGTGAAGCTGGTTCCCCTCTACCGAAAGGAGCCATTTTCCATTATCACTGGCAGAAGGAACAAAGGCTACCTATGTGTAACAACATATACAACGTGTGTGCTGGCCTCCAGCCTCACAAGTACCTGTTACACATTTCTGAGCCCACATTAGTGTTCTGGTCCTTTTCACCTCCCCTCGCCTGAACTCCCTCCAGCTCATGGACTTCCCTCCTCCAGCTGCTCATTCTCCGTATATCCCTGCTATTCTCCATATCTCACCACACCCCCTCTCTACTTGCTTTCCCCTCCCACTTTTCTCCCTCATCCCATTCGCTCCTGCCTATCTGTGAGAAGGATGCAGATGCCTCAGAAGGTGACAGGAGTTGGTGTGATCTGGGACAAAGAAAGAGGAAACCAGCCCAGATTCCAAGGACCCTCACCAAATCTTACCCCCTTTTACCCACCCTGAGCCATGACAGGGCTGAGATAAATTACCTCCCAATAACCTTTATCTCCTACTCCTGGGATGAGTCAGGACCGTCGTATCATTACGCTTGAATCTCAGAACCATCTCTCTCATGGCTTCCTAGACTAAGGTCAAGCTTCTGCAGCTGACCTACCGCCTACTTTTCTTCCTTCCTTACCCTCCTCCCATTCTCCCTTTCTCTCTGACAGTGTTTCGTGCCATCCAGGATTCCCTCAAACTCAGCATGTAGCCAAAGATGATCTTGAATTCTTTTTTAAAATTATAGTTTTTAAAAAATTTTTGAGATTATAATATTACAGCATTTTCCCCAATTTCCATCCTCCACGTTCATATACCCCTTGCTCTTTTAAATTCGTGGCCTCTTTGTCTTTGTTTTACACACACACACACACACACCACACTCCTAAATACATAAATATATAACCTGCTCAGTCTACATAACATTATTTGTAGGCAAACTTTGAACTTTATCCTTACTTCTGCATCCTAAGTGCCAACAAAGGCACCTGTCATTAATCCTAGCTCCCTCAGCTGAATTTTAAAAAAAATATATTATTATGCATATTTCTATACTTGCATGATGTGTATATAGGCATTTATGTGCATGCATAATGAATGTATGTGTGTATGTGTGTGTGTGTGTGTGTGCACGCATACACACATGGATGCATAGTATACATGTAGGGATCAGAGGACAGCTTTGTTAGTTCTCTCCTTGCACCTTTACATGGGTTCTGGGAATTGAACTTAAGTTTTCCAGGCTTGCACAGTAAGCAACTTCATTGCCTGCACCCGTTGAGTTATCTCACTGGTCTTCTGCGAATTCTTGCAGCTTTTGAAGAGGTAGCTTACCCACCTAGACACGCCAGCAAGCTCCTTTTGCTAAGCTAATATCGTCATTCTTTCAACTTCTCTCCATTCCCTCTCCTATACGGCTCTTTCTTTTATGCCTTGGTGGTTCCGCAGGGATATTAGCCTAGAAACCGTGACCTGCCATCTCGTTCCAACTTTATACCTCTTTACAGTCCAGGAGGTCCCCGTCCCCATCTCTCTATGATCTGCCCTTGGAGATGCCCCTGAGGTGACCTAAGTCATCCAGACCCATTGGCATCACACCCTCCTGCCTTGCCATCTGTGAAATGATGGTTAGGACTCTGTGAGCTGGGAGGTGGAAGAAAAGCCACAGTTATGGTGATTACATCCAATTCTATCCTAACTGGTGTCTCCCTAGTTGAGGGAGCAGTGAGACCAAAAGCACAGAGGAAGAAAACTTACACACAAAGCGGCGTGAAGGAGGAAGCAGTTACATACGTAGGTCACAGTTGTCAAGAAACTCAGTGACACTTCCCCTTCACCCCAGCTCAGATCCTGCTCTCTGAAATGAAAGCTTCTGTCCATAACCTATGTTCAAGGATGTTTCACACTTGTTTTCTCTATGTTTCTTTCCTCTGAACTAAGAGCTCCATGAAGCTCAGCCCTGGTTCCTATCCTCCCTGGCCCCCGAGAGTCTGAGTTAGGGCTTGGGACCTCACAGATGCTCAGTGAATTTTAGGTAAGGGGTGAACCTCTCTCTCTGCCCCTTGGATGGGGTATGATAAGGAATATAATGCTTACAGAAATCTGGGGCTACCCTTGGTGGACCAGACCCCCCACATCATGCTTATCCCATACCCCACCCCCAACCCAAGCAGTCCTGTGCTGATCCTGTCTTTCCGCCTAACTTCTTAGTTTTGCAAAACCAAGGAACAAGCGGCAGGGTATCTATGTAGCCCCCTGATAAGACTGGCAGACCTGCTGCTGAGTCCTGGTGAGACCTGGGCAAGCTGTTCCCTCTCTTCGGAGCCTCTGTGATTCTATCTGTGAAATGACCCAGAAGGACCTCATGGTTTGGGAAGTCTGTGGCCAGCTGCTGAAACAAGTACCTCTGGTCCCCAAGTGCTCCTTTTGGTCTTCTAATCAGCGTGCAGATGTGAAAATGGTTACACAGCTCCTTGCCAGGTGCCAGGGAGGGGCTAGGGCAGGCAATACCTGATCTGGAACTTCTCTGGTTGACAGAACTTAACGCCTGAGGACAGCATGGAGGGCATATTACCAGTTCCTAGGCCTTCTCCCTTAGGGAAATGCAGGGTGAGCCTTCAGTCCCAGGCTCAGAACCCACAGAGGCTCTGTGTCAAAGGCTGGGCCCATCAGGCAGAGAGAAAAAAGGGCCCAGTGTATGTACTGTGAACCCCGTAGACACCCGTCCTCCCCAAGGCTTTCCTGCTTCCTTCCTTTTTCTCACTCACTGTCTCCCCCTGGTCTCCCTTTGCATCTTCATCAGGCACTATGAACATAAGGTCAGAGGTACACAGCTGAGTTCCAATGTAGGTTGTGCTCCTTGTGGACCATGGGAACTGGAGTAAGTGAGTGAACTCAGTCTCCTGGTGGGAGTGGTTCGCTGATGGTTCCTGCTGTGGCGTATTAGGGGATTAAATGAAATGATCCACAGTAATCAGAACATGACCTGACACACACTAGGAACTCAGCAAATACGTTGTTAATCACCTTACTATCACCAGTGTGTATACACCAGCTCCTGGCTGCCACTCCAGTGTTCTGTCAATCAATGCCCTTCTGACTCACGTGCTCGCTGTCTCTGTGGCCCTGTGAAAATCGTTGGGCCCCTCTGAGGTTCAGATGCCCTTCCCTGGGAAGTGGAGGTTATAATGCCTTCCTCCTATGGTTTTGAGAAGCACTGGGTAATGTAGACAATGACCAACTGTACCAGTTAGACAAGGAGATTTCGAGAGTGGAAGGGGAAGCCATTAACAAACACTGTAGAATTGCAGGCTCCAACCAGAGGGGATGATGTCCCTGTGAATGGGGCACTTAGTTCCAGAGCCACAGTTAGGGGCTCGTGGGGGGGAGGGTTAAAATTGTCATCTCCTTTCCAAAACCGCTCCCTCTCTCCCTGCCCCCCCTCCCCTGTGCACACACTCTGGTTGGTCTTCATGGCTGAAGCTACTGCCCCGCCAGCCTTGGAACAATTTTTAGCTCATCCTATTCGATCTGTTCTGTTGCTATGGAGACACCGAGGCTCAGGGTGAGCAAGGGACTTCTCTCATTGTCAACATGCCATTCCTCCAGCTCCAGGGACAAGAGTTCTAGACACAGTCTATTGCACTCCAGGTTACTCTCAGTTTGGCCCTCGCCCACTCCTGGTCCTGCCAGCCTCACTCCCTCCTCTTCTAGCTTACGTGTTTACCAGCTGCCCCTAAAGATCAGCATAACAAGAAGCCCTGCATAGAGAAGGTTGTGTCCCACTCACTCCCTTGCTCCCTGCCATGATCTCCACACCTACCCTAGATTCTCACACTTTTCTTCCACATCACAGTGACACCACAGAGCTATGTGACAATTCTTTGTCCCAGCCTGACATGGCGCCTAGCGAGACTGAGCATAAAAACCCTACCGAAGCTGGTCATATCGTCCAGACTCAGGCCTCGGTATAATTGTTTTTTAATGGGCCTCATTATGGCTGTGCCCTGAGCATGCATCATGAGCATCTGAGCTCCATCACTAAATGATTAATGGGGAGTTGCCCAAAGCCTTCCTGGAGCTGCTGCTTCATCTCCCTTTCCTTCCTGGTCCTTTGGAAGCTAGCATCTCTCACTCAAGGTGATAGTGACCCATCAGCTTCAACCAATGGGTTCTAAGAGCCAGTCCCTCAGGGGGCATGTCACCAAGACTTCTGAACTGAAATTGTTGTCATTCATTGATGCCTAAAGGGTCTTGTTGCATTTGCTAATACTGATCAACTATTACTAATACCAAAGACCCATGCCAAAGAGAATTCTGGGACCATATCCAGGCTTTGGGACCGACTAGTGATATCTGTCTGAACAGGACAGGAGGGAGGGTCTTTTTTTTGTAATGGACATAGTCTCTATCAGGCTCTGGTGCCCCATTTACCCAGGATCCAAGGAGGGAACACCCCAAAGAAGCTAGGAGAACCCAGAAAGCATGGGAAATTGAATCCAATACAACATTCACTTTGTATGCTGGGCATCTTGCCTCTGACTCCGGCATTTCATTTTATTTGTGGGTATGTGTATGACGTGTGCCTGTATGTTTGTGTTTGTTGTGTGAATTCCAGAACATACATTGGAGGACAAAGTATATCTTCAGATGTCAGTCCTCTCCTTCTGCATTGTTGGGGACAGGGTCCACTTGTTGTCTGCTGCTGTACACACCAGGCTGGCTGGCCCGTGAGCTTCTGGGGATTCTCCTGTCCTCATCTCCATCTCATTGTAGACTGTTGGGATTACATATGTGTGCCACTCTCCCTGACTTCACACGCCTTCTGGGGATTTGAACTCAGACTCTTATGCTTGAACAGCAGGCCTTTACTCGCTAAGCCATCTTCCCAGCTCCTGACCCCAATATTTTACTGATGGAGACTAGTGGTCCCGCAACAAAATAGTCACAGATCTGACACTGGTGTTCCACACATTGGCTTTGTCCTTACTCGGTAATAAAGTTTGGCCTTGCTAAATCAATGCTTACAGAAAGAATATGCAGGTCGTGAAAAAAAAAATCGAACCCAGAGAGAAACAAAGCCAGCTTTCTCTACATCAGCACTGGATGGGGAAGCAGCCTCAACTTAGGAAACAGCACCTGCTAGGAGCCAGGCAGGCATGACTGTCCACTAATGCTGTCCACTACCATGAAGAAAAATGAAGTTAAAATATGACAGGGAGCTGGGTGGTGGTGGCGCATGCCTTTAGTCTCAGCACTCAGGAGGCAAAGGTAGACAGATCTCTGTGAGTCTGAGGCCAGTCTGGTCTACAAGAGCTAGTTCCAGGACAGGCTCCAAAACTACAGAGAAACCCTGTCTCCAAAAACAGAAACCAAACCAAACCAAAATAAAACGACAAGGAAAAGTCACCCGCATTTGAAAGAATAAAACTAAATAAGAGTTGATTGACACATTTTCCCATGATGCTGAAGTGTGGGAAATAGCAGGTGTAAAACTGAGAGCATCCCTTAGAGACCTCCGACTGCAGGCTCCTGGTTCTGCTGGCTGGTTCCCACGGATTTCAACACCTAACAGGGTTTGCTGTTTCTATTCCCTGTGTTGGAGCTGTGCTGTGGGGGCCTGTGGGGACCCATTTCCTGAGTCTACTGTCTTTTAGGCTCATGCTAGCTCTTGTGTGACAGCACAAAGTTCCCTGGGTCCCTCACAGCAGGCCTGTGAAATTGTTTGCATTATAACTCCCATGGTTCAGATGAGGCACCAAGGGGAAAGCTCCTTGCAGGGGTCATACAATTCTTTTCACCTCAGAGAGAATTGCTCTTGCCCTCAAGTATGTGGGTTCAAATTAGGAGAGGACGTGGCTCATGAGGTTCCTCATGAGGCTTCTTTCTATGTCCCAACTATGTCCAGGAATGTCTCTGAATCTGCATAGTGTGTGTGTGTGTGTGTAGATGTGAGTCCTTCCCTCTAGTTTCAGTTCCTGCCTCCTCCATCAAAGCATATAGAGCAGATCTGACCCTAGCTGAGCCTTCGCAGTGATTTACAGGGTGGTTTGGGGCTAGCTCTTCCATCTCGTGGTGACTATGAGACAGTACCTTGTGGACTAACCAAATCCAAAATCTTAACAAGAAATGATCAAAGCTTGATCCCAATCAGCACCCCTCCCGCCCCACATGTGTGAAAGCTCCTCTCGGGGACACCCATCTCCTGGGGCCCCCAGCCAATGCTCACTCACCTGCCATGCAACAGCCAGATGTACGCCTCGTCTCTGGGCAGCAGTGTGTCGAGGGTCAGGATTGTGTGCCAGAATCTCCAGTCAGATCCACGTTAATGAAAGAACATCACAGGGCACTCCTAGGCAGCGAAGTCAGAGCTCAGAAGAGGCGTGGCCTCCTCACCACAGCAACGACATCCCTGAGACACATAATCACCCCGTAATTGCTTTGGTTTGCACCTAGAAGGTGTCCGGCGTGGGAGTGGCTCCGACCAAGATGCCTTTGAAAGATGGAGGTGAGGGCGGCACTACAGGAGGAACAGGCCCAGGAATGTCACAAGATGAACGAGGGGTGAACCGGGAGAACGGGAGGGAAGTAATGGTTACCATAGTCAGCCATTCTTACCACTCACGGCCCTCAGAAGAACCCGGGAGCTCAGAGCCACTTGAAGGCACGTGATAGTAAAGCTGCAGGGTTCGGACCAGAGTCCAGGAGTCATGGTGCCCGGTCTAGGCTTTCTCTTCTCTTCCAGCCAAGATGAGAAGAGACCTGGGACCACAGCTATCCTCTAGGTCCAGAGGCATGGACCTGAGATTTTACAGGGACAGCACCCAGTGCTCTGTACCCTCCGCGGCACCTGCTCACGCACCCGGTACGGGGCCTCGCTTCTGCTGAGAAGCCCTGAGCTCTGGAGGGACAGCCTTGAACCCACACAGCCAGCCTGACCTGAAGCTCAGGTCCTCTCCGTCCTTGAGTCTTAGCCAAGGGAGTACACTCTTCCCTTGTTAGTAGGGCTCCTTGTTAGTAGGGAGTTATTAAGATGACCAGCAGGCAGAGACAAATGCTTTGGAAGCTGGACTTAATTGTTCCTCCCCCATCACAGACTATGTGCGCTCCCCACCACCGGGAATCTGGGAGTTGGGGTGTTCTTCTAGTGAGTCTATCTAATATTCGTTCTCTAGGAGAGGTCTGAGCTTTGAGGGAGAAGACAGAGTCGCGAACATCTGGAATACCTACCTGGGAAGAGTCTTGCATGGTTTTGGACTTGTAAGATTTCCCTAACACAGCTCACCTGCCGGGAGGAGGGGGCAGTGACCTGGATTCTTGGGCGGATGTAAATATGAAGGGAGAAGTTTATTACTTGATTAAAAGCCAAGGCTGATCTGCTGATTCTCTGAGACGGCCCCAGCCTGAGTCTTGCATGGCTGTGGCTTCTGGCAAGCTTCCTCCCCTCCCGGAACCTTAGGGGATCTCTAGCTATAAACAGAATGGACAGTATTCGTTTTAGAGCTGTTCTAGCTCAAAGGTTTTGAACCCCAGAACCCTGCCATTCGAGCCCTGTAGATTTTTATGTGCAATTAAATAGAGGAATTTTATTTTTATAGAAGCTGATCGGGAAGTTTCTCTTTGTAGGGGAAATGCTTTGATGGGTGACTTGAACTCGGAGAGCCCGGATGTGGGCTGAGCCAAAGCAGGAGGAGCGGAATCTGTGAGAGCTGCTCAAGGAGGGGTGAGTGACGGTGGTGCACCTGTGCCAGGTGACACGACTGTGCCAGGGACCACCGGAATGTTCAAGAAAGTGTATAAAACGGCAAAAGCACTTTATATTTATTTATTTATTTATTTATTTATTTATTTATTTATTTATTTATTTATTTATTTATTTAT
>JABTXL010005619.1:2346675-2359953 GCA_025134845.1 Neodon shergylaensis | reverse complement strand
TATTTATTTATTTATTTATTTATTTATTTATTTATTTATTTATTTATAGAAAGTGACAGAGGGCTTGAGCTCTGCTTGGTGCAACGCAAACACGTTTAATGGGCCACTTCCAGGCCCACATTGCCTTATAATTAACTAACTCCTGGCGCTAACTCAGGGAAGCGCCTCTGCTAATGCCTGGAGCCTGCTGCCTGGGCAGGGTCCGGGCTCTAATGAAGCTGCTTTTCAGCCTGGCAGGGTCAGGCTCCTCCCCACTAATGACAGTCTATCTCAGGTCCCTTTTATGTTTGTTTCATCCCAGGTTTGCCCAGACAAGGTCTCCCAGGGCATGGTCCATTTAAGATGACTAACCCTCTCAGAAGGGATCTGCTCTCAGATTTGGGGACAGGCAGCAGTTTGGTTGAGTGCCTGCCTTTTGGAGATAAAACAGCTGTGCAATCCTCAGTAAATTAAATACCTTTTCTGGACCTTGGTGCCCTCACCTGTCATATAAGGGTCCAAGCTATATTTTACAATCCCAACATTTTCTGATTCTAAGCACTCAGGCTAGAGGTGAGAAACAGCAGCCAAAGGCTAGTTAGTATCAGTTCAGAGTACCCCAGTGCAAACACCTGGAACAGATCCAGCCTACTGCAGGTGCATGCCTTGCTAAGAACCCATGCCTGTGGAGTAGCCAGACACTTTAAGAGAGCAGTTTAATCGTTCTTGCTGCTCTGAAGAAACACACACTCATGTAGAAAACTCAAGCAGTATGGAGAGAGAGAGAGAGACGAAACATGCATATGTATCACCACAAACATATAAATGGGTTTATAGAAACCTAATTGCACAAAGAAGCTATTTGTAAGATGACCTTTTTAGTTAATCACACACTGTGCTCCTCATTGTGAAAGCACAGACTGGAGACAGGTATGGTCAGTGTCAGCTTCTGTTTGTGTCCATTTGTGTGATTTAGCTAGCCACTCCCTAGTTGTGGGAATTTAGGTTGTTTCCTGTTTTCAGTCCTTATGAAGAAATGAAATATTTTCCTATGTGTTTTGTGTATTTTTAAGACGAGGATATATTTTTATTTATGTGTAATGTATCTCCCTGTGTGTGTGCGCGCGCTTATGCCACATGAATGCATGTGCCTTTGGAGGGTAGAAGGCCTCAGATCCCTTAGAGCTGGAGTTACAGGCAGTTATGAGCTCCCAAAAATAGATTCTGGGAACTGAACTCAGGTCCTCGGGAAGAGCAGCAAGCTCTCTTAACTGCTGGACTTTCTCCCCAGAGGTTTCATTATTGCAATAACTTGCAGGAAGTAAAATTACTGAAGTGCACCCATTCTTCAAGTAGCAATTTCCCACATAGGAATTTGTCTGACAGATATACTTTTGTTCAGACACTTATATATACAAGGTATCTAATACAACATTAATCATGATGGAAAGAGAAAATACCTTTGTTGACCAAGGTTTTCTGTCCTGCCCGGTCCTGCAGCAATTAAGTCTCAAAGAATCACACAGAGGTCTACATTAGTTATAAACAGATTGGCCCATTAGCTCAGGCTTCTTATTAACTAATTCTTACAAATTACATTAGCCCATAATTCTTATCTGAGTTAGCCACATGGTTTGGTACCTTTTTTGGTGAGGCAGTCACATCTTGCTTCCTTTGCAGCTGGGTCACGACTCCAGAATATGCTTCCCTCTTTCCAGAATTCTTGTTGCCCTGCCTCTACTTCCTGCCTGGTCGCCCCACCTATACTTCCTGCCTGGCTATTGGCCAATCAGCACTTTATTAAAAATAATACAAATGACAGGATAAAAGACTATTTTCCCACAGCATATACCTTTGTCTTGCATCAGATGTTTTCATGTGCGAAACTGTGATGCAGCCATTCAGTAAAGGGAGGCTAGTGAATAAATGCTGATATGAAATAGTGTCTTAGATACACTGCAAAATTAAAAACAGAAAGTTAGGTGTTAAGCAAAGGGGGGAAAATGAAGGCCAGAAGTAGGTAGAAATGATTTTGGAACTCTTTGTAATATTTTACTGTGTGTCTACACTATCTTTTCAAAAAGATTATTTAAAAGAATAGTAACACCATGGTGTGCTTAGCTTTCTTTCTTGTTCCGTGCACACTTACTTCCACAGCGCCATGTCTCATATAGCACTCCTGTCCTGGGTGCTCCATGGCACGTCATCGTCTGTAGAGCCCACTTCTAAGCCTTGCTCTTGGCCTTCCATACCTTCTGCAGCGTGATTCTAATGTTTGCTAAGTAGTTTTCTTTCTCTGTGTGAATAGCCTGCCTCACACAGGGTCAATAGCAGCTACCACATCATCCCTAACAGCACCATGGCAAGAAGATGCTGAAAGAACTGTTTCCAAGAGTAATACTTAATCTTAAGTGGTGTAGTAGAGCCAGGCATGGTGGCTTACGTCTGCAATCCCAGCACCCAGGAGGCTGTGAAACAAGAGGATTGTTGAGTTCAAAGCCAGCCTGGGGCCACAGTGTAAGACCCAATCTTCAAAAAAGAAAGGATGAAATACTATATACTACCAACTGAGTTTTGAGGCAGGATACCACAGTCAACAGTGCGGTATCAGAACCTGAGTTTTCTAGTACTCGGCAGAGGTCATGTGTTTAGAGAGGCATGTGTCATACCCTTTGCTTGAGATCTTTGTTCTAGAGTCAGATTACCTGACTCAAATTTCAGCTCCACCACCCTGTTGATAAATAACTTAACCTTTGGTGCCTCAGTTTCCTCATGTGTAAGATGGAGGATGAAAACATCTGTCACCCACGGTTGCTCTGAAAGTTAAGTTTCTGTAACATCAAGCACGGAGAGGCATGCCCGGAACAGAACCGATAGCTGCAGGCATCCTTTATGGGCTGTTAGGTTTTGGGGTTTGCTGTGCTGGGGATTGAGCCCAGGGACATCCCAGGCCAGGTGTGGAGCCTGCAGAATCTCAAACTGCTGCTGTCGCTTCCTTCTTCCCACATCTGAGCTTGGCTTTTCTACGTGGATTTGTTCTATCTTTAAAGTCAGAGGAAGAGAGAGCAGCAAAGAAACCGTGTGCACCTTTGTTCTGCTCTTTTATCAGCACACCTTGGGTTGGACTGGTCCTTCTGCCTCATGTCTGTCCTGTGTTTGTGCAAAACACAAACAGCTGAGCTCCCAGCCTGGAAGCCTGACCTGGCTGCAGGAACTTCAGGGCTCTCAGCTCTTTGAAGCTCCCTTCACCCATCTGTCTCTCTGTCCACAAACCTCATATTGCAGGGGGTTGTTTTGCTCCACGTGAATCTCATCGACAGAGGTTGGTATGAGGACTTTGCATTCTGTAGTCCTCCCAACATCAAACTTTACATTCTACAGATAGTAGATTGTGCCAAAATCCTCCATCGTGTTGAGGAGAGTAGAGAGGAACAAAGACTTCTTGATGGAAGATGAGAGAGGTAGGGACATCTCCAGGGAGCCTTGCGGGTCCTCCCCTTGCATTAGTGATGAGGGCTTCATGTGCTTACTCAAAGCAATCACCTTAGAGGAAATAAGGATTTTCTTGAGTTGACTTACTTCTGAGTTTACTGTTGTTTTGATTATTATTGACTGGACCCTATAGTATTTTCAGGGCCTATGGTATCTATCCAGACCTGTCTCAGGGTGTCACAGGCTTCGTTATGACTCTGGTAGTGTGTGGTCCTTGAGCTAACAGTCTCTGTATCTCTAGATTGCTGAGTAGAAATGCAGGATATGTCTTAGAGCCCTTCCTGTAGCTTGGGTCTTGTCTTCTAAAGGCCCATGTATTAAAGACCTAGTATCCAGCCCTTCCCCACTACTGGGAGATGGTGGAGCGGTGGGGCCTAGTGGAGGGTTTTAGATCAGGGAGTAATGGAACCCAGCCCCTCTTCTATTCTTTTCTTGTTCTCACCAGTCCTAGTTATGAGGTGAGTGGTTTTCTCCAGCCGTGTGCTTCTGCCATGATGTAAGCCTTACAGCAGGTCTATAGCAATGGAAGCAACTGATCATAGATGGAAAATTCCAAGCATGAGCCAGAATGCCCCTTTCTTTCTAAAAAGTTCATCATCTTAAGTACTTGTTATAGTAATGGAAGGCTGCCTAATACAACTACTAAATCAGAATCTTCATTTGAGTAATCCGTAGGGCGATACACACATACACACACACACAATTTGGGAAGTTCTAGTCCTCAGAGAAAGATTGAAATTCCTAAGACTTTTAATAAAATTCTGTAAAAAAAAGTGTTTGGTTGTTGTCTTTAATATTTTTTCTCATGAGTGAAGTTTTCTAGTGGCTATATGAAATGCAATATATATATATATATATATACATATATATATGTGTGTGTGTGTGTGCGTGTGTGTTTGTATGTGTGAATGGAGACTTCTCTTATGGGAATATAGCTGCTCTCAATTAAGCCTTCCATTTAAGGAGCTATGTAAAAAAAAAAAAAGCCAAAATGTTCTCCCCAATACAATACAAAACCAAAACAAAGTAAACAAATTGCCGAGCCATCTCCCTAGCCCTTCAACACATTTTTAGAGCTGCAGCCGGAACCTGGTTCCCTTATGGGACTCCAGAGTCATTCGTTTAGGGAAAATGACACATTGACCCAACTCACAAGGGATGGGAAGTAAGGCTAAATATGAGATCACCCCCAGAAAAACTCGAGGCATTATTCCCTGAAGAGGCACCCCAGGCCCCCATGGTGTTAGGAACCCCATTTCCAAATTCTGAGGCTCTAGCAGCCATAGACACGTTGATGCCCATGAGAAGACTCCAAAGTCTGAGCATCCAGCTGCTGTGTACTCCAGCCAGGCGTCACCTACATGGTCTTGGGGACTCATCCTCACAAGACAGTGAGTCAGAGGACACATCTGAACTGCTCTGTTAGCAGGCCATCCTCTCAATGGGTCTTTGCTAATCCAGCTATAAAACACAGATGACACTGATCTCTCCAGCTCTGAATGAAGTCATCGGATAACTAATAAAAGTCTATGAAGCCTTAAC
The DNA here is from genome assembly GCA_025134845.1 of Neodon shergylaensis. Classification (NCBI taxonomy): domain Eukaryota; kingdom Metazoa; phylum Chordata; class Mammalia; order Rodentia; family Cricetidae; genus Neodon; species Neodon shergylaensis. The sequence goes on along the minus strand of JABTXL010005619.1, from coordinate 2,354,940 downwards.
TCATTTCTTCATCGCCTTGTCCTGAGAGCCATGGTTTTGTTGGGTGATGGAGACAGCCAGACTTTAGGCCTTGGGGAGGGAGGTGCTCATTTGCAGGAAGCCAAGAAATCCTTGTATCATGTTCAGAAGACCTGTGTGTGGGTTGGTGCTCATGAAGAAGTTAGAAGAAAGGTGGCTTTGCCCCGTCCCCAGTGTCTAGACATTGCCGGATTGCCCATCTCTCCATCTATGAAACGTCCTTGTGAACCCCAAGCTGCCATAGCAGCTACAAAATCTCACACTTTCATCAGTTCATCCATTTTCCACTTATTCATTCTTGCCTAAATCAACTTCTTATGGCCATGAAAGGGTCAATCATTGGAACGTAAAATGCCTGTGTCATCTCTTCTGTTACTATCCAATGTCATTTGATTCTAAATCTTCTCCTTAGTTCATGTTGGTTCATACATTCCATGACAGAAACAGTGTTTTTGAGGTAATTTTAGCTGAACCCATGGAAGCGAAAGACTCAGTAACTTAGAGGGAAGAGGGAAGAGGAAGCAATCACATCCATCCAGAATGGACGGCTTTGTTAGGTGTTTTGGTTTCATGTTTTTGTTTGGTGTGGTCTCTCCTAAGCAGATGTTGTCTTTAAAAGTAGGCTCTGTCAAGAGAGGGTTTAGTAGACCCTACACTTCCATCAACAGTGAGAGAGATTATAGTAGCCTAGTAGCCTTGATGATGAATGTAACTATAAGCTACAGTCAGAGATCTTTGGACATACCATTCACAAATGTTCTTTCCACTAACCATAGATGAGAAGTTCATCTCTGATTGTGGTGGAAAGGGAAAAGGAGACCAAGAAGAGAAACAGACAAGTTATTTGCCTGATTTCACTTCTCTGGGCCAAATTCCCAGAGACAGGAAAATAGAAGTAGCTACGGAGTTTCAGAGCAAAGCAAAATTAAGAGGGTTTTTGTTTAGTAACTAGAGTGGGAGAAATGGAGGAGCGGGTTCCTTCTTTGGGGTTGGCGTGGGGGTAGAGGTTGATGGGGGGAAAGGCTGAAGGAAATTGCTGTAATAATTTATTTAGCGAATATACTTAGGGTATGTATATTTGAGCTTGAGGATGACTCAGTAGGTGAGGGTGCAGGCTGTTAAGCTTGACACTTGATTTTGATCCCCGAATCCACATTGGTGGAAGGAGAGAAACCAATTCCTGCAAGTTGTCTCCTTACCTCCACACATGTACTATGGCATATGCATGAACCCCTGTCCCCCCCACAATAAAATCGCTACGTGTACAAAAGAATCCATGTTTCATTTAAGGTGAACCAAGAATATTATCTGCAATTTATTTTGAAATCCACCCCCAAAATAAGGTGGCCGGATGGCTGGATGGGCAGATGACGAAACAGGTATAGGAAGATGTTAATGGTAGGACCTTAGGTGGTGGGCAAACAATATTCCCTATTGAATCCTCTAACTTTACTCTTTGAAAGATTATTTATTTTAAAATAACTATCTTTTCTCATTTTACATACTAATCCCAGTTCCCACTCCCTCCCCTCTTCCCATTCCCTCTACCCTTCCTTACACCAGACCCCCCATCCACTCCTCAGAGAGGGTAAGGCTTTCCATGGGGAATCAACAAAGTCTAGCACATTGCTTTGAGGCAGTACCAAGTCCCTCCCCACTATATCTAGGCTGAGCAAGGTATCTTACGAAAGAGAATAAGCTCCAAAAAGCCAGTATAAGCAGTAGGGATAAATCCTGGACTCACTGCCAGTGGTCCCACAGTCTGTCCCAGCCATACAACTGTCACCACATTCAAAGGGCTTAGTTTGGTCCTATGCTAGTTCCCTTGCTGCCAGGCCAGTGCTGGTGAGTTCCCATTAGCTCAGGTAAGCTGTTTCAGTGGGTGTCCCCATCATGGTCTTGACCTCTTTGCTCATATTCTCACTCCTCCCACTCTTCAACTGGATTTTGGGATCTCAGCCCAGTGCTCCACTGCTGGTCTCTGCCTCTGTTTCCATCAGTTGCTGGATGAAGGTTCTATGGTGACATTTAAGGTATTCATCAATCTGACTACAGGGCAAGGCCATTTTCAGGCATCCTCTCCACTATTGCTTAGGGTTTTAGCTGGGGTCATCCTTGTGGATTCCTGGGAATTTCTGTAGACAAAATCTCCTGAGAAAATTGGAAACATGGTGGGGGGGGGAGGGCGGACAGAAGGGGAAGAGGAGGAGAGAAGGGGAGAGAGGAGAACTTGAGGGAATGGAATGGTCGAGATGGGGGGAGGACAGAGACCAAGAGCAAGGAAAGAGATACTTTGATTGAGGGAAAGCCATTATGGGGCTAGCAAGAAACCTGGCACTAGAGAAAAGTTTTATAATTAAACAAAAAAAAGGGATTGGGCTCCACGGAGTATCATGTTGTTGAGCTGCTTAATCTTTTTTGGTAAAATTAAAAAAAATTGTATTTGTGTGTGGTGGATAGTGTATAGTATGTGAATGTGGTGTGTTCGTGTGTGGTGGGTTGTGATCTGATGTGTTAGTATGTGGATGTGGTGTGTGTGTGTGTGTGTGTGTGTGTGTGTGTGTGTGTGTGTGTAGTGTATAGTATGTGGATGTGGTGTATGTGAGAGAAAGAGAGAGAGGGAGACAGACAGACAAACATCTGGTATCCTGCTCTATCACTTTGGTCTTTGCCTTGAGACAGGCTCTTTCTCATTGAACTTGATGCTTACCATTTAGGCTAGGCTGGTTGGTCAGTGAGCTCCCAGGATCTGCCTGTCTTTGTTACAAGCATGCATGGCCACGTCCTCCTATTTTTATGTGGCTGCTGGAGATTCACACTCAGCTTCCCACACTCAAAGAGCAAGCACTCTTACCCAATGAGACATCTACCAGACCCTGCCCAGCCCTTCTGAATGCTCTTGCTGGATGTTATGAATTTCTATTTTTAGACTCACTATTCAATGTTAGAACACCGAAGCTCAGGTCCCAGCTTCTCTTATGTGTAGAATCATTGAACTTTGACTTGTACTTGTCCAATTAGGCCCAGGCAAGCAGGATTCTGTGCAGAAGCCCACAATTAGAAGATATTGAAACCAGTATTGCTGGCATTGATGGAACGGGTATCAAAAGGCTAGTTGTAGCTATTAATTTCTTCTTTCTCAGGCCATTTCTGAGGTTCTGAACATCACTTGGAGACTGTGAGCTGTTGCTGATTTTGTGGTCTGTGGGTCCTCTTCGTCCTCTTGAGATAAGTCTTGCTGTGCATCTAGGCTGACTTCAGCTCAAGCTCCTCCTTGCTGGACCCCCCAGGGGTTGAGATTCCAGATATGCACCTGCACAACTGGGCCTCCCCATCCTCTCAATAGAAACTCATCCACTAGGACTGGTACAGGTCTCATGTCCATAGCAGGTAGGAGTTCAGAAATTTCACATAACAAGGAAGGGAAGCAGAGATGCTATATAAGCATCTGTTGACTAGGAAAGGCCTGGGTTTGGTGCAGATACCATGCGGCCTGAGAACCTCTCAACTGGAGGCCCACGGGAGGACCCGAAGCCTCCAGGCCTAGGAGCTAACCTTATGACCTGAAGGCCAGGTGGAATGAGGCATTCATCAAATGCCACCGGTCATGGATCAGAGCAGATAAATATCTCTGTAAACAGATCTCACGACTCTTAACTCAGTCACATGAACTCTCCAGATACAATTATAGAGAAGAACAAGTCTGATAACCCGAGCATCCATGTTGTCAGCCAAGTCTTCTCGAAGACCTTATGGAAGGGTCAAAGGTGCAACTGATACAGGTTGAAAATTATTTTCCTGGTACTCCACAGGAGCAGGGCTCATAAATATTAGATTAGTGGTTTAAAATTATGTTCTTCAACCCTTTGAGGAATTATGCTACCATTTGCTGTGAGGCGGAGGCTGCTGGGATCTGCTTCTCCTGGAATCCTGGAATCTGAGTCGTTTCTACTTGTCAGCTCTCAAAGTTGCAGAGCTACTAATGGAAGCAGTGAAAGCTGGACTCAGGGAGCTTGAGCTTAGAACACATTCTTTTCACTAGTGCTTATGAATTAATTGTTCTTTATTCTTTTTTTCTTTTTATTGATTTTTATTGAGCTCTACATTTTTCTCTGCTCCCCTCCCTGCCTCTCCCCTTCCCCTTTAACCATCTCACAAGGTCCCCATGCTCCCAATTTACTCAGGAGATCTTGTCTTTTTCTACATTCCACTTCCTATGTAGATTAGATCTATGTATATCTCTCTTAGAGTCCTCATTGTTGTCTAAGTTCTCTGGGATTGTGGTTTGTAGGCTGGTTTTCTTTGCTTTATGTTTAAAAAACCACCTATGAGTGAGTACATGTGACAACTGTCTTTCTGTGTCTGGGTTACCTCACTCAAAATAATGTTTTCTAGCTTCATCCATTTGCCTGCAAAATTCAAGATGTCATTATTTTTTTCTGCTGTGTAGCACTCCATTGTGTAAATATATCAGATTTTCCTTATCCATTCTTCGATCGAGGGGAATTTAGGTTGTTTCCAGGTTCTGGCTATGACAAACAAAGCTGCTATATACATAGCTGAGAACATGTCCTTGTGGCATGACTGAGCATCCTTTGGATATATACCCAAAAGTGGTATTACTGCGTCTTGAGGAAGGTTGTTTCCTAATTTTCTGAGAAATCGCCACACTGACATCCAAAGGGGTTGTATCGGCTTGCACTCCCACCAGCAATGCAGAAGTGTTCCCTTTTCCCCCAAACCTCTCCAGCATAAGTTGTCATCAGTGGTTTTGATCTTGGCCATTCTTACAGTTGTAAGATGGAATCTCAGAGATGTTTTGATTTGCATTTCTCTGGTGACTAAGGATGATGAACATTTCCTTAAGTGTCTTTCAGCCATTGTAGATTCCTCTGTTGAGAGTTCTCTGTTTAGGTCTGTACTCCATTTTTTTTTGTTTTATTGGATTATGTGTTCTTCAGGTGGCCAATTTCTTGAGTTCTTTGCATATTTTGGAGATCAGACCTCTGTCTGATGTGGGGTTAGTGAAGATCTTTTCCCATTCTGAAGGCTGTCATTTCATCTTGTTGACTGTGTCCTTTGCTTTACAGAAGCTTTTCAGTTTCAGGAGGTCCCATTTATTCATTGTTTCTCTCAGTGTCTGTGCTGCTGGGGTTATATTTAGGAAGTGGTTCCTTGTGCCAATGTGTTCAAGTGTACTTCCCACTTTCTCTTCTATAAGGTTCAGTGTGGCTGGCTTTATGTTGAGGTCTTTGATCCATTTGGACTTGAGTTTTGTGCATGGTGATACATATGGGTCTATTTTCATTCTTCTACATGTTGATATCCAGTTATGCCAGCACCACTTGTTAAATATGCTTTCTTTTTCCATTTGATATTTTTTGCTTCTTTGTGTGGATTGATATCCGGGTCTTCTATTCAGTTCCATTGGTTCTTCTTTCTGTTCTTATACCAATACCAGGCTGTTTTCAGTACTGTAGTTCTGTAGTAGAGTTTGAAGTCAGGGATTGTGATGCCTCCAGAAGTTCTTTTTTTTCTTTTTTTTTATTGAAAAGAAAAAAAATTAAAAGAATTTCCGCTTCCTCCCAGCCTCCCATTTCCCTCCCCCTCCTCCCACCCCTTTCCCCCTCCCCCCACTTTGCATAGGATTGTTTGGGCTATTCTGGGTTTTTTTGCTTTTCCATATGAAGTTGAGTACCATTCTTTCGAGGTCTTTGAAGAATTTTGCTGGGATTTTGCTGGGCATTGTGTTGAATCTGTAGATTGCTTTTGGTAAGAGTTCTTTATTCTTAATCATGCTACAACAAAAGTGAATTAGCTTTCTAGTCCAACAATTTTTTTCAAAGTGCCTTTATTTCTTTGATGTATAGATTGTGCTGCTGTGGCTAAGGACAAGCCCAGCAGAAGTACCCAGAGGTGGCTATGCTCTGTCTTCGCTGGTCTAGATACTGCTTTGATTAAGATTCCACAGTTTATCTTCTCACCACCCCACTTCACTCCCACACATATGCATGCACATACACCACACACACAAGCACACACACCACACATATGCATGTGCACATGTTTACACACAGACACAGACACACATGTACACACATATGCAAACATACACACAGACACTACATACATCCACACACACATGCATACACACAGACACACACATGCACACACACACACACACACAATATCAGTGCTGGGTAAGGCGCTACAGAGTAATGGGAGGTTAGACACAGCCCTGCAGTTTCCTTGTTTGGTAACGTGCCATTCTTCCACGCATCCTTTTATAAAAGGTTTGTTAAGACCAGCTTTTGTCAAGATGATAATGGGTAGGGGAAGATAAAAATGAGCAATATACAATCCTTAGCCTAAAGAAACTCAGTGTTATGAGAAAGAAAAACAAAGACATAATAGATATGACAACACAGCAGAAATTGACCATTTCTAAGAGATGCATAAACATCTCAGAATTGGGAGAGGAAATTTCTTTTTTATCAAAGGTTTCCTAGGAAACAGAATAAAAGTAACTTAATTCTGCTGGGAGAATGATGTTCTTCCTCTGAGTCCTAAAGTCATAAGTGCTTTTTTTATATTGTTATTATTGCATCCCAAATTGAATTGGCTGGGAAAATATTCTTACAATCAAACTTCCATTATTTCTTGTCCTTAGAGAAAACTCCAAGTGCTTAAGGAAGATGAGAATGAAGAAAAGAAGAAGCATTTGGGCGTGAGACTCCATCCAGGAACATACAAAGCCGTGCTTAGCCTCACACCCCAGACAGTGAGACAAGGGTGCTGCTTACCCAGACACAAAATGTTGGCCCTGAGAGCTTTGTTGGACAGATAAGTAAAGGGGTGTGGGCATCAGAAACTGAACCAGATATTTGTGGCCATTTTTTGAAGTCTCAGCAAATGGCAGGACAGTTCTAGTGTTCTGTAAATAAATAGCACTGTGTGTATGGGACTGTGATTAAGGAGAGCCCACTGCCTGCTCTGGTGTTTCCAGAAGAGGGACTTCATGGGTTCCCAATACAAAGAAATGGTAGCTACTTGTGGTAATGAATTTACTTTTTTATTCGATTCAATCATTACATACTGCGCATATGTATCAAAATGTCACATCATACCCTAGAAATAGTTCATGAACAATTATTGTGTGTTGGTTAAAAATAAAAAAGAACTTCTTCCATAAAGGGTATAAATGCACAAAGTTAGGCAAGCCTAGAAGAAGATAAAAATAGCAAACATTTATAGCTGGAAATTTAAGGGAAGTTCAGGAAGTGATTTAGCATATATGAAAAATGATTCTTAACCTGGTAATGGGGTGGTCTAGGCAATGATGCAATCCTACCCAGAATTCACTGCAGAATCCTCTTAAGATCTCTGGAATTTAACAGAGGATTCTGTAGGTGGAGGTTGAAGTGGGGCTGGGCTTATGTTAATAAAATAAAAAGAAATTGTCTGAAGGTTTGTTTATGAAATAGTTAATCCCAGGTCTTTTCACTCTGTGGGCCGAATGTCCTTTTCTTTCTCCCGTTAACAGAAGTCTAAGACTTAATATTTTTAGAATGGGTAAAGCAGAGCTGAGGGTTTGTGCCTGAAACACAGCAAGAGCTGCTACAAGCTGGGAGGTCACACTGAAAACGGAGGGGGCACATTCGCAGTGACTGCTGGGACTGAGGCTCCATGTTCTGCCTGTAGGTTACAGCCACGAAGCTGTGGTCAGGTGTTTACCTTCCAGACACCTCTTGGGAGGTAAAAAGAAAGACGGAAGAACAGCGAGGGTGTTCCCAGCTGAAGGGCTCTCGGCAGTCACCCCACAAAGATGCTCTGGTTCAACGAGTACACCCTGAGAATGTCTAATCGTCTTTGTGGTCCCCACTCTGAAATATGATTAGGCAACAACTGCTAGTGATCAGAAGAAACCAGACACAGAAGAGGAAGGAAGAAAGAAGGACAGCAGTATATGCTTAGGCAAATACTCTACCACTGGGCTATGTCCCTAGCCCCCATTTAACTTTTAATTTCAAGTCAGAGTCTCACTGGGTTGACCTGGAACTTTTATCCCTCCTGCTTTAGACTCTCTAGTAGTTGGGATTGCAGGCTTATGCCATTGGGTCTGGTTTCAATAAAGTACCTTAGGAAAAAATATAGCCAAAGTATGATGTTCATTTTTGAACATGGCACATGCTCATGTCTTCACACACACACACACACACACACACACACACACACACACACACACAC
>JABTXL010005619.1:2313384-2345010 GCA_025134845.1 Neodon shergylaensis | reverse complement strand
AGAGAGAGAGAGAGAGAGAGAGAGAGAGAGAGAGAGAGAGAGAGAGAGAGAGAAGGCAGGCAGAGTCAAGGAGACGCCATGTAGCTGCCAAAGGAGAAAGACACCGGAATCTTACTGGTAGACTACAGCCTCATGGTGATACATAGATTAGTAGAAATGGGTTAATTTAAGGTGTAAGAGCCTAGCTAGGAATACGCCTAAGTCATTGGTCAAATAGTGCTGTAATTAATATAGTTTCTGTGTGATTATTTGAGTCTGGGTGGCTGGGAAACTAAAGTGCAGTTATGCAATTTATAGTATTTATTGATTTATATGTATGGAACCATTACCTGTGTTTCTGAAAATGAAGCCTTCTTGATTATGGTGAACGATCAATAGGAGAAATTACTGAATTCTATTTGTGTGTGTGTGTGTGTGTGTGTGTGTGCCTGCATTAACTATGGAAGCTGATATGCATTTTTTTCATCGTGTCTTTCTATGGTCTTGGTATTAAGGTAATAAATACTGGAATTACAAAGTGAATTTTGATGGTTCCTTCATTTTATATTTTATAAAATATTTTGAGAAACATTGGTATTAGTTTCTTTTTGACGGTCTGGTAAAACTTCAGAGAAACATCTAGACCTGGGCTGGGAGATGCTTCAATACTTGTTAGAGATCTCTTTAATTGTTTGTCTCATTTTGGTTTAATTTTGGTAGATTATATTCTGTTTTTAATGTACTTTTTTGTTTTGTGTCTCTTGTGTTTTGATTTTAATAGGATGAGTGCAGATTCTTCTCTGGGTCCAGCTGTTTGATGTCATAAATGCCTCCTGTATCTGGACTAGTAGCTCTTTTCCTAACTCTGGGAAATTTTCCTTTATTAGCCTTTTTAGTAGGTTTCCTATGTGTGTTCATCTGTAGATTTTGTCTGTTTCAAGTGTCCCACGTATCTAGGAATTCCCGCTGGGAATGCCTATGCTCCTGTTATTGCCTTGCTTGGTTGTTCCAATCCCTCTGCCCTGTCTCTGTTCTCAGCTATTTTGTTCTTTCCTTGACCCATTCTGTTGGTGGGACTTTTCACAGAGCCTTTTTCTTTGACTTACTGTGTTTTTTATTTCTAGATTTCAGATCAGTTTGTCTGTGGTATTTCTATCTTCTTGACAAATCCTTCTTTTATGCCTCACATCTCTTTCTTTATTTCACTTATTTTTTATTTCGTGTGTTTGCAATAATGAGCTTAACTCTGATTTCCTTGAATGTACTTACAACCTTTCTCTTGAGCGTTCTGTCTGGAATGTTGTATAACTCACTCTTGTGAGATGCTATTATTGTAGGATTAGTAATTTTGGGAGCAGTTATGTCTTGGTTCTTTGTGTTTCTTATGTTAATGTCTTGGGATTTATGCATCTGGTGTTATTTCTTTGCTTTTAAAAAATCAGCAATATTCTTTCAGCTGAGGTCTTCGCAATGTTCACACCACATTCTCTTTTTGTTTTCTCATTTTTATTGGTTCTTTGAGAACTTCATACAGTGTATTTTCTCTCTCTCACACCCCCACTCCTCTCAAATCCATCCCTCCTTCTCTACACGGTTTAGTGTCCTTTTTCTTATCCTATCAAGTACAGTTTATGCCGTCCATCTACCCTAGGATTATGGACTTCACTGGAGGGCAGTCCACCCACCGTGGGATTTACCCCTAAAGAAAACCGACTCTCTTTTCCAGCAGCTGTTCATTGCCTATGGCTCCTTAGCTAGGAGTCGGACTTTGAGCCCACTTCTTCTTTCTTTGGCCTGATCCTGCACAGAAATTGTGCATGCTATCTTAACTGCTGTGAATTCAATATATACTAATAACCTTCTGGGTCCAGAAGACAGTCTTTCCTTGTAAGCATGCACCAGCTATGGCATTTACAGTCTTTCTTCCACCTCTCGCTCTGCATAATTCCTGAGCCTTGGGTACAGGGCTATAATACAGATGTTCTGTGTTGTTTTACCTTCATTACAGCGGCCACACTTTAAGCTGGAGTCCCAGCTGCTAAGGCCGTAGCCTGGGGGATTCTGATACCCCAGGTGGGCTCTGTTGCTGCCACTAAAGGTAATTCTAACTAGATTCCCATTCTTCTAATAAAACTCAAGATTCAAAGGCTAGGGTGAAAACCTGTGAGCTCAGAGAGTTAGAACAGCAACTGGCCACTTTCTTTGGTGGCCTCCCTTCTACACCACCTCAACTAAAAAACAAACAAACAAAAACAAAAAAACAGCTAAGCTCCTCCATGCTACTTCCTGTCAACCAGTTGCTAACCCCACCTCTTTGTACCCAGGTTAGTTTTATTTAATTAATGCAAATGCAACATATCTTTACATAGTTAACAAATGCAGGGTAAACAAAGGCAACAAGTCTTTGCCTGGCTAAACAAATATTCCACAACAGTTCTGTGTAGGCCCGAGCTTCCGTGTACCTTGGTCAGTTTTGGGTGTCTGTGTTAATTAACATTTACTACATGAAAAAGCTTCTCTGATGAAGGATGACTGATGCAGTAATTTATGGGTATAATGATAAGTCATTAAGAGATGTTTAATACTATGTCAATTTAGCAGAGTAACTATATTAAGTAATTATCTTAATTATATTGTCTCCCTTAGGGCCTATGACCTGTCTAGCCACAGGTTACTTACTGACCATAATAACACTGCCAGGTAAGGGTTTCAACTTGTGTAGCAGGCCGTAGGTGCAACAAGAAAATGATTGGTTGCTCCCGTAACATTCCTGCCACTATCGCACCAGTGGCTATGCCTTGTCAGGCTGGTTCATTGGTGTAACTCACAGGGATCACACCTGGGTAAGATTTGTGATTCCCTTTCTTTTCTGGTAGTGTGAGTAACACCTTACAGCACCATGAAAGCTAGCCAGTAGGATGAAACGTCCAGGTGATTATCAACTTGATTTCTCCATGTTATATGAATCTAGTGTATGGTGTCCTCAACAACAGAGTCTTACTGCCAAGTTCTGAAGGGTTAACCAAAAACATCGGCAATATCTTGTGAAGTTTGGGGGTCCATGGGCTCTCATTTGCCAATGAATTCAAAAGAGATAATCCATTCTTGGAGCTGATCTTTTTATTTGTTGTTCTGTGATGTCTTGTGGAGGCTCTGTTGCCCTATCCTTCCTTCACCCTCCATTTTTAAATTAGGTTTGTTTACTTGATGTTTATTTATTTTTTGAGTTCTTTATATATTTGAGATACCAATACTCTGCCCAATGTATATAGCTGGTAAGGATTTTTTTCTCCCCATGTAGGCTACCTCTTGACTCAAATGATGGTGTCCTTTGCTATATGGGCAATTCTTAGTTTGAACAGTCCTACATATTGCTTGTTGATCTTAATGCTTGTGTTCTTAGAGTCCTGTTCAGAACGATCCTTCCTGTGCCAATGAGCTCAAATATATTCTCTACTTTCTTTTCATCTATCAGATCTTTTGTTGAAGTTTGACCCATTTCATGCCAAATTTTATTTCAAAGTAATTCTGGCTTCTTAAAAAAAGAATTTGGGCTGGGTGATGGTGGCACACACCTTTAATCCCAGCACTTGGGGGGCAGAGGCAGACAGATCTCTGCGAGTTTGATGCCAGCCTCATCTACAGAGCAAGTTCCAGGAGAGCCAGAACTTATATAGAGAAACCGTATCTTGAAAAAAAAATTTGGAAATGTTCCTTCATTTTCTATCTTGTGGACTAATTTGAAGAGTATTGCTATCACGTCTTCTGGTGGATTCTGTGCTGAATCCATCTTCCCTGGGCTTTTTTTAGTTGGGAGATTTTTAATTACCATTTCCATCTCATTGAATGTTGTGGTTCTTTAAAAATGTTTTTGTCATATTGATTTAGCTTTTGCAGGACAATATTTCTAGAAATCCATATATTTCTTTTAGATTATCCATTTTGGTGAAATAGTGATTGTAAAATATATCCCTATGATTCTCTGTCTGTTGTAATCTTTCCCTTTTCGTCCCTAATTTTATTAACTTGGATCCAGTAGCAGACTTTCATTTGGGCCACCAATCAGCTCCAAAATCATGAAGTGGAGATAGTTATTAGTTATGAATGCTAGGCTTTATTTGAGCTAATCTTATCTAATCTTATTTTAATGTGTTTCTCTTTACATGCATTTTGTCTTGGGGCTTTTTACCTTTCTCTCTTTCTGTACGACTGTAGTGAGGAGGCCACTAGTTAGTTCTCGGCTGCTCAGCTCCAAAATAATCACATAGAAACTGTATTATTTAAATCACTGCTTGGCCCATGAACTCTAGCTTCTTATTGGCTAACTCTTACATCTTAATTTAACCCATTTCCATTAATCTGTGCATCACTACGAGGTCATGGCCTACCAGCAAAGTTTCAGCGTGTCTGTCTCTGATGGGGCTCCATGGCTTCTCTCTGACTCTGCCTCCTTTCTCCCAGCATTCCGTTTAGTTTTCCCCACCTAGCTCTGTTGCTCTATAGCTCTGCTATAAGCCCAAAGCAGTTTTTTTTTTTTTTATTAATCAATGATACTCACAGCACACAGAGTGGAATCCCACATCATATGACCCATTTTCACTGCTTCTTGTGTCTGTCTGGCTTCTGGCCCCAGGTGCATCCCTCTCTTTTTCCCTTGATCTCTTCTCCTTCTTCTCTCTCATTCTTCTCAAGCCTAGATTTCTCCTCCTACTTATTCTCTCTGTCCACCATCCCTGCCTATCCCTCTCTGCCTAGCTATCAGCCATTCAACTCTTTATTAGACTAATCAGGTGCCTTCGGCAGGCAAGGTGAAACAATTGTACACCTTTATATAATTAACAAATGTAACATAAACAAATGTAACACCATTAACAAAGACAGCGTAAAAAAATGTAACACACCTTCACATAGTTAAATATTCCACAACAGGATACCCTCTCTCTTTTCATTGGTTAATTTGGCTAAAGGTTTGTTGATGTTGTTAATCTTTTCAAAGCACTAGTTGCTCATTTCATTAGATTCTTTGTAATCTTTTGGTTGTTTCTATTTCACTGATTTCAGCACTTATTTTGATTATTTCTTTTTGTCTAAGTTTTTGGGGGGTGGCAGAGAGAGTGTGTAGATTGTTCTTGTTTTTCCAAGGTGTTGAGGTGTTGATTTCTTTCTTTACTAAATTATCATTCAGCAGTGTATTATTTAGTTTCCATGAGTTTATGCACTTTCCATTGTTTCTATTACTGTTGATATCTATATGTATTCTATTGTGGTGAAATAGAATGCATGATACGATTTGATTTTCCTGTATTTGTTGAGTCTTTTTTGTGTCCCAATATGTGGTCCATTTTGGAAAAAGTTCCATAGACTACTGAGAAGAACAGGTTCTTTAGTATTTTAAGTAGAATATCCTAGATATTAGGTCCATTTGATTTATGATGTTATTTAATTTCAGAATTTCTCTATTTAGTTTTTCCCCTAGATTACCTGTCTATTTGTGAAACTGGGGTATTGGGATCACCCACTGTCATGTGTTGGGATCAATTTGTAATTTTGTTGGGGACAATTTATAGCAGGATTGGGATTTCAATTTCCTGTTTGTCTGGTATTTGGGGATTCAGTTTCTGTCCATGTCTTCTGTTTCTTTGCTGCAGTCTTCTGTCTCCAGCAGTTTGGTCTAAGAGTCTAGAACAAGTTTCCTCTGCCAGTGTGATCATAGCCTGGCTCTCCCACCTGGGTAGGACAAGTGGAGATTCCAGTCAGGCAGCTGGCAGGACTGAGGGACTCTGGGTCACAGGTGATGACTGAAGGGTCCCTGATGGGAATATAGCTGGAGTCTGGTGAGGGTGGGGGATAGGCTGAGGAAAGAATGCTATCCCTGGCAAACAGCCATGAGACTAGGGTGACTAGAAGGGAATCTTGGAAGGAAAGCCAAGGTAGGCAACCTGGGTCTGAACCACGTGCAGCCACAGGGTCTCTGATACCAAGCAGGGCTGGCATTAGAATAACCCCCAAATAAGGAAAATAGAACAGGGTTATCCCTAGCAAACATCCACCTGACCAGGGAACTGAAAATGGAGGAAGGGGAGGGAGAGTCCAGGTAGACTGGGTGTGAGCCTCATGTATAGAGTCCCTGGTCACGAGGCAGAGATTCTAATTTTTGGACCAGAAGTTCCTAATGGGCCTTTTTGTTGTTTGTGCTCCTCTTACAGAAGTACCCCTTTCTTGGAAGCCAGACACCAGGGTGTGGCTGAAACTGACAGGCACCTGGACACTTAGAATGGAAACCGAACTGACCAGATCATCCCTCCCTTCATCCAATAAAACCTTATCAACTCGGAGACAGTAATCTTCAAAGGTGTCTCACTCCTGAAATCCACGCTTGCTATTCAGGGGCTCTGCCTTCTTTCTTTTAGCTTCCTGTAAAAAAACAAAAGTACTTATTTATAAAGCTCAGCCCCCATAAACTTCATTCTCTGACTTTCCAAGATGAGAACTTAAAAGTTGTTGATTCAATGAAAGTTTTGTGTGACTGTCTGATACCTTTGTTCCTGAGTTAAAAACCATCTAGTAGGGGCTGGAGAGATGGCTCAGTGGTCAAGAGCATTGCCCGCTCTTCCAAAGGTTCTGAGTTCAATTCCCAGCAACCACATGGTGGCTCACAACCATCTATAATGAGGTCTGGTGCCCTCTTCTGGCCTGCAGACATACACACAGACAGATTAGGATGGGTTAGGATGATCAAGTCTTCCTGTTGTATGACCACTGGGTTCTGGTGTTGCTTTTTAGGTTGTTGGATGAATTCTTTCATTAGTGCCTACCCATCTCTTCCTTCAGTTGGTGTCAGCAGTGTCCTTGCCTCTTGATCCAATCCTTGCAGTGGCTATCTGTGTCTTTGGGAACTTTTCTGCAACAGTCGAGTGCACTTATGGTGTGTACCACATTTACTGATTTACATATACTGACCACCCCTGTATCTCTGGAGGAAAAACAAGTTGAGCATGGTGAATTATCTTTTTGATGTGTTCTTTAATTCAGTTTTTAAGCATTTTCCTGAAAATATATGTGTGTAACTAGGAAAATTGATGTAAAATTTTCTTCTCTGCTGTTGCAAAATTTTCTGGTCTTGGTACCAGGGTAACACTAGCACTGTGAAGTTCTTTTAGAACCGTTTCTTCCTTTTCTGTTTTGTGGAACAGTTTGAGAAGGATTGATTCTTTTTCAGGGCCTAGTAGAATTCTGCAGTGAATACATTTGGGCCTGGATACTTTTAAACTCTCTGCTTCAATGTCATGCTTGATATACATTTGTTTAAATACTCTGCGTCATCTTGGTTTAATTCTGGTGGGCCATTTAGAAATTTATCCATCTCATTTATAGTTTGCAACTTAATGGGTATGGAGTTTTTAAAGAATATGCCTATGCTTATCTAAAGTTCACTGATATCTACTATAATGTCTTCTGGTTCACTTGTGATTTTACTAATTTAGGCCTTTTATCTCTTGCTTGTGGTTAGTTAGGCTAAGGGTCTGTCAATCTTTTCAAAGGATCAACTGCATCTCACTGATTCTTTGCATTGCTTTTTAAATTTATATTTAATTAGTTTCTCCACTAATCACAATCGCTTCTTTTTAATGCTTGTTCTTGATTTTTCAAGATAGTAATTTATTTAAGATATCTCTGATTTTTTAAATTTTTTATTAAATTTGCATATGTGTGCATGCACGTGTGTAGTTGGTCTTCTCTTTCTACCTACCATGTGGGGATCAAATTGAGGTCATTAGGCTCGGCAGCAAACACTTTTATTTCTGAGCGATCTCACTGTCTTTGTCTGAGTTTTAAATGTAAGAAACTGTCCAAAGACAAGCATAAAAGATCCAAACATTAAAAGCTGAATTCTCCAGTATGCAAAGGTCATACGTTAGCTGTTTGGAGCCTGACCCAGTGACTTGAAATGCTTGGTACAAATAACTAAAGCCTAATTCCTAATGACCCTGACACATCATCCCAAAGGGTGAGTCTCAGAAAGGGCAGGTGGTATTATAAAATTAATTGCCTAACAAGATAGTGAGCTGCCCTGTTGAACTCTATTTATATATGACTCTATAAAACGGTCCATGTGACCAGGCCAAGTAACTTCTCTTAATTGCTATGAAAGGGCCCCCTTCCTTTCCAATGAGGTGATTCACTGGGAACACCTGTGGTGTTTTTGACCAAATGGCCTATTTTTTAAAATTAAATAGAACTTCCAGATTCAGAATGAAAAGAAAGCTGTTTGTATAAAACCAGCTAAATAATAAATGTTATATTTAAAAAGTGAAAAATATAAGAAAAATTAAATAAAGTACTATTTGTGGTGTGTGTGTGTGTAAGGATGTGTGTGTGTGTGTGAGGATGTGTGTTTTGCACATGTGGACTCTGAGGACAATCATGTAGAGTCAGCTCTCTTCCTCTTTTACATGGTTTCTGGGGACTGAACTCAAGTTGCTGGGTTTGTGCTACAAGAGTCTTTAACCACTGCACCATCTTGCTGGCAACAATATTTACTAAAACTTTTATATCAATTCTTGTTTGGCAAATAATTTATACCCACAGTTGGGCTCCCTTTTTCTGGGACATTTTGGTTGCCTGGCTGGGACATTCTTTTTTTTTTTATGATCACCTAAAAAAATTTTTATTTATTTATTTATATTTATTTATTTATTTATTAAAGATTTCTGTCTCTTCCCCGCCACGCCTCCCATTCCCCCCCTCCCCCAATCAAGTCCCCCTCCCTCGTCAGCCCAAAGAGCAATCAGGGTTCCCTGCCCCAAAAATTTTGAAGTCATCATCCTGGCTGGGACATTCTTCCCTTGCCTCCCTGACTGTTGAGAGTTGGGCTGATTCCAGGCTTTCCCTTGAGGTCCCAGAAGGAACACAGTTCTTTAGATAAAAACAGGAACATACTTGACAGAGCTAGTCATGGCCTGAGACTGGGGCCTAAGGGCAGAGCTTCTGTTTCAGATCCTGAGAACCCAACTCTTCCCACCTTATGCGACTACGGCTATCAGTCCCAAGGCCCTGTGTGTTCAACCTTATGCTCCTGAGATAACCTCTGTTCCCCTTGTACAACACTGTTGGGTTAGCTTCCTGCCGACTTTGTCCTATTATATGATAGTCTCTGCTGACTTTGTTTCCCCTGGAAATAGTATATAAGATGCTGTCCTTCTCAATAAGCTTGCTTGGCACAAGACATAGCTTGTACAAGACCTCCTGATCCCAAACTCACCTATTTCTTTATCTTCTGATCTGGTCTTCTCTTTCAGGACACTTGTCACTGAAGAATGATTTGTTGGTCCAGGTCACCTGACCTCTTCCTTCACTCTGATGCTTGTATGACTGACTGAGAAGCCCTGTGAGCTTCCTTCGTTTAGGCTCCTTCCAAATGGTAAGGGATATTTTTATTTTTATAGAAGCCTCTCATTGCTAATATTGTGGCCCAGGGAAAGAAAAAGAGCATCCAGGGCAAACCCACACACGTTCTGAGGACTCAATTGCTGCCTTCTCTCTTCATTTGCCTCCTTCCTCAGCCTGGCCCTTGGTGAACATGTAGTTGATGAAAATTTTGCCTGCTCATTTTCCTCCTAGCTGGACTTCTGGGTCCAAGAGACCTATAAGCAACCGGATTTCTGCTCTCTTTAGGATGGCAAGCTACCCAGCTACCCTTTCCTACACCTCTGATTCAGTTTGTATCACTTGAAGGTTGGTCTAACCTGACCAACCAGATGGGTTTGGCTACAAATCGAAACTATATTTCTGTGAGTCAGAAAGTCTTTATTCTCGAACAATGAGTGCCTTGGTCCAGTACACATGGTGAGACTGGGTCTCACCCATGACTTGGATATCTGATACCTCAAAAGGATGCTCTTAGAATAATGGATATACTTCTGGAAAGACTTGTGATGAGTCTCGTTCTAGTTCACCCCTAAGACGTAGTATCAAAAAACAGACCTATGTTTGATTCCCAGACTTGCAAAATGGGAAAAGCCAAACAAACACAAACAAACCTGTTCCTTCGTAACAAATACTCCTGGACCGAGAAACTGACTGCTTACGAGCACATTGGGCTATAACTGGATCTTAGAACTAGACCTCTTTTCTCACAGTCCAGGAAGGAAGTCTGAGATAATTTACTCCTGAGCTTTCACAGCCCATCATTGGACCCTCAGCTACGGAAGGAAGGTCACCATACATCACAGGATTTCCTTACACATGCCCTTCACTCCTCAGCTTGGTTCCAGTGGACATCCTTGGTAACCTGCTTTGTGTGCACCCTCCAGCTTCGCCATCACTACCACCACACAGCTGCTTATCCACCGCACCTCCATTTTCTCCTCTCTGGCTTCTTTCTTCTCCTTCTCCCCCTTCCTCATTTCCACACGTGGAACTGCCTCCAGCTGGTCCACCTGCCTACCCAGGTGTGCTTCTTCAATCCCATACTTGTGAGGGACCAACAAGAACTCCAAGAGCTACTTCTTTCTATTTCCCCACAGGAAATGTCCTTCTCCTCTGGGAGGTGGCCAATGAAGACCTTGGCGCTCCCTAAGGCCTGTTCCTTTCCATGTGTTTGACCTGTTCCAACTGTAATCCAAACTAGGGTTATTTAGCCAGGATCCTTCCATCTTCATTAAAGAATTCCAAAAGCTCACAATAGCTTTGACCTAACCTGGCAGGATGCCTATATCACCCTGATCACCTGACACGCTCATGAGGAAAGTTCCATGTCTTGCCTTTAATGTGTGCCTGGGGAAATATGCTTCTTGTTTATAAATCAACTACAACGTGGCCAGGCTCCATTGCCGGTCCAGACACAGAGCACAGCTAGTCGCCTCGGGCCGCTGATGTAGGGAACGGTGTGGGAAGATTCAGACACTACATGATTGCTTATCTTTTAGAGGGACTTTCAGTTATCAAACCAATTAACCATAATAAGCTGTAGGAAATACTGCAGAGAGTTTCTGAAAATCCCTCACCCTCCCAGCCTGGGCCAGCTGGAAACCAAGTGCAAGCATACAGATTTGAACCTTGAGTCTGGGGGAGAGGACCAAGACATCCTGGATCCACACTTCATAAGCCAAGTCTGTCTGGATATTAGACAAAAGCTTCCAAAACTATCTGAGGGATTTCAGGCCCACCTGCTTTATTAGACATGGCCTTCAAGGCCTTTAATAGCCAGAAGGACCAAACCAGAGAAAGAATGGCAACAGTGGCATCCTCCATGCCCACCCCAGGAATTCCTAGAGTGCCACCTAGCAGCTGTCCAGTTCAGCGTACAGGAACTGACCCAGACTTGGGTAAAAGGATGAGGACATTTCTGCTGGGACTGCTCAAGGCCCCTGGGTTATAGGCCTCTCTATAGCCATGTGCAGTCTTAAAAACAAGGCCCACTAGAAGTGAAAATGTCCTGGCCATTTTCATGAGAGAGGACCATCCAAGGACCCTAAGCTCAAGTGAAACTTGAAAAAAAAAAAAAGGATAAATGCCTCCTGTGGGTTTCTTCCCTGATCACCAATGCCAGATGAATGCAACTCAAGAAAAGAAGAGTTAATTTTGGCTCAGTGTTTGAGGGTACACCATCATGGTGAGGAAGACACACAAGGCAGACACAGAGATGAAGGCTGGTGGCCCCTTTGTTCTGTCCAGAATCCCAGCCAACGGAATGGCGCCTCCCACAAATGGGGTGTATCTTTCCTCCTCAATCAAACTAGTCTAGAAAACCCTCACAGATGTGCCCAGAGGTTTGTTTCCATGGTGATTTTAGATCCTGTTATGTTGACAACTGCAACTAACCATTATACCCCTGGCTGTGTTTCTGGACTCTGAGAGACCTAATGAGGAATAAGGTTCCCTCCCTTTTGAGACACACGAGGCCCTGAGGCCAGCCAAGCTCCCACGTTCTCCATCTCTGTGAAACGGGGAAGGCTTAGATGTGGCAGAGAACAAAACCAACTTTCCCCTTAGAACTGGTATTAAGTTTTGACCCCTGACCACCTTCTCTGGTCCCCAGTCCTCTTCACTGGTATTGGTGGTAAGCCCCATCACCTTGGTTTACGCCCCTTTAATCGGCGTGATAGATATCTTTTCACTCCTTCTCTTCTGATTCCACTAGATGCCCCATCCCCCTCTTATGGAGAGATGCTATGAATCTCTGACCCATTCAAGTCTCGAGATGAGAAATGTCCCGTCGGAGCTCTGTCTCCCCTGCTATTTGGCAATTTCGTTTAGAACACCTTCATGCTTTACGTATTTTAGGAAGCTTCTACTGCACTAGGTTTCTATGCAGCCCCTCAAATTACTCTTCCTTTTAGCTGTTCCTCCCCATATTCCCTCTTTTCCCTTCATCCTTTCCTTCCCTTGGTCTCTTCTTCCCTCTCCTTCCCTGTTTGTTCCTCCTGTTCTAGCACCCGCTTTGTGGAAGCCCACCTTGACTAGAGATCAGAGACCTCAAACCTATTTTGCTCCTTCAAGGTTATAAGACAGGAGGTTTGACCTAAGGTGTGGCTACTGACGGGATGTTTTGACTTAGGCTATGGTTACTTGTCATTTTTTGGGTATTAAGGAGGTAATTTCTTTATTTGTTCTTTGTGTCTTGGTAAAGAATCTTTTGCCTTCTCCTTTTTGGATTGGGGTACATAAAAGGCTATGGGAAATAAACATCATGTAATATCAGTATTCACTGGATGCCCTCCTGGCTCTATCTGTTGTCTCTTGTCTATTTCTTTCTCAATCTTCACTTTTCCCCCTCCCCCAAGCGTGGACAAATATGTCGGGCCAGACCCAACACCCCTCATCCATTCATAACTTTCTTTTCTATTTCCCCTTCCTGGGAAGACCCCTTTCTCTCACCTCGCTCCTTACTTTCTACCTAACCTCTGTGATTATATGGATGGCTTGTCAATGACCTAACAGCTAACATCCACATATAAGTGAGTACAATATTTGTCTTTCTGGTTCCGGGATACCTCACTTAGGATGATGTTTTTAGTTCCACCCATCTACCAGCAACTTTGATGATTTCATCTTTTAACAGCTGAGTAATACTCTGTTGTGTGACTGCACCATGTTTTTCTTTATCTCTTCATAAGTTGACAGACATCTAGGTTGTTTCCAGTTTCTGGCTATTGTGAATAGAGCAACAATGAACATGGCTCATCAAATGTCTCTGTGGTAGAACGACGTGACCTTTGGGTATATGTCCAAGAGTTGTATAGCTGGATCTTGAGATATATCGATTCCCATATTTCTGAAGAACCACCACACTGATTTCCAAAGTGCCCGTAAAAGTTTGCACTCCCACCAGCAGTGAATGAGTGTTCCCTGCCTCCACATCCTTGATAGCATGAACTGTCAATAGTTTTATTGGTCTTGGCCATCCTGAATGATGTAAGATGAAATCTCAAAGTAGTTTTGATCTTCAATTCTCTGATGATTAAGGATGCTGAACATTTAAGTGCTTCTAAGCCATTTGAGTTCATTCTTTTAAGAATTCTGCTTTGGTCTGTACCCATTTTTAAACTGAGTTATTTGTTTGATTTTTTGATGTCCAGTTTTTTGAGTTCTTTATGTATTTTGGATATTAACCCTCTGTTGGATGTGTAGTTGGTAAGAATCTTTTCCCATTCTGTAGCCTGCTGCTTTGTCCAAATGTCCTTTACCATACAGAAGCTTTTCAGTTTCGTGAGGCTCCATTTATGAATTGTTGTTCTCAGTGTCTATGCTATTGATATTCTGTTCAGAAAATATTTCTCTGGACAGCACCTATTCTTTACTAAAAAATTTCTGTAGATTCTAGTCTGGTAAGCTGTGTGTGTGCACATGTATGTGTATGTGCGCGTGTGTATGTGGGTGTGTGTTGCATGTGAACTCATATGCATTAAGAGGTAGAATCCCAGGCTGACATCAGGTGTTTTTCTCAGTTTCCCTCCACCTTCTTTTTTTAGACAGTGTCTTTCACTGAGCTTGGAGCTCATCATTTTGCTAGGCTGGTCAGCCAGCAAGTGCCTGGATCTGCCTGTCTCCATCCCTCAAAGTTGAGCTTACAGATGGGTTCTGTCATGTAGTGGTACAATTATATGAAAATATCTCTTTTATTAAGAAAGGCTGAACTTTCTCCAGACCTCACAGTGAAGTTATTAATACCCCTTGAGATCATCTGAGACTATGGAATTAGCCTGCTGCCCTGCCGTGTCCTCTAAGTGTAACCTGCCGTTAAGAGAGCAGTGTAACTGACCTTGGATTTCCCATGCAATCAGCTTTTACAGCCTAAGTTAGTGTATAACTCTAATCTTAAATTATGATCTCTTCCACACTCTGATCTAGAGTGGTGTGTGTGTGTGTGTTGTGTAACCATTTGCTGAAAGTAATCAACATCTTGGAAGAAACCTTATATGACAACTATCCACTCTAAATCCTGCAAGCAATGTGTGGATATAGCTTGATAACTGATATAGCTTGAAAATATCTGTCTGCCATGTTGTTTATTATTTGGGGTCGGTTGGGGGGGTCAATAAAGTTATTTCTTACACTGTAAAACTTGGTTAAAGATTTCTGGCAATGAATCCCTCACTCCTTTCCCATGCCATGATTTTCTGTGCTACTTAATAAATAGCTCAGCCTGGTATGGTGGCACACACCTTTAATCTCAACACCCAGGAGACAGAGATAGATGGATTTCTATAAGTTTGAGGGCAGCTTGGTCTACACAGCTGAGTTCCAGCCCAGTCGGGGCTATATAGTAAGATCCTGTTTCAAAAAACAAGAGAGAGAGAGAGAGAGAGAGAGAGAGAGAGAGAATAGATTTTTGCATATGTCAATCCACTAAAATGACAAGAAGTTAGATTTTAGTCTAGTTGAAGATCTCTTGAATGTGACAGTTCATTTTACTCTTGACTTCTAAATTATCTTATCATCTTCAAATAGTTTGATTAATAATGTAAGTGTGTATCTCCTTTAGCTTATGCTAACTGGAATTCATTGAGTTTCTTGGACTTACATATTAGTTTTTTAAATATCAAATTTGGATACTTTACATGTCTAGTTCCTCAAATATTTTTCCATTTATCTTTCTTTCTTCTTCATTATCTCTAATAAGTGTTTGTACACTTGATGGTGGCACACAGTTACATCTTTCTTAGTGTTCCCCTCTATTTCTCTGTCAACTCTCAGTCAACTCTCTCTAAGGCCACTAATTCTTTTATAGTCTTCTGAAACCCAAAGGTAAGTCCCTAAAATCAACTTTTATTTTTATTTTAAAAATTAAATAAAGTTACATTATTTATCCACCTCTTTGAAGGATCCAAGGATAAGAATATAAAAATGTAGATTCCAGAAATAAGAATATAGAAATACAGAAATATAAAGTTATAAGACTGTCGATATCTTTCTCAATAGCCTAAGGATTAACTATTAACAGTGGGTTACTCTGCTTTACAACTCATAGCTCTATTTACAAGGCCAAAGCATCTCTCTGCAAACTGAGAGCCTAACACCCGGGCCATCCTTGATTAAGATATGAGCTGAGTTAACTTTTAGGAGATGGATATACGACCTCTGGGTTACACTTTTCCCCTGCTATGTGAAGCTGGCAGCATCAAAGGGGAGAGCCCAGAGCTTCAGTAAACACCACCTGGAAGTACCAGGGAAGACAATAGATTAAGTACACACACTAGTTTAACTGAAAACTCTGTTAATGGAGATTGTAAAGTAAGGCAATCTGTATCTGAGTTTTACCCCGAGATTGTAAAAATTCCTTTGTTCAGACCTAATGCTTGGTGCCCCTACTATAAAAAGGTAGGTTCAGAAACCAGCCTTTGCCACAGCCTTACAAAATCCATCTCTAGTGATGGAGGAAGGTCATTGGCTAATAAAGAAACTGCCTTGGCCCATCTGATAGGGCAGAATTTAGGTGGGAGGAGTAAACAGAACAGAATGCTGGGAGGAAGAGGAAGTGAGCTCAGAGGCCATGCTCCCCTCTCCCGGGCAGACGCGATGAAGCAAGCTGCCAGGTCAGACATGCTGAATCTTTCTCGGTAAGACCGGTGCTACACAGTTTATTGGAGATGGGTTGATCGGGATATGAGAATTAGCCTGTAAGGGCTAGAGTTAATGGGCCAAGCAGTGTTTAAAAGAATACAGTGTCCGTGTGATTATTTCGGGGCATAAGCTAGCAGGCGGCCGGGGTGCTGGGGGCGCAGCCCCGCTGCTCATATTACTATAGAATGTCGCCCAGACGTGTGGTCAACTGAATCCACTGAAAGCCTGAGAAAGCTTGGGAAAGAGTAAAGCATGTTTTCTTGGTAGCAACAATTTCTCGGGTCTACTCTGCTTGCTAGAGGCAAGCAAGCGCTCTAAGAGAGGCTTCCTGACTCAGCTTTAGCTGCAAAACCCTGCAGTTCATTAAGAGGTCCTGCCACGAAACACTTAAACGGTGTTGACGAAAAGCTGAACGCATGTTTTTCGGTTTTCAGCCATAGCAGGAAAAAAGCTGCGCCGTTTAAAAATGCCGGCTTTCTGGGCTGTCCTGCCAGGGCAAACTCTGACTCTTTTACGCAGGCAGTTCATGCGGTTTGCAAGCACAGGCTGCTGAAGTTCGCTTGCTGGCAGGGACCTTAAAACGCCATAGAGTTGTGACGGTAAACATGGCTACAACCCATACCTTCGCCATGAGGCTGGAAAGCTAAGGAATGAGCTGGATCTAGCTGCCAAAGCCACAGCTTTAATCCTACCCATGTTGCTCCGTAATTTAAAGGCTCATGTGTCCAGAAAAAGAAAGAGAGATACAGTAAAGAGAGATTCAAAAACAAAGAAAATGTTTAAATGATTTACAGTGTGTTGAAAATATATGCAGACTAAAAGTTAAAGTTCTTAAAGTAAAAAACAAAAACAAAAAAAAAGGAAGAAAGAGAGTAGTTGGGTATGGTAGGACACACCTTTAATCCCAACACTTGGGAGGCAGAGGGAGATTGACCTCTGTGACTTCAAGGTGTGGTAGCACATGCCTTTAATCCCAGTGCCTAGAAGGCAGAGACAAACAGATCTCTGTGAGTTCAAGGTGTAGTAGCATACACCTTTAATCCCAAGGCCCGGGAGGCAGAGACAGGCGGATCTCTGAGAGTTCAAGGACAGCCTGGTCTACAGAGTTATTCCAGGACGAAGATATACAGAGAATATAAAATAAAAGTAAAAATAAACAAAATAGAGTTAAAATAAAGCCATACAAAGATGGAAAATAAACAGAGAATTTTGATACTGTATGCTATTATGCTCTCTTTGGATTGTTTGAATGCTGAGGAAGGAGCAACAGCTGCTAAAAGATATTTGTTTATAAATGCTGCTGGACTAATCCAACATAGATATTTTGAAAATGCCTTGACTTTGAAATTTGGATCTAAGGATATGATACTTTGGAAAAGAGATTCTTCTTTTGTTTTCACAGACGATGACACCCTGTGGATTGCTTCTATCCCAATATGGTGTGATGGACCACACGCTCCTGAAAGGTTGCTGTGAACACCCTCAAAAAATTACTTTGCTCAACTGCCAACTGAGATGAAACTAGCACACAGGTTATCCCATAAAAGACCTGAATAACAGTGCCCCCATTCAGTAGGAAGCAGTTTGGAGAGAAATAACTGTGCCCATATTCCCAAATATTGTTTATAAATGTTCTTTTACATTTAAAGGGGGATATGATGTAGTTAATTTACATTGATATGGATTTTGCTTTAGTGATTTAAATTTAAGGTCAATTTTGTTATATGTATATGTATTTCTGATCTTGATTAAGGTATTGTGATTGTGTAGTTCACTTAAAAATGTAATGTATATAAGTTGTTAGTAGATAATCATAATAGTCAAGTTTGTAGTCATGTTAGTTAAGATTTTCTAGATGTACATAGATATATTTTAGATAGGCATTCTTCATATCTTTCAAAGATTATAGAATATGGCATTTTAAATGTTTTAATAACTTAGGGTTTTTCATGACAATGAGACACTCTGCTCCTGGCAGCACCAATCTACTTCAAGAAGAAGATGGGCATCGAAGAGGATCCTTATGGAGTTTGATAGCCATTTGGGCAAGAAAACTGCTCTTTCCTGGACTATTGCATAAACTGGACACAGAGAACCCGCAGAGAGAGGACTACTGAACTTGCCTAAAGGTGAGATGATCTTTCGGGGTTCCTGATTCATGAAAGAGTCTGCAAGACATTCTTCAGGACATGCAGATAGTGACTGCCTTTGAAATTTCCTGCTTCATGGAAATGTCTGCTGGAAACTATGGGCCTGTAGGCTGAAGATGGATGCCCCAACAGTACAGAGGAACTTTGGGTGACTGTCCAGGCAGCAAAATGTCTCTGTCATTTCTAGAGTTTTGAAAGTTGCTTATTTCTTGTTTACTTAGGTAATATTATATCCTTCTGGAATCTTTGATGCAGTTAAAAAATAGATAGTTATAGTTGTTTTCCTTTGTTATGATAAAAGATAAAATAGATATAAATATTGTATCTGTAATTCTTGCTTGATAACTGTTTTGTTATATGTAATTTTGTTATGTTAAAGTTAACGCCTTCCTTTTTTTGTTTAAACAGAAAAAGGGGAAATGATGGAGGAAGGTCATTGGCTAATAAAGAAACTGCCTTGGCCCATCTGATAGGGCAGAATTTAGGTGGGAGGAGTAAACAGAACAGAATTCTGGGAGGAAGAGGAAGTGAGCTCAGAGGCCATGCTCCCTTCTCCCAGGCAGACGCGATCGATGAAGCTCCGACCTAGGATGGACATAGGCTAGAAACTTCCCGGTAAGCGCACCTTTGGGTGCTACACAGAATATTAGAAATGGGCTAGTCCAGGTGCGAGAGTTAGCCGAGAAGAGGCTAGATATAATGGGCCAAGCAGTGTTTAAATGAATATAGTTTCCATGTAATTATTTCGGGGCATAAGCTAGCAGGTGGCCGGGGTGCTGGGGATGCAGCCCCGCCGCTCCTATTATTACACTCTAGCTGTGGTCTCAGCTAGCTGATAAGCTTTTTGTGCCCCATGGAGATTTTTTATTTTATTTATTTAATTTTTTTCTGGAAACTGGTTTCTGGAATAGTTTGCTTCTGTTTTATTAGACTTTGGTGGTCTGTCCCCATCTTTGCACGACCCCCCCAACCCAACATTCTTCTTCCTGCAGCTCCTCCTGGGTCCCTGCCCCATGTTCTTTCTCAAATCCATGGCCTCTTTTTCTTTAATTATTATTGTTACACACACAATACACACACACACATTCTGCTAAATTAATTTAATGTGGACCAGGGATGACCTCTTGGTAATGGATAGCAAACAAGGGAGCTGATATTGGGTAAGACTAATTCTTCCTTTCCCAATAGCCATTGGTTTCCAGTAGTTCTTTGCCTAGGGATGGAGCCTCATAATATTTCCTCTTTCCGTGTTAGCATGTTTGTTGGCATTGTACTTGTGTAGGTCTTGGCTAGGCAGTCAGATGGGCGTAGTTTCCCTGCCATTTCTTGGAGACACAACTCACAGCAGACTTCCTGGTCTTCAAGCTTTTACAGTCTTCCTTTATGTTCCCTAAGTCTTAGGTGTTATGATTGTAATGCAAATGTATCAACTGGAGCTGGTCACGGCATGATTCACTGTCTTCTGCAGATTGACCAGTTGCAGCTTTCTGTAATGATCTGCATCTACTGGAAAGAGAGAGTTCTTTGATGGGGGCTGAGGGCTGCAAGTATCCGTAGTCTAAGAAGAAGTATTTAGAATTTAGTTAGGAATTAGACTGGTTTAAGAAAGTGGCAGTAGTAGGTTCTCCTATAAGACCCATGACCTTATTAGGCCTGGGTAGCTGGCTGGGTTTCCAGTAGCAGGCATGGTTTCACTCCCATTGAGCAAGCCTTAAGAACAACCAGACAGCTGTTGGTTACTGCCATGCTGATTACATGGCCACTGTCGTACCCTTAGGGATATCTTGTCATACTGGTCATTGTGGTTCCTAGGTGTCACAGCTGGGGAGGACTATTGATTGCTCTCTTTCCTAGGCAGCTTGTATAGCCTCTTCTGTTACTGTGAAAGCTAGTCCTTAGGGAAGAGGCTTTCAGGTCAGATGCAGTTTGAATCCTCTGAGCCTTGCCTGTGCCCAAAGTGAAAGGTGTCTGCCGCAACAGGGACTTCCCTTCCACTTCCTGCAGGCAGCCAAGGGCCACAGCAGCAGCCTATGTTGTTTGGGAGTCTCTTGGGCTCCCCCGACCAACAATTTGAAAAGAACTTTCTCATGCTTAGTACTGGAGTTTTCGTATTTTAGGGAATAAAAAAGAATACTATTCTTTATGGTTCAAACATCCCTAGTTTATGTACCTCTCCTTTCTTCTCTTTCTATATTGATCTCCCCTCTCTCTACCCTCATTTTCCTTGTGACGATTTGAATGAGAATGTCTCCCAGGGGCTCGTGTATGTGAACACTTGGTTCCCTGTTAGTAGCACTATTTTGGGAAGTTTAGGAGGTGTGGCATTCTTGAGGAAGTGTGGTATTGTGGGAGGAGGTGTGTCACTGGAGGTGGGCCTTGAGAGTGTAAATACATCATTTTCAGTTTGCTCTCTCTGTTTTATGCTTGTGTAATTGTTAAGGAGATTAATGCCAGTTAGATGAGGCCTGAATTGCCTTGGGAGGAAGGGGGCAGTGTCCTCAGGGACAGAAGAAGCTCACCCAATTAAGTGTCCATCTAGTGAAAAAGAGCCCAAGATATTTTCTGCTCCTTGAAAGTCACTAAAAACAAAAGTGGCTGCCACTGTGGTTCAGGGAGTCACGGTTTGTCCTAAGCTAGCAGCTGAGTGTGGCAGTGTGGCAGTGCTGTCCATGAGGGGCTGGCTTTGCAGCCGTGGAGGAGACTAGAGGAAAGGGATCACGGAACCTTCCTCTGTGGCTTTCATGTTTTTGGCTCCAGATGGCAGGATTCAGCTTGCTGCTCCAGCCATCATGTCTGCCTACGGCCCTGCTTCCCCAGTTACTTGTGCTCATTTTTGCGGGGGGGGGGGGGGGGGGGGGGTGGGGGGGGGGTGGGGTGAGGGTGTCTCTGCAAACACCATGGCTGGAAGAGTAATGATCCATGTGAGGTAAGAATCAGGTTCAATACAACTTAGTTATCCATATACAAGTGTAGGACAAGTTTGGAAAAAAAAGTCTCCTGGTGACAATTATCGCAATAAAACTTAAGGTGTAACTACATTTGAAACTCTGCAAAGTCCACGTGACCTCTTCCAAAAGAATGGGTTTTATAGCTTAAGGGTCTAGTAGACAATCTGGTGTAGTCTAGGTTATCGTGGAGGTCAAAGTATGGGTGCCATCTCCCTTAGGGATGGTGTACTGGCTGGTTTTGTGTGTCAAATGCACACAAGCTAGAATCTTCAGAGATGAAGGAGCCTCAGTTGAGGAAACACTTCTTTGAGATCCAGCTGTAAGGCATTTTATCAATTAGTGATCAATGGGAGAGAGTCCAGCCGATGGTAGTTGGTGCCATCCCTGGGCTGGTGGTTCTGGGTTCTACAAGAAAGCAGGCTGAGCAAGCCAGTAAGTAGCTCCATGGCCTCTGCACCAGTTTCTGTCTGCAGGATCCTGCCCTGTTTGAGTTCCTGTCCTGGCTTCCTTCAGTGATGAACAGCAATATGGAAGGGTAAGCCAGATAAACCCTTTCCTCTCCAACTTGCTTTTTGGTCATGGTGTTTCATCGCAGCAATAGAAACTCTGACTAAGACAGATGGGTTTTATTGATCGAGAAACAATGCTCAAGATAAAGTTCTAGGGAGGAAAAGTCTGTGGCAAAAATAACAGTCTGGAGGATGCAGGTCCTCATTACATAGAGATTATTATTCTACAGTATTAACTACACACATATAGCTGCTAACTACATCCACTCCCCGCCTTCTGAATGGAAAACAGGTGTACATCTGCCCCCCCACTGAGGAGACATCCCGTGTGTATAACATGTCTGGTTTCTCTAGTGCTTGTCTGTGAGCACAAGGACCTTGTGCCCTCTACAAAGCTTGGGTCTTGGTTTTGTTCCATTAGTCTATGGATCTGTTTTTGTGCTAGTACCATATTGTTTTTGTTATTATATTTCAGTAATACAGCTTCAGATCTGGAATTCCTCCAGCACTGTTTTCTTTCTTTGCCCCACCCTCAGGATTATTTTGGACATCCTTGATCTTTTATGGTTTCATATGAATTTTAGAATTTTTTCTTCTATTTCTATGAAAAATGTTGTGAGTATAATTGGGATTGCATTAAATCTAAACTGCTTTTGATAGACTAGTCATTTCCTAATATTAATTTCATCATCAATCATGACCATGAAAGGTCTTTCCATTTTCTAGTGTCTTTCCTCAATTTCTCTCTTCATGGATGTAAAGTTTTCATTTTAGAGGTATTTCACCTCCTCTGCTTGGCTTATTCCTAGCTATTTCATTTTCTTTGAGGGTATCGTGAGTGGGTATATACCCATTATCTCATTCCCAGTGTGTTTGTTGGTGGTGCATACAAAGGCTACTGATTTTTGTAAGATGGCATAGCCCGACCTTTTGCTGAAATTGTTGATTAGTTGGAAGTACTTTCCAGTGGAATTTTGGGAATCTCTTATGTAAAATGTCCTGCCATCTACAAATAGAGATATTTTGGTTTCTTCTTTTCCTATTGGCATCCTTTTAGTTTCCTTTCATGGAGTCAATTTTAAATTTCAGTTAAATTTATGAGAAGTCATTATACTTTTCAGTTTTAATTTAAATTTTTATTTTGTGTGTATGAGTGCCTTACCTGAATCCATATCTGTACACACTTGTGTGCCTGGTGCCCTTGGGGGCCAGAAGAGGAAGCTGGGTCTCCTGGAACTGGAGTTATAGACAGTTTTAAGTGGTCATGTGGGTGCTGAGAAATGAACTTTGGTCCACTGGAAGAGGAGCTAGTGCTCTTAACAACTGAGCCATCTCTCTTGCCCCACACTTTACAGCTTTAGAACTTGTATTTGGTTCTTGTTTATAATTTATATCTCTATATTAATATTCTCTAGATGATTATCCATTGCCCCTGTATTTTGCTTTAATTTTGCAGACATGTTTTTCTGTATGTATAATATCTAATTAAGGTTCTTGCTCTGGTAGGTTGATTATCTCCTTTAAACCCATTTTTATCAAATACTTTATTTCTTAGTAGGGTATTTTCCTGTTTCACAGGAATTTTGTAATTTTTATCAAAAGCTGAATATTTGATATAATCAGATTTATATAATTTTTTGCTTCTGTTTTTATTTCTGCTCAGATGGCTTAGTGATCAGCTAATGATCAAAGATCACTAAGGGACAGGACACTACAGTAAGCGACAGGACAATATGGTAATGGTAAGGGACAGGACAATACAGTAAGGGACAAGACAATACAGTAAGGGACAAGACAATACAGTAAGGGACAGGACACTACAGTAAGGGATAAGACAATACAGTAATTTACCGAGCTCTACAGTTTTCTCTATTGTCCTCCCTGCCTCTCCCCCTACCACTTGCTGTTTTAACAGACAAACCTTCAACTCTTGGCATCATATTTTAATAAAGTTTATTTATTACTCACAAAAAAAGACAATACAGTAAGGGACAGGACACTACAGTAAGGGGCAGGACACTACAGTTCCATGTCCTCATCTGTCTAAGTGCTTTATTGCTGTGAGGAAACACCATGGTCATTGCAACTCTTGTAAAAGAAAGCATTTAATTGGGGCTGGCTTACAATCTCTAAGGTTTAGTTCATCATCGTCATGGTGGGAAGCATGGTGGCATACAGGCAGACAAGGTAGCTGAGCATGCTACATCCTAAGGCAGCAGGAAGAGAGAACCACTGGGCTTGCCTTGGGCCCCTGGAACCTCAAAGCCCACCCCCAGTTACATACTTCCTCCAACAAGGCCACACCTACTCCAACAAGGCCACACCTCCTAATCCCTGTCAAGTGCCTTCACTCCCTAATGACCAAGCATTGAAATCCACGAGCCTATGGAGACCATTCCTGCTCAGGCCACCACACCACCTGCTTTTGTTTCGTGTCTGTCGCTGTGATCAAACACCCAGGCAAAAACAAATTAAGGGCCAGGCATGGTGGCACATGTCTTTAATCCCAGGACTTGGGAGATAGACACAGGTGACTCTGACTTCCAAGTCAGCCTGGTCTGTACAATGAGTACTAGCTATATAACAAGACCTTGTTGTTATGGTTTTGGTCCCTTTAAGAGACAAGCCACGCCCACTCCCACTCCGCTCCCTCCCCCATCCGCTGAGGCAGGCTGATCTCCAGGCCTGAGCTCACTCTCTTTTCCATCTTCCTCTCGGAGAGGCAGCTTTGCTTCTGCCTCTCTCCCCACTTCTCTGCTTCCCCCTTCTCTGTCTCTTTCTCCTCTTCTCTCTCTCTCCCCCCCTTCACCCTTCCTCCTCCATAACCCCCTGAATAAACATTCAACCTCACCCTGCATGTCGTGTCTATCCATGTTTCTATCTTCTGCTCGCCCGCCATGTGTCTCCCTGCCTGGGACCAGCCACTGCTCAGGGACCAGCAGCCGTCTCTGCCTGGGGCCCACTGCCTGCTGCCACATGGCCCGCCACCACTGCTCTGAGACCAGCAGCCGTCTCTGCCTGGGATTGGCTGCACCCAGGGCCCCGCTGTCTGCCGCCACATGGCCCGCCACCACCGCTCAGGCCACCGCTCTGGGACCGGCAGCCATTTCTGCCCAAGACTGGCTGCTCCCAGAGCCCGCTGCCTACTGCCGCGGGGATCTTGCAGCATTTTTTAAAAAAGAACAACACTTTTCAAAAACAGAAACCCAGCCAGGCAGTAGTGGTGCACACCTTTAATCCAAGCACTCAGGAGGTAGTAGCAAGTGGGTTCTCTGTGAGTTCGAGGCCAACCTGGTCTACAGAGTGAATTCCAGGACAGCCAGAACTAGGACTACATAGAGAAACCCCGTCTTAAAAAATCCAAAAAACCAAACCAAAACTAAACCAAAACAAACAAATAAAAAACCCAAGCCAAACTGAAAAAGCCCAAACCCCCTATCACTGAAGGGAGAAAGGATTGATTTTGGCTCACAGTCCCGTTATGGTTGCCAGGAAGTCACCCCGACAGGAGCTGAAGACAGCTGGTCACATGGCATTTCTAGTGAAGAAGCCGGAAGCGATGAATGAACACGTGCTGTGGCTCACCTCCTTTTTTCCTCTTGTATTGTCTGGACCAGTCAGGGAAGGCCAGCACACTCAGTTAATCAAGGTAAAGGCCCCACAAACATGCCCAGAGGCCCATCTCCAAGGTGGTTCTAGATTCTGTCAGGTTGCTAACGAACATCAAACCAGGGTCAAAATGTATTGATTTATGACCAGTTTTGTCTCGTTTTGCCTTACACTGTGAATGCAGAGCTGGAGGCAAAGGTATATGGAGGTGTTACAAAGGGTAGCTTTCCTGAGGATGAGACGACAGAGTGTAGCACTAAGGTAGCTAGCCACCTGGACGTGCTGCTGCTGGTAGCCATGGAGAAGGCACTGTGGGCTGCCCTTCAGGTTGCGACAAGGTTGGGGCTTCTGGCTGCGTACGCATGCCCACGCGTGCTGTCCCAGATCCTTGGCATCCTAACTAACGTCATAGATAGAGAATGGAGTCTAAAGCCTGGGTTCAAGGCTGCTGGGTGCAAAAGCCTGCAGCAGTGGCTGGGACTAGGGACAGAAGGACGCCGCGAGAGTGGGAGCGCTGCACACCCTCTAACTTCCACACCAGCACCCACCCCTTCCCGTGTTGAGATAGAGTGAGCGCTTTTAACAAGTTTCCGGTGTGCTTTTAGTTCATTCTTTCCAGCCTTGGTTCTCCCCTTTGATTGCCTATTGATGTCACTGTTTTTTGTTGTTGTTTTTTTAATTTTCGAGACAGGGTTTCTCCGTAGCTTTTGGTTCCTGTCCTGGAACTAGCTCAGTCACTGGTTTTGAGTCTAGCGTTGGCTGCTCATCAAATTCTTCAGGGTAATTCCAGTCTAGCACTCCCTCTGCTGGCTGTCACTAATATGACAGTGGGCTATTCCCCACTCCTTATCACCCTTGTCCCTGGATATATTTTCTCGATGAATTGCTCCCTTTATTGATAATGCAGTGGCCTTCTTTTGAGATCCACTTTAGCAGATATCAGAATAGCTACACCAGTTTGTTCTTTTTTTGGTTTCTATTTGCTTGATAGATGGTTTTACGTGTTTGACTCTTAGCCCCTGGGTGTCTATACAAGGAAGGTGTGTTTCTTGGTGAAAACAGAAAGTTGGATCCAGTTTTCTTTTTCAATATGTGCAGGCAATCTGTGCCTCTTTATTAATGAGCTGAACCATTTGCATCTAAGTATGCTATTGAGAGAAACTCGCTAATTCCTGTCATTTTTGTCTCATTTTTCTTTCTTTTTTATATTTATCTATCTATTTGTGTATATGAGTCTCTCTCTGTGTGTGGAGTGCGTGTGAGTGTGTGCACGCATGTGTGTGAGAAGACCACGAGAGGATTCTGTTGAAGGGAGCAGGAAGGGTGGAGCCATCTAGCCCTCTGACAACTGACAGAGCTACAGGGTTTGGAGCTGCCCTTTAGGGTTTTGATCTTGCTTTGGTTCAGTGTTTCCTCACTATGCCCTCATTGCTCCCTTTCAGAACAGCAATGTATGAATGTATGTTCTGTGCCATTGTATGTCGGAAGTATGTAATTTACAGGGTGTTACAGTTGAGAGTTTACCTTGAGTCTCAGAAGAGATTTTGAACTTTAAAACAATGTTGAGGACTTTTGGTTTTATTTGTTTTGTTTTCGAGACAGGGTTTCCTGACTGTTCTGAAACTTACTTTGTAGACCAGGTTGGCTTCAAACTCACAGAGATCCACCTGCCTCTGCCTCCCAAGTGCTGGAATTAAAGGCATGTGCTACCATCACCCTGGTTTATGAGGATTTCTGAAACTGAACTGAATGCATTATGATTTGGCTACAAGCCTATAGGGTCCAGGGAATGGAATGCGATGGTTTGAATGAGAATGGTCCCATGGGCTCATACATTTGAATACTTGGTACCCAGCTGGTGAAACTGTTAGGGAATGATTAGGAGGAACGGTCTTGTTGGAGGAGGCTTTTGACCAGCTGTAGAGCTTTGTAGTGGTCTGTCTGCGGCAAAAAGGTGTTTCTTTGGTGTTTGGGGGTTCTGGTGTCTGGTCTGGTTCCTGATTTTAGGGGGAATGCCAGAGAAGCAATAAAAGCCTGTTAAGGAAACAAAAAAGAACTCTGGTCAAAAGAATCGATGCTTTGGCCTGGGTGGAGACCTAATATGTTCCTTTTAAGTCAGGTCAGCCATTCTGAAGCACAATTAATAAAAACCCAGAGAGAGATAGTGGGGTTCAACCTGAAGATCTGAAAAGCAAAGCAGCCAGTCACTGACTCTTACCTCAACCTCAGTCCAAAATGGTGATCCTGCCTCCAGGAATCTCAGAATGAGACTGTCTCCTCCCGTTTTATAATCCTCTCTAGGACTGGGCATGTACCACTGGGATTAAAGACATGCACCAGTGGAATTATAGGTGTGCACCACTACTGCCTATGGCAAACTACTGGGATTAAAGGTGTGTGTTATTGCTGCCTGGTCTGTAAGGTTGGCCAGAGTGGCTGTGTTACTTTTCTGATCCTCAGGCAAGTTTTATTTATTAAAATACAAATGAAATGCCACTACACCACTCCTAGAAAGGTGGGCTCACCTTAAGCCATACTAAAGAGATGGGCAAAATAATTTTCCTCTAACGAGATAATGTACCTTTTCTTTCTTAAATTCCCAGCACAGAGCTCAGGCACGCTGCTTTGTGAGTCTGCTGTCTTGCCTGGATACTCAGAAAGGTGTAACTTTTTCTTTTCTATTTCCACCTGACTTTTGCTTTCCCTAGCCCTTGGACTTCCCCGATATTTCTGACTTCATGTCTCCTTTTTTACTGCTTCCTTCCCTACCATACAACTGCCCGACTGCCTTGTGTCAGACGTCCGTGCTGACTCAAAGGGTCATGACCTTTCCCCTTATCTTCCCGTTCTCCTTTGGGTGGCTGTTGAGACAGGTAGCTTGCTTGTCTTCTTTGTTTCACTTAAATCCTAATAAAAATATCCTCAGGGCTTCTTTGATAAGAGGTGAAGGTACGTTAATCTGTGGATATAATTAGAATATAGTTAAAAACCACATTGGCTTAGGAAAGTGACAGTACTAGGTTCTCCTCCAGGGTCTGTGACTTTTCTGGCCACGACTTGTTGGCTAGGCTTGCAGGGCCAGGCATGAATTCCCCCTGAGGAGTGGGTGTCTAGTCCTATTAGACATCTGTTGGGTACCCCTGAGACAAAGGTGCTGCTGTCACACTGTTGGGGATATCTTTCCTGGCAGGGTATTATTGTGGCTCATAGATTGTGCAGCAGGATAGGACTATCAATTACTTCTCTCCTTGGTATTATGGACAGCACCTTCTGATACTCTGACAGCTAATCCTCAGGAAGAAGGCGTGGGGTGCAGTTCTAGCTTTATCCCTCTAAATCCTGTGTCCAAAGCATATGGTGTCTCCAGCACTAGGGTCTTACCTTCAGGTTCTGGGAGGCAATCCAGGGTGGTGTAGCTATAGAGTTTTGAGTTGGTTTACCTTATCAGGCATGGGTTCCCACCTACGGAGTGGACTTTACATCCAATCAGAAAGTGGTTTGTTTTCTCTGAAACAGTCACACCACTGCTATTGTCCTACTGTCTGGTAGATCAGTGTTTCAGCATGCACAGAGCAGAGTGAGGTAAGAATGCCGATGAATTTTCTCCTATAGAGGTTTGCATAGCACCTTCAGGCACTATGCAGGCTAGCCAGTCGTCTGGGTCTATCTTTGATGTGTTTCTTTAAGGCAGGAGTCATAAGGATTATGTTTTCCTTTCAATTTTTTTTTTTTGGTTTTTCGAGACAGGGTTTCTTTGTAGCTTTGGAGCCTGTCCTGGAACTCCCTTTGTAGACCAGGCTGGCCTCGAACTTACAGAGATCCACCTGCCTCTGCCTCCCGAGTGCTGGGATTAAAGGCGTGAGCCAGCACCACCCGGCTGACATTTCAATTCTTAAAGCAAGTACCCACAGTTCTGGCAGGGCAAGGACCGAGGAGTGGTTTTGTGTTTGTTTGTTTGTTTGGTTTGTTGGTTGTTTTTTTTTTTTTTTTTTTGAGACAGGGTTTCTCTGTAGGTTTGAAGCCTGTCCTGGAACTAGCTCTTGTAGACCAGGCTGGTCTCGAGCTCACCAAGATCTACCTGCCTCTGCCTCCCAAGTATTGGGTTTAAAGGCATGCGCCACCACCACCTGGCCTGAGGTTTTAGGAAAACAGTTGGGCTAGAAACATGAGACTAGATATAACTTAAAATATTTCAGACACAAATGCATGGCCGAGGCTCCAAATTCCCATTTAGTAGGCTTTGTGTTGCAGACTATAAAACCAGCCCCCTTTACGACTGTTGTGGTGACCCCCGAGACATTTACAAGCTCTGTAGTTTGCTGGTTAGCCACTTCAGACTGCCCTTTCCTCATCTCTTCCCTTTCGTTTCTACTTTTTTTGTCTGATGATTTATTTATCCTTTCCCGTGACCTTTTTTGGCTTCGTGTTCACGTTGGCACGGGAAGGCTTGGCTGACAGCCTCGCAGAGTGTCACTTGGTCGCCCCCTTCGCTCTTCCATTGGCCCTAACCTTCCTGTTGGGCATCGTGGTGGTGCTGAGCCGGAGGCATGCGCAGTGCCGAACCTGTATGGCGCTGCACTGCCAAGACGCCATGCGTGAACTAAAGTCCAACTCTTTTTAGTCCTACCTGTTTTTAGAGTTTCCACTGGAAATTTTGCTTTGGTTTTCGTGGGCCTGCCTATGTATCTGACTCACCCCCTCCTGCCTCTTTAATATGTTTCCTTTGTTAGGTCTTTCTTTTCTTTTATAAACTGTAACATTACATGGGCGATTCTTTTTCTAGCTCTGTCCATTTGGTTTTCTTGTACCCAGATGAACATTTCTTTCCACATATTTGGAGAATTTTCTTCTATGAGTTTATTGACTTTACCATCAAATTTTTCACCTTTGCCTGAAATTTGCAGATATGGCCTTTTCATAATGTTGCAAAGATCTTACATATTCCATCCATCCATTAAAATATTTGCCATTGCATTTGACTGCACAATCCAGTTCCTGTACACTGTCCGCAGGCCTTGATATTCTGCCCCGAGGTTCTCCACTGAGATGCTTATTTGACTTACAGAATCTCCTTCCCAGTTTCATTTCGGCTTGGTTTTTCTCCAGTATTTCTGTCTCTGTTGAGTTCTATTTTCACAGACTGAATTGATTCTCTTATTTAAT
Organism: Neodon shergylaensis; assembly: GCA_025134845.1. Classification (NCBI taxonomy): domain Eukaryota; kingdom Metazoa; phylum Chordata; class Mammalia; order Rodentia; family Cricetidae; genus Neodon; species Neodon shergylaensis. The sequence continues at coordinate 2,314,587 of JABTXL010005619.1, read as the reverse complement.
TCAGCTGTTTGTGTTCCCTGGATTCCCTTCAGGAGACTATTCATATCACTTTCAAATCATCCACAAGTTTATTCACGTCCTTTTTGAATTCTTTGAGCATGTTTGTATCAGCTCTTTTGAATTCTTTCTCTGGAATTTCATCTAAGTCACTCTATTGGGGGGCATTACCACGGGGCTAGAAAAAAAATCTGTTTTCAGTGGACATCTCGTCCTGGCTGCGTCTCATGTGGCTTGTGGTTCTGCGTTGAGACTTTCCTGTCTCAGTGCATTAGTTTGCTGATTGAGTCTTTCTGGCACCCCTATGTTCAGTGAGTGTTTGGCTTGGTACTTGGTGTTTCCCTGGCTTGATAGATCCTGGTTCAGTTCGTGTTGCTTGAAGTTCAAAGTGGTAGGTGAGGCGACCATGGCCACCCTGGGCCAAGGATGGGAGAACCACCACTGACCTCTTTCTGTGTGTTGGAGGGAGATACTCCATTCAGCCTCTGACCTCACAAGCCAGACTGCACTCAAGACTATGGTGTGTGTGTGTGTGTGTGTGTGTGTGTGTGTGCTCGCGCGCGTGCATGCATGGTGGGATGATGTCATGGGTCCTTTGAGTGCATGAACCTGATGTACATGGAACACCAGAAATGTGCACTGGGGATAGGTAAGTTGTATATCATCTGACTTGCCCCATTGGGGTGTGCTAGAAGCAGAGGGAATCTCACATCCTTCAACCTCACCAGCCTAGATGCACCTGACACCATACTAGTGTGCACCAGGGTAAAGGGGTCTCATTCTTCTCTCCTCATCAGCTGGAGCATGTGGGGTGCAGGTGGGGTGCAGGAGCAAACTGTAGGGATGGTGGGCTCTGAGTCCTCTACCTCATCAGGTAGGTGGAACAGGGGGCAGAACTGTACCCTGGGTGTGGGGAAGGAGCCACATCTGCTGGCTTCCCCAGCTGGATTTTACACAGAAGTGTGTCCTGGGGCAAAGAGTGTCAAGACCTCTACCTCTAACCTCTTCCACATGGGTGTATATGGGGTGGAGGAAATATGTGTGGTCAGGGGCGGGTGTCTGGAGTCCTCCAATTCTCCAGCTGGGACAGACTCAGGATGGAGGGAGGGTCAAGGTTTCTCTTTAATGACATTCATATCTTTATCAACTACGATTGCTCTCCATGTCCTGTGTGTCACAGCCTTAAACTCATACACTTTTTCTCAC
>JABTXL010005619.1:2205873-2313374 GCA_025134845.1 Neodon shergylaensis | reverse complement strand
TAATGAATAAAGAAAGCTGGCTTGAGCCTATAACAGGACAGAACACAGTTAGGTGGAGAAAACTTAACTGAATGCTGGGAGAAAGAAGGGCAGAGTCAAGGAGAAGCCATGTAGCCCCACCCGAGACAGACACCGCAACTTTACCCAGTAAGCCACAGCCACGTGGAGATACACAGATTACTAGAAATGGAATAAATTAATATTTAAAAGTTAGCCAATAAGAAGTTAGAGCTAATGGTCCAAGTAGTGATTTAAGTAATATTAGTTTATGTGTAATTATTTCAGGGCTGAGCAGCCGGGGACAAATGGCCTCCCTTAAACAAATTGGTGCCCAATGTGGCCAACTAAAATCCAAATTTGTTCTCACTCAAATTTTCTGGACAAGGGCAGAATGCAGCCAGATCCTCCATGAGAGTGTAGCATGGGTGATTCCTAGCCAGTTCCCAAGAGAGTCCTGGTTCTACTCCGAAACACCATAAGCCAGGCCCCTGCTGTCCACATTTCCCGTGTAGTGCTGAGCTTCCACTAAATATCGGTTCTGCTCTTGTTGCTTTAGCAAAAGCACCTTAAGAAGAACAAGTTTATTTTAGCTTACAGTTTGAGGGTACAGTCTATCACAACCGGGTAGGGAATGAGAGGCAGGAAGGGCTGCTCTGACTGTGATGGCGGGGATGTGGGACACTTGATCCTGTGTGTCCACCATCAGGACAGTAGAGGGCAGTGTGCAGCATGCTCTGCGTGGGTCTCCTTTTCTTTGGTCCTCAGTGCAGGGTATGGTGCTGCCCATACTCTGGGTGAGTCTTGACCCTTCAGCTAAACCTCTCTGGAAAGACTTTCACAGACATGCTCAGAGGTGTGGGGTGTCTCCTGGGTGATCCTAAACACTGACGAGTTACGGTGGCATGTAACTATCACACCTCCTTCCCGACAACTCCCCAGCACTAACCAGCATTTGGCTTTGTGGTCTGTGCTTATTTAAATGCTCACAGCGTCATCCATTTCCTACCTCTCTCCCACAACCCCCAGGGCAGCTTCCCAGTCGGCATGACAACGAGCTTGTAGAAAGCATCAAGTATTGCTGCCGAAGCCTCAGAATCTGACTGGAAGCGGGGACTCACTAACCACATATCTATCACTCACTGAAATCTTGGGCTGGTAATTTTATGACCTGGTTATATCAGAAGATTGCATCATGCAGGGATGAAGCATGTCGTTGTCCCATTAAAAAATACCCAACTTCTTTAGAGTTAAATCCTCAGCTCTTCAAAATTCAAGCCTCAGATTTACAGATGCATGTAATTCTCCCACAGGCCACTAGGAGGTGTCTCTCTCCCATTTCTAAGGGCTAAAATATTGGGAAGAATGCACTGCACTATATCCTCTGGGAGGAATGGGGGAACGTAGCTGTCTATTTTAAAACAGCAGCAAATCCTCTTTTTTTCCCTGTAGTTAAGCTGTTTTAATGTTGTTAACATTCTTTCATGAAATACTTTAATGTGTCTGCATGTGTGCAAATACTGAAGTTTCACTGGAAAGAAAGATGATCTGTTATAGATTGACCTGGACCAGCAAGGTGTTCTTCTGTGACAGGGTCCTGAGAGAGAGGACCAGGAGGTAGAAGATAGAGGATAGACGATAGAGAAGATAGAATGTTTGGGACTGACTGGGAGGTCTTGCATAAGCTGCCTTATGCCAAGTAAGCTTATTAAGAAGTATAGCATCTTATATATTATTTTCAGGGGGAAACGTGGGACAGAGTCAGGAGAAACTATCATCCAATGGGACAAAGACAGCAGGAAGCTAATCAAACGATGCTGCACAAAGGGAACACGGGGTGTATCAAGAACATTGCAGACCTGGGCACAATGACTTGGGACTAATACCTTAGCCTTGCATGGTGGGAAAGAGCAGAGAGGATTAAGGAAGCAACATCTGGGGTTAGCAAAAAACCTAGCTCTAGAGAAATTCCCAGGAATTCACAAGGATGGCCCCAGCCCTGTAGTCAGACTGATAAATATCTTAAATATCACCATAGAACTTTCATCCAGCAGCTGAAGCAGAGACCCGCAGTGGAGCCCTGGGCTGAGCTCCCAAAGTCCAGTTGAAGAGTGGGAGGAGTGAGAATATGAGCAAAGAGGACAAGACCATGATGGGTTCACCCACTGAAACAGCTTACCTGAGCTAAAGGGAGCTCACCAACTCCAACCAGACTGAGAAGGAACAAGCATAGGACCAAACTAGTCCTCTAAATGTGGCTGACAGGTGCGTGGCTGGGGCAGACAGAGGGGCCACTAGCAGTGGCACCAGGATTTATCCCTACTGAATGTGCTGGCTTTTTGGGAACCTATTCTCTTTGGATGGATACCTTGCTCCGCCTAGATATAGTAGGGAGGGCCTTGAATCTTCCCCAAAGCAATGTGCCTCTCTGAAGATTGGATGGGGATGGGGTGAGAGGGGGTGTGGAAGGAATGGGAGGAGGGGAGGGGGTGGGAACTTGGATTGGTATGTATAATGGAAAAAGATAGTTTGTTTTCTTTTTAAAAAATTAATTAATTAGTTAATTTAAAAGATTAACTAATTAATTAATTTTTTAAAAAGGAAGCAGCATCTGTCAAGGGGAAAGGCCTCTTCTCTACAAGGACAGTTCCTCCTGTGCAAGTATGAAGCTTGTCTCTGCCCGTGCAGGGACAGCGGGTGGGGAATTGCTTGGAGGGTAATTTGGAAAGAACAATCAGGTACGAAGGATTCCATTTTCTTTTGGTGCTCCTGGCTTCTCTGAGTTTCCTGCATGTCCTTGTCCCGCATCGCCCATGTGTCAGGGAATAGAGTCGTGGTGGCTAGTGGTCACCTTATTTTTGCTTAGTGGTAGAAACTATATGTATTAGCTTAGTGAAAGTCCCTCTAACTAATGGCCACACTTCCCAGCTGACCTGGTAATTAACTGTGACCATGTTACTAAGGTCTAGCCAGTGGGACAGGAACAGACATAAAAATACATAATCTCAGATGTCACCTGTCATACTGTTTACTATAAAAGTTTAATCTTGGGTTTATGGATGTTTTGCTGTGTGTCTGTCTGTGCACCATATGTGGGCCTGGTGCCTGTGGAGGCCGGAAGAGGGCATCGGATCCCCTGGAACTGGAGTTGCGGATGGTTGTGAGCCACCACGTGGTGACCTGAAATCAAACCCAGGTAGTAGAGCAGCAATTCCTCCTGACCACAGAGCCACCTCTCCAGCTCTGTTTTATTTCCAAAATTGTTTAGAGCTCAGGTAGGGCGAGAAGTTTAGTAGATTAATTTCTCAGGACACCTGTGGCTGAGTTGGATAGACACCTGGCATAGATTATTATTATTATTATTAATGCTACATCCCTCCCTGAAGGCAGGGAGCCATAGGCAGTCATCAAGCTGGTGCTGGTTTTGCTGTCTGACCCCTGACAGTACAGAGTCGGGCTTAAAGTGGGTAACTGGAAAGCGCAGCTCAACTGGTGCTTGAGGAACCAGTCTAGCCTCCTATGAGTGGGAGGTCATGGAAATCTCTGGCTTTTCCTTGCAGAGACCAGAGCAGTTGGCTATTTTACTTCGGCCTTCACTGGGGCTGAGACACAATGGATATCCCTGTCCTTAACTCAAGGCGAAGGGCAGGCCCCAGGAGTGGCCGGCAGAGAAAGAGAGGGAGTGTGGAGTTTGCAGCCAGAGACAGAAACCTATCCTGCACAGCTGGGGACCTGCTCTGTGGCAGAGACTTAGGGCTTAGCTGCCCTCGGTCACCAGAGTCATGGCCAGGTGGGAGTCCTGGGGAGAGCTTGGCATAGGGAGCGAGTGTGGATACAGATTCTGTTGTTGGTCTCCCCGGCCCCCACCTCACCCCCACCCAGGAATCGGGGTGTGGGAGCAGCTTGACTAGGGGAAAGAGGCGGGCATGCTTGGTGAGGCCAGCGTGCTTGGTGACGCTTACTCACTAGTGGGGCAAGGGGATGTGAGCCTCCTGGGCCAGAGGACCTGGGCTGCAGCCATCACAAAAGTGCTTCCGGCCTCTTCTAGGGAAGCCAGGGACAGCAGGAGCACCTCTTGGACCAAAGCCACGCTGCCTGCATTTAGGGAGCGCGCCGTAGACAAAACCTGTACTTCAACACTGGCTCGCAAATGGCAAATGAGGTCCTTGGCCACGTGGCAGTGAAAGTGGACTTTTGTTATTCTTCTGAGACTTCCGGCCTGCTCTAACTCTGTAGGTAGAACAACAGGAAGGAGAAGGAGGAAGGAAAGGATGGCTTCTCCTTCACAAGCATGGGGGAGGCCTGAGCTGAGTGTAAGGGGAGCCGGCTCTGAACTAGACGTGACGGACGTGGCAGTTTCTATCTAGAATGGACCGGTTACTGAAATTTGGAAAAATAAAACATGATGGCCTGAATGAGATTAGTCAGAACAACGACAGGAGAATTATGGGGTCTGCTTGAGGTCATTTTTGTTGTTTGAGACACGGTTTTACTATATAGCTTAGGCTGGCCTTGAACTCATGATCTCCCTAACACACCTCCCAAGAGCTGGGGGTGCAGGCATGTGCTTAGTTGCTGGGGATATTTCAATGGGCAAATGCTGGGGAGTCATTTGAGTTTGCACAAGGGTTTGCATAAGCCAGTCACGTGTCTTTCTGACTACAGACTCCTGACTGAGGCTAGCCCAGGAGGGGGCTATAGTTCTGATGCAGTTTGAGTTTTTCCCGGAGGCTCATGAGCCAGAAGCCCAGTCCTCAGTCTGGCTATGTTAAGAGGCAATAAGGAGCTTTGGGAAAGGCAAGCGGGCAGCCATTAGGGGTGCTGCTTCCCGGAGGGATAGCCAGCTCTTACGGGACCCTGAATTGTAAGACTGAATTGTTACAAGACAGAGGGACTGGCCTTGCCCCACTCTGACTTTCTTTCGTATTAGATGACTTTTCTTCTTGTATATACATATGCCACCCACAATGACATCCCTACCTGAGCTACTACGATGCTGTTTGGACTTTTAGCTCTCCCAACTGTGAGCAGATTAATCCTCTTATCTGGCTATTGCCCAGCCTCAGGCATTTTGTTAGAGCAACAGAGCACAGACTAACACAGCACAGCAGGAGACCTTGAAATCCTCTCCCTGGTGCTCACTTACAGGTCCTGAAGGAGTTCCCTGAGCGTGCGCAGTGTTGGACCTGCCTTTACAAGGAACTCCCTGCCAAGGCAACCTCATATAAGGACGTTACATTAGGAAGTTTGAACTGGCTTACAGCATTCCCCTGTTTTGTCTCTTGAGGTTACAAAGACAAGCACATTCCCTATGGACACGGATACACAGGAGACAAGGCCACCTCATCCAACCCGACTCTAGACAAGGTGACCCCAGTCCCTCCCCACCTTCACCACCCGAGGCAGTGCAGTCTGATGGAATTGACATTGTATGACTGCACGCATTTAACATTTATTTTGACTGTAAGGATGGAACCGGCGTGGTATGATTGCCTGCACTTAACATTTATTTTGACTATACGGTGGAATCGGCGTTGTGTGATTGCATCGTTTAACATTTATTTTGACGGTAAGGGTGTGAGTGCTGTGTTATGTGAGTAACTCAACTACTCCTTGCCTTCCATGGAGGCTGAGGGAGGAACGGATATCCCAACTGCGGGCTCGGGATCAGCAAACAGTCCAGGCTGGCTTCTTCCCAAGGTGCGTTGAGTTCCTAGGGGAGGCGCCGCTGCTCTGTCCACAGCATTGATGGGGGCGAGAGACCAGCAGGGCCAAGGGCTCCAAGGGAAGCAAGGAGGACATGTGCAAAAATGATCAAGTCCTAGACCAGGGTGGACCTGGCCTAGCTTGAGGTGAGAGGGGTTGGGTGGGGGCTCGCTAGAAGTCCGTGTCTGGCAGCCGTGGGGACACAGAAGGCTTCTCAAGCTGGACAGCATAGACAGCAGTTTCACTCCCCAGGAGAGCCCTGTCTGGTCTGTGTTTCCCAAGTTGGTGGGAGCGCCGCCGGGTCCTTCACTCGGCCACATCGATGGACAGCATGGCCTTGATGGCTGGGAATTTGTTGCAGGAGAAGTCGGCGACCAGTTGCTTGGTGCCACTCCGCGTGGGAAGAATCTCAAATCGGATCCGGGACTTCTCCTTGGGACGCAGGGCTGGCACACTGATGGGGAAGGATACGGATTAAATGTTGATGTGAAAGCCAGAAGGCTCCAAGTTTGGCTCTAGTGGTGTCAGGCAAAGCTACCACTTCTTCACCTCTCTCTCTCTGCATCTCTGCTAACCTGGGTCCCTTCAGTTTTGTGACTTCCAGTTGGTGGGGAGGCAGGAAGCCTCACAGTTTCCCTGTGCTAAGCCCTACAGATCAGATTTTAGCACTGGCAATTAGGACTTCAAGTTTGATGAACTCCAAACAAAATGCAAATGAAGATCCTTGGGTACCAAGCCCCACAAAGAATGAAGATTCGAGGCCATGGGGTGCTCTCCCTGTCCTACTTAAAGGCCCAGGGCAGGCCCGCCTGTCCCACAGCCGGCCATCCCTACAAAGCTGCTTAGACCCGGGACTTACTCGATTTTGAGGTTGCCACGTAGCAGGCCGCTGCCCTCCACCATCAGCACGCAGTCCCTCACTGGCTCATCCAGGGGGTTGGAGAAAAGCATCTGCACGTTCACGGGCTTCCGCACGTGAGCCTCCTCCAGCACCTGTAGGGGGGGTCCATGAGTCAGGGTGCTACCTGTGTGGCCCCTGCTTGCTGCCCTGGGAGAGCTGAGCATGGTGACGGGGTGAAAGAGGAACAAGGCCTAGGATGTAGGAGGGAAGGGCGTTTCATTCAGCCGCAACTATCAGGTGCTCTCCTAACCCACATGTGGCAGCAAGACATCACTATTATCCCTACGCTGTGGTGGGAAACAGATTCAGAGGGGGACCTGTGCTGTCCTCTGTGACTGGAAGCAATAATATGACAACTCACGGCCTCAGCTCCTCCAGAAAGGGCAGCTCCTCCTTCCAAAGACAGCCCACTGCCAGTTACTTTTCCTGAACCTTTTGGTTATTTTTTTTTCCTTAAGAAAAATTTTATTTTGTTTGTGTGCGCGTGTGTGTGTGTGTGTGTGGTTTCTGGCCTTTCAAGAGGCTAGAAGAGGACCTCGGCTCCCTGGAGCTGAAGTTAAAGGCCATTGTGACCATGGTTCTGGGCACCAAACATGGGCAAGAATAGTACTTGCTTAAATAGCCATCTCTCCAGCCCCTTTAGTGGTTGTCTTTCTTTTTTTACCCTTAAAGTCATTCCTGGGAGATGCCAGCTACTGAGGATACACCGAAGACTCCCGAGGTGACTCAGGTAGAGGTTCACAGCCATGGTCCCTTGATCACAAGAATTGGGGCAAACAGGCTATTTTTCTGTGGTGACACACAGGCTGCCAATTTCCTTCCCAGCTTCGGGAGCCCAGACAATTCCTATGTGTCACGTTGTGGTCTTGGCAGGGCTCTAACACTGACCCGCTGGAGTCACAGGGGATGATGTCTTGATTTGGGGTCATATAAGCAACACAAACTACTTATTCACCCCAAAAGGTGGAGACTGTCATTTATCTGATAAGCATCAGCTTCGAATCTGGGCAGACATAGCCGGCCAGAGGGATAATTACTTATCTCTCCCCTTCTAGCTAGGAACAAATGATGTCATGGAAAAAGGAAGCAAGTGTTTTGGAAATAGATGTTGAAATTGTGTGACTGGCAGATTTCTTTCTTTTCTTCCTTTGAGAAACACTGGAGATTGCTGGGCTTGTGAGTTTCTTTCCCTTGTCATAAGTGCTCATGGCTGCCACTGTATAGTGTCAAAGGCCAAGCTCAGACTGATTTGACAGCTTGGGAAACTCACACACTGGGAAAAAGAAGGACTTTCCTGCCCTAAAGCCTAGGCTATTTTTTGACAGACTTTAACACAGAGCACATTGTGAATAAGTGAGGCATATTAAATGCCACAATTACTATAATTTCTCTCCTGGAACTCAAAGTATTTGTAATAATTTGAAGAGAAAAACATAGTTTTATGCTATTGATGTAGGACAACGCTCCATAAGTAGTACCAGATTCTTCTTGCTGATATTAAATTTATACATCTGTGTATTTAGCTATCTTAATTGTTGTTTATTAACCAAGTCTATAAACACACTCATTTACATTTTCAAATATCTGTTTCTTTTTTCTTGAGACAGGGTTTCTCTGTCTTTGTGGTTATGTATTAATCCGGGTCTATAAATGCATCCATCAGACTGGATAGATATGGACTACTAGCCATGAACTTGAAGATTCGCACCCCTTTGGGAAAATACTCAGATTTTATTTCCGATCTCATTGTCTAAGGTCCCCATGTTAATCACCAATCAGCATTAGAGGAGACAACAGAGTTTCACCCAGCATATTATCTTTTTATAGACTTTCTTTATGAGTTTAGAACTCTGACTGCTCTGAGTGAACCACACGTTGACTTGTTTAGTGGACAAAAAATCCCTGTTTTCTAGAAGCTCCAAAAGAGGGGAGAATGTGGAAAATTGGGTGTCTCGTATAAAAAGGCCCAAGGAAGTTCAGTACGGCCTCCTTCTTGACTGGGTGTAGTGATAAAGACGTTATAGTATCTTTAAAGATAAATTAGACATCATATGGAAATCTAAAAAATGTTGAACAAAATTGAATATATGAATAAAAGATGACTCCAAGGATGTTTGAGGATTAGGGAGTAAAATGGGGAAAACTGACTTAATTTAAACACTCATGGTTTTTGGGCAAGATGTTTTTACAGCTATGCTGGTCACTGCCCAGTGTTGTTCCCCAGCTTAGGGAGCAGGAGACAACATTCAACTGTCCATCGCATCTTGGAAATGCCTTGTGAAGCAAGAGGGGCTGCACCATGCAGGGGTCATGCAGGGATGGCCAACAGCTTCCCTCTGGGAAGGGAGGAAGGGCAGGCCACTAGCTCTGCTGTGGCTGGGACCCACGGAGGGTGCTGCTTCTGTTTTATGAAGTTTGTGTGGTAGGATGGATCCCGGGACAGCGGTGACACCCGTTTTACTGGCGTTGACTAACAGATAGGGGGACAAATTGTTATACGAAGGTCTGTTTTTAGCTGGGACAAATGCTTAGAACGTTCTGAGGCTGTGTCACTGGTGACCAGGCCTGACTGTGAAGAGCTATCCAGAGATGCTAACCCTGAGGAAGTGACACCCTGCCAGCGGAGTATCTTCTCCCTCTGACAGAGTTGGAGCAGCAGACTTAGCTAAAGGACCTGCTCACTTTTCACACTGATAAATACTGGAGCCCAGCTATAAGGCCAAGTCACTTTAGTGCAAGGCTCATGGTTGGGACTACTGCCTCACGGTGACTGTCTGGCCCCTGAGGCGGGATGGCTGCTGTCCTGAAACACAGCTGGACCAAACAGGACAGCAAAAGGTTAGCTGCACAGAGAAATGGGAATCTGCATCAAAGTGGACAACCTGGGTTCCCTCTTAATACTGGGAGCTATGGGCAGCTTAGAAGAGGTGGGACCAAGGTGGACACAATTACCTGGATCCTACACAATGGGCGCATGGAAAGCCGGAAGTGGGATTGTACAGGAAGAGACAAACGCTATGTATAGATACAGTAGGTGAAGGTGCGGCCTGATCCACAAGAGGGTCTTGTGTACACCTTTTTCGCTCACTTCCTGGTGTCTGGGGGAGGCACTCCCCACATCCTCTTACCTCCAGGGTCAGGGTGGGGTTGTCTAGGATGATGTCCCTCTCCACCACCACCTCAGCCTCATCTGTCACCTTGCATATGGCTGTGGTTCGGATCATGTTGTCCGCCTTCAGGTATCTATCGTACCGAGAGTACGCGATCTTCACAGGATGCTGTATTTCTGAAAGGAGGAGCAGGGAGTGGGAGATCAGAGGGCGAAGATGGGCTCTGAGATCATCCTTAGAACTGAATTATGGTGGGCTGAGCTGGTAGGAGGATCTGTAGATAGCCTGTTTACTTTCATTGCTCAGGTCTTGTGGTGTGTGTGTGTGTGTGTGTGTGTGTATGTGGTTTGTTGGTTTTGGTTTGGATTTTTAGCAGTATGTGTTTTAGCAGTATGTGTATGTGTTCCAGAATAGGGATCAAGGAGGTGCCAGGATGCAAGCCAACAAGCAGACTCCAAAAAGGGGGACTTGCTGAGCTGAAGTACAGATGCCCCTCCCAGGCCTGGGGAATGTCAGAGAATGTGTTTCCTTCTAAGGGACAGGGTGAGAACAAGGATGCTAACCGATTACCTAATGGCAGCAGCGATAAGGATGACAACCCAGGAATGACTGGGAAGGGAAGCCAAGGCCTCGGCCAAATCAATGCTTCAGTCCTCCCAGCCATCCAATAAGCTGCGGTTCCAGTGTGACAGTGCCCTCAACTTCCTTCCTCTCTCTGGCTCCCCCTCACCGAAGCTGCGCACACACTAGCAAGGCTGACTTTAAAGACTGCAGTCTCTTCTAAGTCACAGCGTTCCTCCTGTGCTAAACGGCAAACAACTTCCATGGTTCCCTGCTGCCTTAGGGAGCAAGTCCAGACTCTTAACTTGTCCCTGCCCCAACTGTCCAAAAGGCACCACTTCCTTAAAAAAAAAAAAAAACACCCGCACCTTCTTATCATTCTGTATGCAAATCAGGCGTGTTTCCACCATGCTTTGCCTTGTGGGTTTTCCCTCATCGGAACTCCCTCCTCTGGCTTCTCTCTAGGTCCTGAGGACTCTCTCTGTGGCGCTGGGGACAGGATCCTCGTGCGTGCTAAGCTTACACCCTATCAGCAAGCTACATTCCACCCCACTTTGCCACCGCTGTAGACAGCAGGGATCCGACAGTCTGTGCACTGTTCTCTCTTCCCACAGTTGCTCTTGGTGGCCTGGGGGTAAGACAGCTAATTAGGAGAAAGCTCCTTCAGCTTTGAGATGAGAAGAACTGGCAGGAGCTGGAGAAGACCTCCTTGGATCTGTTGATTCCCACTTCTCAGTGGTCCAACTCTGAGGCTTAGAAAGGGAAGAAGACTCACCCAGGCTTACCCAAAAAGTCCCCGAGCACTGGAACTCCAGGACCACTTCACCTGCCTCCTCCCTGTTTTCATTCCTTTCTGTTGTCTTTACAGAGGATTAAAATACTTTTTCCTTTGTACGGAGTATTTCTGGCCTACAGAAATAGGTCTTCATGGGTGAGAGCTTTGCTATCTATCTATCTTTGCTAGAGTTCTTGTCTACCATTCAGGGAATCCCGAGTTCCATCCCTGGGTCCCCCCCCCCCCCCCCCCCACACCAAAACGAAAAGGCTCCTTTTTTTTTTAAGTGTCAGAGGCAACTAATAGCAACAGTTGTTTCTGATATTGAAATTTCCGCTGGAAGACAAACTGTAATGTGTGTACCTTTCAGTGAAGGTAACAGAGCTCACTTTCTCTTGGCACTCTTCCAAGACAGGCCGTATAATTAATCAGTTTCCATTAATTCTTGGTGTGAGGCAAAGAGCCACCCCACCCTTGCTGATCTGCTTTGTCAGCCTAAACTTTTCATAACAGCTCAAGGATTTTGCCAATGTGGGCACACCTGCGCTCTAATCCCATGGAACCAACCTCCCTCTGCTCCACCTTGTTCCCGTCCCATCTCTGCTGCCCTGAAGCAGCAGTGAACCTCCCAAAAGCTTAGATCTCCAAGAAAATCTGTCACTGTCATCAGGAGTCAAGAAATGGCACTCAGAACTTGGGAGCTATGGGCAACATGGGGCAAGGGTTTAAGATCCTGGAATCTATTGCAGGCCACCCAAGGCCAAACGTACAATAGGACTGGGGGATGAGAGCAGGGTGGCAGCAACAAAAATAAGAGGTGACATTGGGTTTAACATCAGGAAACCAAGGACCAAGACCTCAACCCATAATCACTATGGCAAAGCAAGTCACAAGTCTCTGAAGCCTTATGTCAGACTCTGTAACATAGGACTTGAAGTCCACTTCATCTAGAAGGTCAGATGAGGTCACATTTACTATGAAAATCATGCAGGGTAGCACAGACCTGTACAGGACATTGTGCTGTGGCTATGAGCTACCAGAGCCTCCCTTCTTCCCTTGCTAGGGTGTAATAATATGAGGTTAGCACCACAATGACGGGCCTTGCTCATAGGACAGCAATGTCCAGAGCATCAGAACTAAGGCTTACCCATGGAGGCCATTCTTTACTCCACCCGTAGTGAACTGACTCACCCAAAGCCCAGCAGGAGCCCTTCTGTGATCAGCTCCTCAGGCTTATTGAGTCCCACCAACAACAGGATGAGTTACCTTCCTCGGGATCCAAGGATATTGTGGCGGAGTCCTTCCAAACTTCGTGGACAAGGGTGCCATTGTAGACGATGGTCCAGGCTGTCATGTTCACTGTCACTGTCTTCCTATCTCTTGTCAGGTTTTTGAGCATCAGGGCCAGACTGACTTCTTTGCCCACTGCCAGTGCGCCAACGACCCTGAACCTCCCAGAAATGCTAGGAACCCCTTCCTCCCCTGCCAAATCTCTTGCAGATGTGGGGCCGAAAGATGCATTCGGTTTCAGTTTACTCAAAGCCTTCTGGTGCACTTGTCTTTCCTCACTGGAACCTGTGAGTTGGTGAAAGAAACAAAAACAAAACAAGGACACCTCAGGGATGTGACCCCTATTCAGACAATGGATGGTATGTCCAACCCCACACCCAAAAGTGACTTAGAACTAACATTGACATCCCTTTCTGTGGGTCCAAGTTGCTCCCAGCAAGTGTCTGATCTTGTAAGGTCTCCTTTAACACTTCCTAGTATAAGGCTTCTAGACCAACCAGTCCCTGGTCCTTTCCCCGGCAAGTCTGTCTACACTGTCAGGAAACCACAGGGAAAGCTGGGTCAGTTCCTGTAAATAAGCACTAAGGGATATCATCCTTTCTTTGCTTGAAGTTAGATTTTTTTCATTTTCTGCCTCCCTCCCTTCCTCTTCCCCTCCCTCCCTTCCTCTCCCTCCTCCTTCCTTCTATTCTCTTTCTTTGGATGGAAAGTCTTTTGTGAGTCTTGAAGGACAGTCATTTATAAACAAGAGACAAACTGAGCCAAGGAGTCTTAGAACAAATCCATAAGCAAAATCAAAGTTACGAGAGAGAACTTCAAAACCCTTCCCCTGTGCCCCCACCTTGTGTCTATAGGAACTATGGGAGTCAGGAGGTGACACTTTTGTCTGTACAAGTCAACAAGATATTCCTGTGACTGATAAGGTCCCAAGTCATGACTAGTTAGAAATTCCAAATTGCTGAGAAATTTGGACTCTCCAAATGGCGAGAGCTAATCTAGGAGGGCGCCTTTCCTGACTCAGACCCAGGCTGTAGGTGCTGCTGACTCTGGCAGCAGAAGCAGTGCGTGGAGAACCCTGGTGACACCCTAAAAAGGCTTGTGGCACACTGAGAACAGAGCAGACTACTTCAAGCCCAGCTGACTAAGCAGTTCCCTTCTGGTTCCCTGCCTTGACCTGAAGACATAAGTACCATACAGCAGAAGGTCCCGGCTTCCCAAGAAGACAGAAGAGTAACCGTGTTGGCATTTGTGGGCCATGTTGGTGGCCCCTAGGCTTTTTCCAACCATTGTGAACATTTCAAGGTAAACCAGAAGGCTTACGATGGGTGCTCTCCAAGTTAGCGAGCCCTTTCCATGAATTATGTATATTTCCTGGCAGGGACTTCAGAGGCTCATGCTAAGAGAAGCTGCTGGCTTGGACTACTCTGGAATTTGGATGAAGAAAGGGATGGCCTCGTCTCCAGGGATCCGCAGCCTGGTCCAAGGATCCTCTCCTGTCCCCTGCTGCAAGAAGGGAGCTGGATTACCAGGCTTGACAGCTCCTGGAGGACCAGGTTCCTCTGGATGCCCTTCCATTCTTGCTGAGTTCTCAGTCCACACCCAGGGCTGAAGGCTGTGCCGAGCTTCTGAGCCTCTGCACCTGAGACCTTGGAGCAGGCCTTTGCACAAGGAGGTCCCAGAGCCTATATAGGTCACCCGCTGGGCTTACTCAAGACTATGCTTCCTGCTGCTGTTTTCCCAGCACAGCATTGCTGTTGTGTAAATGCTTAGCAACCCATTTTATGAGCTTTTCCTGCCTGGGGCCCTCTGAGACCAACTGGCATCATTAGGCAGGAAGATCTGGATACATCAGACAGCTGCTCCATCTTGTCGTGCAGGAGCTGAGGTGCTGCCAGGAGTCCTGTGGGCCCTTCTCTATTGCTTAGGAAGTTGCTAGAACTCTGGAGAGGCAGGATCAAAGTGTGAGAGTAATAGGAACTCTCACAGGCTCAGACAACCAGGTAAAAGGTACTTGAGCAAAACAGGCTATGAAAAGGCCTCATTCCAGGGAGAGTGACAGACATCCAATGATGGAAGACCACCATCCCTAGTCATTAAGTCCTTGCTGCGTGCCAAGCACTGCACTTTGCACTTTATGTACATGTTTGTGTTGAGAACCAACCCCAGAGAGGCATTGCTATTCTCGTTTTAGTGGCAAAGGGACAAGAGAACCGGGGAGGTAGGACTAAGAGTCGCCTTCTGGCTTATTTGTTTCCTGTTTTCTACACTTGCTTTACATCATGACACTGAAAATGCCAGTCTGGTACCTGCCTCTCCAGTGATAGCATCTGCCTGGAGGAGGCATTCAGACAGTAGGCATTCAGAAAGTCGTCAGAATCAAAATAGAATCACTTGTGCCAATCGTAACAAAGATAAACAGATACTTGAAGCTGAGAGGTTACAAAGGCAAGAGTCCTTTTCACAAACGCCTGATGTCTGCTTTGGCAAAAAGACTACCAGAATTATGAGCTTCTCCAGAGGCCACAAATGTAACTCGACCCAAAAGAACCACAAGGACATCTGCCCCGCAATTGTCTGCTCAACCTTGCACGGCTACCACGTTGGCCAAAAAGTACAGTCTCAAAACATCTGATGACATAGCCTTCATTTCTGCCTCTGAAAACATTCTCTTCACCTCAACCCCTGTGAAGAGACCGATGGTTTTCTACAGTGCGTGTGTTCTTCCAATGCGCTACCATTCTCAAACAAGTGGGTTTCAGTTATAATCTCACTAGGATTTTTTTGTTTGTTTGTTTGTTTGTTTCATATTGACAGACTCAGGAGTATTTATTGGCTGAGGACAACCTGCAAAATGTCCATCCACTGGTACCTGGAGGGGATGCCCCTGTCCTTGGAGCCAGGCTCCACCTCCTGGAGCCAGTTTTCTCCTTCTGTGAACTCCGGCCAACAGCAACAGCCACTAGTTGTCAGAGATTTCGTCTGATTTTAGGGGCACTGCAGGCACATTTAGAAGGGCGCTTTTTGGCTCCCTTCCTAGAAATTGACTTTGCGGATCAAGTGAGTCAACTACTTCCAGGTCTTTTGGGAAGAGTGAAGTACCAACCCGCTGAAGAGCGCCTGTGGCCGGCTAGAGCCACTGCCAAATGCCCCTGGGCTACTTCTAAAGTCGAACTCCACCTTCTAATGGAGAACTCCTGCCATCCTTGAGAACTATGGTGCTCTGGGTTCCCAAAGCAACTCCAATAGAGATAAGGCAGTTTCACAGCACATGGCCTTCCAAGGCGACTGTAGGATGCCAGCAGCAGTACAGAGGATGGAGATTTCAGGGACCACGGCATTTGCCTCTTCAGGTGACCATACATACCTCTGGGCTTCTTAGGGGATGGGAACTATGAATGTATATGGCATAAGCCCACATTCCTGAATTTCTTTGTCTGTTTTTTTTTTTTTTTTTTTTTTTTTGTCGGAAAGGCATTTTCTGTTTATGTTCTGGGAGGTAAAATGGACTGATAGAAAAATGTGTCCCAAAGCCCTGAGAACCACGCCTCTCCCTGTGATGTTCAATCATAGTGACATTCGTTCAGTTGTGCAATTGAGAAAGGATCACCTCTGGAGGTGGGCTGGGCTGACAGCTGTCTGTGCTCTGTGGTTGTGTAGCTTGTGTTTTAGCTGCTCTTGGTGTTTCTGTCCCCACTGGAAAAAGCAGTTGAGCACTCGATGGTAGAGAGACACACCCTACCATCTGTACAGAACAGACTGAACTGTAAAGATATTGGGTAAAGGACTTTTGTCCTGTCATTCCCAGAGCTGTCCGCCCATCACTAAGTTCCTTGTGACATCACTCTGTTGGCACCAGTCTTACCTTCTGGATACTTGTACTTGTCTGTGACATCCAAGCGAGAGTTGCTGCCCACGGCCTTGGTGCTGATGTATTTGCCAATGGAGTAAGTGTCCAAAGAATTCTGCTTCTGGCTGCCATTGCTACTATTATAGATCCAAGTGATGCGATCGGCATTGACCTCCGCGAAGATGAAGACCATGTCAAAATTCAGGTTTATATCACCGTCTCGTATTCCATTGACGGAAGCGGGACCACACTGGAACACACCTGGCGGCCAAGATGCAGAGTTTGGATGCGTGCAAACCATGGTTAAGCTCATCCACTTCCAGTCTGCCTAGGCACTGCTTCTGAGGGCCTTCTGCCAGCATGTCAGCCCTCCGCCTTTCCCTCAGCCAAACCTCAACCCAGACCGTGACCCACTGACACAGAACAGCTACCCACCACCATCACTCTGTACCAAGTCCCAGGTCCAGCTCCACTTAAGACAGGCTGAACTGTCTGTCCTACATGTGTGTCACCTGGGCTGGCGCTCTGATGCCAGTCTGGTCTTGCTGTGAAGCGCTGCCTTTCTGCCTCTGAACTCACCATGGCCCAGAGATGCACTGACCTCCCATTTCTAGAAGTCTTTCCTGAACATCTAGTGCATGGAGTTCCTCGCTCCTCTGCGTCCTAACCCCAACCTTCATTTTCTCCTCCAGTATTCAGCACAGGCAGATTATATGCACACACACACACGTGTTTATAAAACTAACAAAAGATACACACATAATATTTTATACTCGGGGGAAAGAGTGACCCAGATTTTTTTAAACCATAAATCACAGAAAGTAAATCTGATATCTTGGCACACGCAAGACATTAGTGGGTCAGTAGTTAGTCTTGGTTCTGATACTTTATTCTCCTTTCTGTTCCGTTTTGTTTTTAGTTCTTGGCATGGTTACAGTTCATTAACTTGATTTTATGACCTCTCACAAGTTGCACTGAAAAGTCTAAAAAGTAGTAGCTAGAAAATATTCAAAAGGTTCCCCTCTAGCCCCAAGTTTACAAAAGGCTGTCTGTTAGCAAGGTCAGGGTAGGGACATTAGCCTGACAATAGGACTGAATTTTTATTTTAAGTCCTTTCATAACTTCTGAGCTGCTCTGATACTTTCAATTATTTATGTATATTATTTATATACATAGTATATATTGATTTATACATTTTTATTGTTTGAAAGGAACAACTCAAAATGAAATGAACAGTCAAGACAGGCTTCTCTAGAGGTTAGAGGCAGAAGATGAAAAACTCTAGAGAGGTAAGAGATGAAAGTGAGTGCATGGGCCCTTGGAAGGGGCAAGACACCAGGTCTAAAGGGGAGGCTAGCCTGCCAGAAGGCATACAGGAACAGAAGCAGCAGCTATTGCCTTGGGTGGGCCTCTGCCCTGGGAGGACCATGCTTTTGGTGGCAGTGGTAGGAAGTAATTATTGACAAGACTGGTATCTTTTCCCTATTGCCTGCCATATATATGCTAGGGCTCTTCAGTGGTAGCAGCAGCTGGAGGGGCTGCAGAGGAGGTGTCCACTTAAACAGCAGTACGGGCAATACAACCTAAGGAGAACTCTTTTTTTAAAAAAATCCTTCATCCCACTGTGCACTGGGGAGCTAGAGAGGGCTTTGGGTTACTCCCTCCTGTAAATAACAGAGCTAAGCTCTGGTGGCTTCAGCGAGATTACCTTGGCTTCTCTCCTGGGGGGTGGCATCCAGCACTTGCCATCCATTGTACGAGGGGCCTAGGTCAGTCCGCACAAACCAGCCTTCATTCCAGACATGGAAATTCCTGCAGACAGAAGCCCACAAAACTAGTGAGTGGCAACAATACATCTCCCACCAAACAATGCAGCGCCCAGTTCCTCCCTGAAGGTGTGGACGCTGTGCCAGAGATCCTGCTGGCCTTGCTGGGCATCCTCGCCCGGAAATCCTCCTCCGAGGGCTGTGAACTGAGGCTCCGAGACATGGGAGCCACAGCTCGGGTCAATGGAGGGGAGTGAGGGGTCTGCTCTGAAAAGTAAGATTCAAGGAAAAGGACCCCAAATTCATCTAGAAGCTGCTCACATGTCTGGGTGAACCTTGTATTCACGAGGCAGACCAAGTAGCCCAGCGAAAATGATGGAACTGAGCTGCCCCCACTATATTGGGGGTTTCAGATCTAGATCTCCCAAGGATCTTGCTGCTACACAGCAAAGGGATACAGTCATTTGTCCCACCGAGGGTAAACCAAGGTAATGCAACATACAAAGGACCAGCAATTACATTAGTTTGGCCTCAAGAGTTGTCAGGCAAGGCCCTCACAGCAGCTACCGTGCCAGAATCGATGACAAAAAGGGAAATAGATCCACAGAGAAGGAAAAGAGGAACTTCTGGTGGATAGATAGAAATATTTTTGAAGAACCAAATGGAAACTTCTAAGTGCAACCTCCCTGATATCTGAAATTGAATAATCGACTGGGGGAGTTTATTAGGGGAAGAGCTGTAACAGGGGAAGGATAAACACACTCGAAGAGAGATCTGCAGATCACTTTGATTATCTAGTCTGGAAATGGGAGAGGGAAAAAAGAAAAAAAAAACAAAAAACAAAACAAAAAACAATAAAGCAGAGAAATAGGCACAACATAGATGCCAGACAGAAACTTACATATTAATAAAAACAAAAAGAAAAGAAAAACATGCCAATAAAGACAGTTTTAATAAGCAGTATAAATGATGACTGGGTATATGACAATAGTTTTAACCTCACTGCTATTTTTTCTTTTTCTTTTGGTTTTTCGAGACAGGGTTTCTCTGTGGCTTTGGAGCCTGTCCTGGAACTAGCTCTGTAGACCAGGCTGGTCTCAAACTCACAGAGATCTGCCTGCCTCTGCCTCCCGAGTGCTGGGATTAAAGGCGTGCGCCACCACCGCCCGGCTATCCTCACTGCTATTAAAAGAAGATTAAAATGACACAGAAAAACCGCGACAGCCATGCAGATTCTACCTGCTAGCCTATCAGAGGTTAAAGTCTAGGCTGGGGGCTTTGTGCACTTTCAGTTAAGAAAGCAAGGGTTACTGCATACAACCGAGGATTTAAATTGCTATGACCTTTGCAGAGGGCAATTTGGCAATGAGTATAAAGATCTCTAAAAAATTTGCATATTCACTAAGCCAGTATTTCCACCATGAGGGATTTCTCCAGGGGGAATTTTTATGAATATGCACAGTCATCTAGGCCAGGGAACTCCAGTCCAGCGTTGCTCGTGAGAACAAGAATGCCGGAGGAAAAACTGGCCAATAAAAGAATAACCAGAAAAAATGTTGCACAGCTATAAATGGAATATCACACAGCTGTAAAATAAATGACAAGCAAAATGAAGCTAGCATTTAACAAGGAGGGGTTCTCTAAAGTACCGCATAAAGTAAGAAAAACAAATGCAAGCTGTGTGTGCGTGGTGCGCACTGTAATCCCGAGAAGCCAAATCAGGAGACTGTAAACTCCAGGCCAGACTGGGCTATGCAGTGACACACATCCCAAAAAAAAAACAAACCCCCCCCAAAAAAAAAAAAAAAAAAAAAAAAAAAACAGCCACAAACAAACAACCCTCTTAAGAAATCCCAATTCAGCCAAACCAAACAAAACCAACCAACCGAACAAACAAACAAATCAGCTGGCAGTTAGGTGTTCTACAATG
Source organism: Neodon shergylaensis (assembly GCA_025134845.1). Classification (NCBI taxonomy): domain Eukaryota; kingdom Metazoa; phylum Chordata; class Mammalia; order Rodentia; family Cricetidae; genus Neodon; species Neodon shergylaensis. The sequence goes on along the minus strand of JABTXL010005619.1, from coordinate 2,293,491 downwards.
AAAGCAGAAGCCTAATTAAAAATCAGGTTAGGAAACAGTGTGCACATCTCCACGTGTACACGTGTGTGTATGAATTCTTTTCAGTTAAAATCCCTTGGGGCTGGCGCGATGTCTCAGTGGGCAAAGGTATTTGCTGCGCAACGCTGCCAACCTGGATCGGATCTTTGGAAGAGTGTAAAGGCAGAAGGAGAAAGAGTCAGCTCCACGTCACTGTCCTACACGTATGCTCAGTGCCACCCAGCCCACCCCTCGTGAATACACACAGGGTAATAATAAAATCACTAAAAACAATTGTAGAGGAGTTAGGAACTTAGCTCAGAGGTAGAGCACTTGCCTCAGAAGCTTGGGGTCTAGGTTTGGTCTCCATCATTGGAAAAGACTGAACCGAGTTAGTCTCTAATGGTTCAATTGTATGAGCCAAATTAACAGTTTATAATATATACAGTACATATAAAACAAATTTTACATTATTTTGTACCGTTTCATTTTTTAAGCAGGAAAATTATTCATTACTTGCATGACTAGAAAACAAATGAATATTTAAAAGATTGTGTATACTATAAAAACAACAAAAGCCAGAATAGTGTGAACACAGAACATTTAATCCTCTAACTGCCTTCAGTACATTTACTCTTTTTGTGTGTGGTGGTAGGGATCAAACCCAGGACCTTGTGTATGTTAGGTGAGCACTCTACCATTGATATACAGCCCTGCCTCTGCATTAAATCTGTGACTCTATAAAATGGAAATAGTTACCATCCCTTTTTTGACAATTTATAAACTATGGCACCAAGAGAAGTGATCCAGCATCTTACATGGAGTGAATTTCAATTCAAATATAAGGGAGAGAAAATAGAAATATCATAATATTAGTAGGGAAAGTGAAATAGTTTAAATATATGATGGGTTATATTATATTTAAAATAATTTCATTTTGGAGGATATTCAATGGCAGGGAAGTATGTTTAGGGCTGGAGCTCAATGGTAGAGTGCTTGCCTAGCATGGGCAAGATCCTGGGCTCAGGGCTGGAGAGATGACTCAGTGGGTGAAGGTGATTTCTGCCAAGCCTGATGACCTAAGTTCCATCCCTGGAAGCCACATGGTGACAGATCTGATTCCCACAAGTTGTCCTTTGACGTTCACAGGCTCACTGTGGCACACATATACCCTCACATATAAACATCCATCCATCCATACATACATAGACACAGGCTGTTTAGACAAATAATAGATGTAAACAAATTAAAGACTCTAGGCTAAGTACCTATCCTAAAAAACAAACAAATCCTATGACTGAGGTCATGAAGAGACTGGCTTCCAAATATGAGAAGTAATAGATAGACATGTTCTATTTTGAACTTTGCAAAATGTATTACCTTCATTCTATAATCAATAAAAAGACACTAAGGAATGGATAGGAAACTATCAAATGTTAAAATGTGTGAGCAATATGGTCATAGATGAGTTTTGCTTCTCTTAGGTTTTGAAAATTCCTATAACTAGAGAAAAAAAGTCATAAAAATTATCTCCAGAAAGATCCAGGAAGTCCATTTTCAAATGGTCCATAAGATTGGCTAGTCCTCAGCAAGGAGGAGGCCCAGCAGCACCAGTGGGCAAGGGTGTGCTCCATAGAAGGCTGGGCATGGGATTAAAAGGAAGCCTGGAAGAAATTGCAGAGTATTCCTGACCTAATCCTTCAATTTATAGGTGGGAAATTAAGACAATAGAAACAGCAACAAGTAATTAAGCCACTGTAGATAGTGAGAGTATCTGTCTCTAGCTGCCCATCTTTAGAGAAGTTACAGCCAGATTCCTTCAGTACCAAACTCTACAGTGCTCAAATCCCTTCCATAAAGAGACATAACATTCAACATAATCTATGTGTAGCATCATATTCTTGACATCATCTCTAGATGACTTATAATGCCTAATATAATATAAATGTGGTATACAGTTACATAATATTGTTTAGAAAAGAATGAAAAGGAAAGGCCTATTGTGTTCAGACAGACAAAATCACCAAAGGCCTAACTACACTTGCGGTTCACAGTCGCTTGAGTCTGTGGGTGTGGAAATCATTCATTCACAGAGAGCTGGCTGTCTCCCCTCTGTAAGATGCCCAGGACCCGCCCTCAGATTCTAGACCTCATGTGCTTTCTGGTAGTAGAGACCTATTATAATCTATTTCTAGCTTAGTCACAAATTTACAGTGTGACTTTGGGCAAGTCATTTTTCTTTGTGGCAGCCCCGAGACATGTTTGGTCTTATTAGGAAGTGCCACTTACGTTTAATGTGAGCCAAGGAAGCCAGCTCTTCCATCCAAGTGGGTCAGACAGCATCTAGCCTAAGCAGATCCCACCCACCACACCACAGTGGCTGCCTCCCTTTGGAAAATACCAGGATAGGCGTGTTGGGTTTAGGAGGCTTTAGTCAGGGATAATAGCAACAACGTTCTCTGGTGCTTTGTAGTTTTCAAACCTGCCTGAGTTCAAATCCCATCTCTACCTTCTAGTTATGTCTTCTGGGAAAAGTATTCAACCCTTCTGTGCCTCAGCCCCTCAACTGCAAGTTGGGCCTTAAAATAATAAAATAATAACAACTATATCATGATTTGTGAAGTGTAAACGTTAGCACCGAGCACACTCGTTGGCATGCCACCGTGTACTGACTGTCGTTACTGTTGCTAAGCAGTGCAAATTGATCCTCACTTTCCATAACTTAGGGCTCATGTGGTTAGGAGTTGAAAGCTTCCAATATTCATGATACAAAGATTTAGACCCAAGACTTTCTGCCTAAAATTAAGCCGTGCTTATTATAACAGGGAAGTAACTCTGCCCTTGTTGGTGTGCTGATGTGTGGGTCTCTGGAGGGAGCAGCTAGATCTCATACCAAACACATGGACTCAGAATAACAATGCTGTTGCGACTCAGAAGAGCTGGCAAGAGGTCTGAATGTTAATCGAGTCCTAGACCAGCTCTTATGCTTCCCTGGAGGAGAAACGTGGGAAGAGAAGGACAAGGGGGCTTGCACATGTCTATAGCAGGTGGGTAGCAGATGTGAAAACAAGGCTCAGGGCTCTCTGTTCTAACACCATCCATGCCTGGTTCTCCACACCCAGCTGTTAGGGAGTAGGGTGGGGAGAAGATGCCATTCCTGTTGCCTTCTGGGAAGGGATCCATTAAAGGAGTAGGAGGGCACAAGGGACAGGAATCGCCTGATTCTAAAATGACAGTGGGGCTACCCAGCTCTGTCTCTATCAGGCCCTATTTGTCTTACAGGTGATTATATTTCGAATAAATTACTAAGCTGGCAAGAAAATAAATGCAATTTAAAAGCCCCACCTTTCTGTTTTGTTGAAGGTTCTCCAGAGGATTCCTTCCCTGGGTTCTCACAGGGCTTACTCTGAATCACTGGCTTGGACATCAAACGCTATGCTGCCTTGCTAAGTAGCCACACTCAATGCCCCAGTCCCTTGTCCCCAACACTGCTGTGAATTCTTTCAGTAGAGGAACCCGGGCTTAAGCTATCTGATCCCCTTGCAGTTCCTGGTGTGCAGGGTCATCATGGATGGGCTAAACAGAAGGGACTTTCCCCTAAAGCTGAGTCAGGCTGCCCTTGGTTAGCCAGTTGTCTTCCTCCTGTAGTGGAGTGCTGTTCCCCCAGTATTTGGAACTGACTGTGAGGAGATTTCAGACACAATAACAAAGCAAAACTAGGGAAGAAGATAAAAATATACTCATTTGTGGGAAGCTGGAAAACTTGTTCTAAGTATTGACATCTCTAGAGAGAAGGTTGTACATCTGCAAAGCAAGGGGAAACATCCTAACACCACCACCCCCAAACATCCTCAAGCTGTGTGACTGTGGGTGGATTATGCGAGCTCACTCTCCTGTAGAGCGGAGGGGATGTTTCTGTTAGTTCAGTTGATGACACGGGGTTATTTATTTGCATTAACAGCTTTCCCCACTTTTTCTATTTTCACTTCATTTTATTCTATCAGACTAAAAACAGCTCAGAAAAGTTGGACTTTCTTATTCCGGAAATAATAATATGTTATATAAACAATCTCAAAGTTGAACATGAATGATATCAGCTCTAAAATTCATCTAGCCACGTGGACACTTGTAAGCAGTTGTGCATATGTGTCCTTTGAAACTGATTCAAGCAATGGATTCTTGACTACAAGTGTGGGGCTATAGACTCTCAGCGATCTACGCATATACACCATTTTCAGCTGATAACAACTGATAATAATCTATCATATGGTATAACCTTAAATGGTTGTAATAATATGCATATATTGTACACACATTGCTATAAGTTACACACATTGCTATAAGTAGTTATACATTTCTAAGTTTTATATAACCTTCTAGTCGGCATCTATTATAAATTATATATCTGTGTGCATATGGCTACATGTGAAAATGGCCTATTTATAATTAGAAATATATGATACCTAAACATTATGTAAGCTTTCTTATTTTCACCTGCAACCCAGAATAAAATGTTTTTGTTCTGTCAACTAAGATGCATAGTAAATATATATAAGCTATGAGAAAATGCGTTGTTTTGTTTTTGCCATGTTTAAGAAGATAAGCTGTGCACGGTGCACACCTGGAATCTCGGCACTCAGGAGCTGAGGCGGGAAGATCCTGAGTTGAGGTTATCCTGGGCTACGGAGTCATTCTCTGTCTCAAAAAAAAAAAAAAAAGGAAATACAAGGAACAACAGCTCTAACAACAACAACAACAAGACAAAGTGACCCCTGGAGAAGGAAAAAAATATTCTTAAGTCACCTTAAGTCATCTGGTTGTTTGAATTGAGGTAAATCGGTGTTTTGTTGCTGTTGTAGGAAAATCAGTAGCTACAAGATTTTAACTTCTCAAGTGGGACCAGGACTAATGGACGCTACAAACCCAGGACGGTCTGGAGTTTCTGGCTCCATCCTCTACTGGCATCAGACCCTTCCACGGGCTGTACTGCAGGTCCCGTGAGGGACATGATTAGCACCGGCCGCATTTCTGCTCTCAACCATGCCTGGTTCACAGTCACTTCCCTTCCAGTCCCAGCGTCGAGCTGGGCTCCGGGGCAAGATGGGGAAGGTTGGGGAGGGGGGCTGCTCAAACTTGGTGCTCTATGCCCAGGGAAATGGTGGTTGATGGCTTACCACACGCTGTCACTGCCTTTCTCCAGGGGATTTCCCATGGCGTCGTAGTACACATCCACACTGAGGTTGCGATCTGTGTCATGAGCTGAGTTGAAGTTGGTGATCACCCGAGAGGGAACCCCCAAGCACCGCAGCACTGCAAACCAAGGTCAGTGTGAGGATGTTGGCCGTGGTGAAGATGGTACATTAACGTACCCCATTACCACCCATAAGAGCCACACCCCACCCACATACCTGTGTTGAGGGTCCCAGCAAAGACCCAGCACTGGCCATATTGGACTGGTCTGTAGCCAGATTTTTTCCAGTTCTTGAGGATCTCCACGCTGCCATTCCAGGTCCTGGGGTCCAGGCCGCCAGCATAATTGCCACTCCAGTTCCCAGCAAGAACACCGTTGTCATCATTGCTGTTGATCTGTGTAGAAACACCCCCACATCAAAGTGAATCAATACCATGTCTTTCCCATAGGAGTGACTTCCAGGATTCAGAGTGCTGGATGGGAGATGGGGACGCCATGGGGCCTTGAGTGCACTTTTCTGTCACGAAAATGGTGGAGCTTATGAATTTAGAAGTACTTAGTTTAAAGGGTCATGTTTGATTGCTCTTGAATGACATCGATTCTGTACTGCAGGATGATACAGATGTAGGAGTCTCCACAGTTTGTCAGCAGCAAGACTGGGCCCCGAAGTCCTCTTTGTAAGAGACAATGGCTGTCTGCTTGGGGGTGTGGGTGGTGCCTGTGGTTGAAGTATGTGTGTGTCTGGTGTGTGTGTGTGTGTGTGTGTGTGTATGAACCCGAAATTACATTAGATCTTTAACATATAACTTCTTAGAAAAAATAAAAACAGAATATTGCTGTTCCTTTCTTCTTCGTTCATTCATTAATTTGTTCATTGATCCACTCAGCTTAAGCTTGGTGCTTGTGTAAGGGACACAGCTGTGACAGGACACTGATAGGACCCTGGGCGAGGACTCAGGGGACCTCAGTCTCCTTTTCCATTTCTTTCAGAGACAAACATGAAGTTCTTATAGATGGAACCATCTCGAAGGATGGGATGCTGGAGCCATCAAGTCGTCTGTGGGGAAGGGGTCAGAGAGGAAGTGAGACCAGCCTTCAGTGAACAACTGTTGGAAGTGACAGCAAATATGGAGGGACTTGTGTCTTCCTCTCTACTTTTCTATAGGCCTGGATTTCTTCATAATAAAAATTACAAAAGAGAGTTGGGGATGTAGTTCAGTAGTAGGGTACTTGTCTAGCCTGTGGTAACTCAGCAGTAGGGTACTTGCCTAGCCTGTGGTAACTCAGTAGTAGGGTACTTGCCTAGCCTGTGGTATCTCAGCAGTAGGGTACTTGTCTAGCCTGTGGTAACTCAGTAGTAGGGTACTTGTCTAGCCTGTGGTATCTCAGCAGTAGGGTACTTGTCTAGCCTGTGGTAACTCAGTAGTAGGGTACTTGTCTAGCCTGTGGTAACTCAGCAGTAGGGTACTTGTCTAGCCTGTGGTAACTCAGCAGTAGGGTACTTGTCTAGCCTGTGGTATCTCAGCAGTAGGGTACTTGTCTAGCCTGTGGTAACTCAGCAGTAGGGTACTTGTCTAGCCTGTTTGCAGCCCTGAGTTCGATCCCCAGTGCATGCAGTACAGACTCACATGCCTCTTTAGATATTCTCATCTCTCCAGGTGAGAGAGGAGGGAGAGTTCAGAAGCACTACCTGTTGCCTGTTTCCTTGGTGATCTTGGGAGTCAGTTTGTCTTCCTGACCACTAGGCCTTCCCATTCCAGTACAGGGGAAGTGAAAACTAGAAGCCCCAGAGGAACCTTCCCAGCCGTCCTGTTTTCAGACTCCATTAAACTTTACCCTTTATCTCAACCATACAGTGAGAGGCTAGACTGAGACCTCATAGATTTCTCAGCCCATCGGATCCGCCCCTTCTCTTTGGAGCACGTAGGTGTACCAGGCTTTCGAGAGTGGACAGCAGACACAGAAAAACCAGGACAAGCCACCAGCCTTCCCGAAGCCCCAGCGCAGAGGTGAGCTCTATCTCACTTCTAGTGGTGCCACGCCAGCTAGGGTGGCCCTGAACGTGGAAGAGCAGCAGCTCACAGGCTTCAGGGTAGGTCCCTGCTGGCTCAAAGCCCAGCACTTCAAAGCTCTGCATAAGCCATAATTAGCTCCTGGCCTGACCCAGCCCAACAGGAGGGTCTGGAGAGAGCATCAGAGAGGCACGTCTGAGGAAATCGGCTCTGAGATAGAGTGGGTTGGCCCCAGGCTGGGAGTGAGTCAGCACTTGCTGGAGCCGGCTGGCTTCCAGGTCCGACTCACGTACTCTATGTGCTGGCAGGAAACTTGGCTTCTTAAGTGACCCTGAACGCGAGTTTTACTTAATCTGTTTTCATTGACCACCCCTTTATCCAAGCTCCTTGCTTTGCGAGGTCCTGCCCAGTCCCCTTTAGTCCATTCTCTGTCCTGGCTATTCTGGCTCTTAAAGATCTGGTTCTGAGCATCTCTGGGTCCGCCTCACTTCTTTCCTGTAAGCCTTTGTTCTGGATCCCATTGTTTTGAGAAGTCCTCCCCAATTAAGCCAAGGTATCAGCCCATGCCGCCCAAAGCCTGTTCCGATTTCTTACAAAGTAACTGGGCAGCTTGGGAATAATCCAAGATGTGCCTAAACCATGCGCCAACATAAAAAGACACTAAAGGTATTTCTGGATTATTATTTAGATCAAGAAAGTAAGAGTGAAAGAATTGACTTTGATTGTGAGCCTTCTTTGGAGACAGGGCCCCACTGTGAAGCTGGGGATCACTGGGAACTCCTGATCCTCGGGCCGCCTCAGGCTCTCAAGGGCCATCACATCCCGTGAGCTTTTCATTTCTAAGCAGGCACTTGTCACTTTTTGATGGAGACATCCTGCGCACACTGAGTACAGAGCCATGCATTCTTCCAGGATTGTGGGGTGTGTGCGTGTGTGTGCATGTGCACATGTGTGTACTGTGGTGGGTGGGATAGGTTTCTCATGTATGGGTCCATGAGACTGGAAAGAGTCCCTGAGCCGACAACTTAAACCTTGCTTGACTCACAGGGCACACCATGGAAAGGTCACATTAGCCCACTGAGCCTCTCTCTGTGTCTAGATAGTGAATAGGACAATCTGCTCTCTTCCTGTTGTGACACTTGAGGGTTCCATGCTGTCAAGGAGGTGTTCATTCCTGTCTCGGGGGTACATGCTTCCCTTCCCAGGCAGCCTCGTGATGGAGCAGAGGCTTAGCTTTTCATCACATCCAGGTGAACAACTGAAGGTTGTGTTCCCATCCCATCTAAGACAGGCCTGGCCATATGGCAGAAAAAGCTTTGAAACTAGCCATGCTTGGGTCTGGTTCTGTCATTGCTTCTCAGTTACTAAACTTACAGGAGTTCCATGGTCTCTATTGGCAAAATGGGCAGGGTCATAACTACCAAACATGGAGTGCATGGATCTGATGTGTCGTCACACGGCAGCCTGGTAAGCAATACTTACTACCATTTCCTGTTACTTACCATGGCACTCAGCACCCGGCAAACATATTTGGGGTCATTTCTGCGGGCCACATCAGTAACAGGGTCACGACGGAAATTCAGACTCCTATCCAAAATGGTGAGGCTGATGCTCAGAATGTCTTCTTCAAACTGTTCATAACGGGACCACAGGGTAAGAGGGGAGAAACGACCCATTTTGTTGTCGTTGTTGTTGGTTAAGGGAACAAGAAGCACAATGGTGAAGAGCACAGGGCCCCTTTGGCCCTTTTACTCGGTGACCTTCAGAGCTAACAGCTGCTGAGGAAGAGCCACTGCACCCAGCCTTTCCCTAGCAAGCTCACCAGGCCCCTCACTCTACGTGAGCCAGAACCCACCCCACTATTATGAATGGGAGACAACAGGGAACCGTTCATTCTTAGCTTGTCATGAACTCAAGAACAAGGCAGCCTTTCTAGCCTTGGTTTCTCCATCTATTTAATGATGGGTTAAGAAAAATGCATCTCAAGGTTCCTTTGTGGCTCTGACTGTTATCGTGAGTGCGTCACTTAGATTCCTGGCAAACTAGGTCTACAGATAAAATGTGTGGCTGAAGACATAGCTAAAGCTATTTTTACAAAGTAAGACACACACGGGATTGTTTCACACGCTAGCTCTTGTTGCCTTAAGTCTATGCATTTGTTTCTCCTTCTTCCTGGAATGTTCTTCTCCAAGACAGCTAGCAGACTTCCTTACCTCGTCCGGTTCAACAGACCCTTCTTAGAAAGGCTTTCCCAAGCCATCCCACCAAGAGAGCCCCGCTCCCGCCCTTGGGTGCACTATATACTCTTATCTTCATCTTCTTCCTTTTAACCAAGTCAACACATACACTCAACTTAGGAACTTGCTGGAGTTGGCTCCATAATAGAACCTGGAGTCGGCAGGAGTGCACCTCCCCACCAACTTCTGGGCATCTAGGTAGCCTGGCTGCCCAAGGTTTTTCATTCTAATTCCTTTGCTTACCACCTGGAAAAACTAAAAGTGAAAAAACACTCCTAAACATTTTCTAAGCTGAGAAAACCCGGGAACTTGCTGAACTCCAGTGGTAAGGACACAAAAGCTATGACTTTGAAAGGCCAACACCACACAGCGATGAAGCTTTACCAAGTTTTCATGTGACGTGAAAGCCAGAAGCTGCATTATTGTCCTGAGATTCTTTGCCGGGCCTGTTATTTATTTGTGTGTCAGGCATCAGAAATATTTCACCTCATCAATTCAGTAATGAGTCCATCTCGCCTACTAGACTGTGACTCACTTGAAGCAGAAAATTTATTCATCTGTATCCTTAGGGTTCAGCTTAGGGTCTAGAGCGGAGTAGACGGTCAACAAATGTGTTCCAAATGAATGAACAGGAAATGAAAGGCAGGAAAGTGAGCAAATCTGCTAGAAGCCCTGAGCATCTTGTGTTAGGGACATAGCCCTAGCCCTTTTATGGTCCTTTTACCTGTCCAAAGTTCCAGCCAACCATGCCAATTCGGTTTGTGCTGCCCACGTAGATGATGCCAGAGTCTTCTTCAACATACTCTTGTCTTTCGGCGGAGTTACTCATGAAAACATCATCCGCTGTTTGACACACACACACACACACACACACAGACAAACAGACACACACACACACACACAAGGGAAAAAAACAGAAACAAAAATAGATCCTGCAGTGAACCAGTGAAATACGCTTTCTTCCCACTCCTGAAGACTGGTGTTGGGGTTAGAGCAAGAGTCACTTGGGCCCATGCCACAGTCTGACTAATTTTCTTTCTTTTTTTCTTTTCTTTTCTTCTTTTTTTCCCCCCAAGACAGTGTTTCACTGTGTAACAGCCCTTGCTGTGCTAGAACCAGCTCTGTAGACCAGGCTGGCCTCGAACTCACAGAGATCCGCCTGCCTCTGCCTCCTGAGTCCTAGGATTAAAAGCCTGCACCCCCCACCTATCCTGAAATCTGACTGAAGAATGAAGTCTTGAGCTATGATGCTTGCAGCTCTCACTATGGGGGGCTCAGGCTGGAAAGAGAAGCTAAGCTAGAATAAAAGCCTAAAACTTGGACCCAAGAATGAGATTGCTCCTTTAGATAGAAAGGTACTGGGGTACTGCCTCACTGCAGAACTTTACTGTCATCATTATCTCTTATAATTTATCACATTATATATAACATGTATATAAAAGCTTATATAATTCCTATGGGAGCCTGATGTACACTCAATGGGAACAAATTTGAGGATGAGATGGTATAATTGCCTAGAATCACATGGCTGGGTTAGCTTTTCTGCTCCTCCTACAGTCCATAAACTCTCTACAATCAGGTCTAGGCCTGTAAGGAGCGCATCTCAGTTGTCCTTATTTTCCACACTCATTGCTTCTATCAGGGCCGTGGGGGGGGGATGCTGTGATCAGAGACCTACCTTGCAGCCATGGGTTGAAGAGCAGTATAAACATTCCGAGTTTCTGAGAAGAGACCCTGCCCTGGGAGGAGATCTCAATATTCATTGTGTACCACCCGATTGGTGCATTGGCAGGACTGGCAACAACAATGGTCAGATTATTGTTGTTGTTGGCTTTGAGGGCTGCATTCCAGCCACCTGTACTTGTCCCAGAGATGGAAAACACAGCCTTTGTCCTGGCTGACTCTGAGGGTTGGGGACCTGTCAAGGAAATAGAAAATGAAGGAAACCAAAGGGTGCTGGATAGGTCCTGAGGAGAAATCAGGCTCTGATGACACTGTGAGCTCCTTTAGGTCAATGATTCTCACTCTATGGTCATGGGTCACCTAAGACCATCAGAAAACATAGATATTTACATTATGATTCATAACAGTAGCAAAATTATAGTTATGAAGTAAAATAAAATAATTTTATGGTTGAGGGTCACCACAACGTGAGGAACTGTATTATAGGGTTGCAGCATTTGGAATGGTGAGAACCACGGATCTAGGATTTCATCCAGTAAAGCATCCCATCACAGGGCTTGCGGGAGCATGTAGGCCACATCCTTCTTGATTTGAAGATGATAAGTCTCATGCTCAGAGATACAGAGCCACCAAAGTCAACCAATCAGTGACATAACCCAAAGCCCAGTGACCCCTCAAGGGTAACTCAGCTGTATGCATGTGCAGAAGAAGCAGAACGGGTACCTGTAGAAACAACAAAGTTCAGATCTTCTCCAGACTCGAGACTTCGGTTGCAGGATATTATCATCTCCCAGGGCTGTCCTCTCCGAACAATGAAATCCCGGCTGGAATACTTGTCTGTGTGATGTGCCCTCCGGTTCACAGGCATCTGCCAGTTGACATTTTGGACTTCTAAAGCTATGGGACAGAAAGCAGAACCTGAAGTCTTGAGGGGTCCTTACATAGTGTGCAGCATACCAAGGACAGCCATGGGTGAGGAGACAGGGCAGAGCTGAGCTTCTAGAAGGAGTCACATTAAAGCACAAAAGCTTTGACTCTGCCTAGCAGGATGGTCACCACTTGTTCCCATCCAATCTTTCTGTATTCAAATACTCCAATTCACGGGACCCAAGATCACACGAGCACGTGGCCTTTCCAGACCATTCCACACACTATCCCTTCTGCTCAGAATCTCTCCATCCGCCTGGTGCCTTGTCATCAGGCCTTGAGGAGCAGCTGAGCACTCAGGGAAACAGCACCCAACCAGCTAGAAGAGGGGTGTCAGAAGAGACTGAGAAGACAGTGTGGTGGGTGAAGCCCTTGCTGTGAAAGTGTGAGGACCTGGGTCCAGACCCCTAGCACCCCCAGAAACGGTGCAGCTGTAACCTCAGCACTAGGGATGGGAACAGGCAGATCTCCAGGGCTTGCTTATCAGGCAGCCTAGATGAAACAGCAATCTCCAGGTTCAGGGAAAGGCCTACCTTGGGAAATGTGGAAGGGGGCATTGAGGACGGTATCCCAACACCGGCATCTGGTGTCCCCATCAAAAATAACTGTCTTGGGGCCTGGAGAGATGTCTCAGTGGTTAAGAGTGTAGCTGTTCTTTCAGAAGACTCAAGTTTGAGCCCCAGAACACACATGAAGGCCAAGAACTGTCTGTGATTCTAGTTCCAGGGGATCCTACACCTTTCTGTGGCTTCTGCAGGCACTGGGCACACAGATGATGCACAGACGTGCACACAAGCAAAACACCCACATACATAAAAGAAAAATAAACAAATACAAAAACCCAAACAAACCCAACAATCCTGTTTTAAATACAGCTCTCAAAATGCAATCCAAACAACAAGGTAAGTTTGGGGTATTCAAAGTTTGTGTGTGTGTGTGTGAGAGAGAGAGAGAGAGAGACCAATTATTTGTAAAGTACTGTTAGACACATTGGAGTAGAAAATGTGACAAGCAGTTTGACTTTTCAAAGGTCTTCAGTAGTGAAGAAGTGAGACAAGAGAAAGACGCGATGAACGATGGCATGGGAAGAATCCATCTCTTTCAACTAGAGGTGCATGGGAAATGCAGTCAAGAGAGGAGCATTTTGGTTTTTGTCTGTAGAGGCCAGAAAAGGCTTTCCTGAAAATGCTTGCCCTTAAAAGAAAACATAAAAATGTCAGAAAGGTACAGGAAGGTTTGTAGTCCTCAGCATCTCTAATCACCAGGGAACTGTGAATCAAAACAGATGCTCTTACCCTGGTAGGAATCGTTGCTACCAAGAGAAGTGATGTGAGAGGATAGGAGAGGAGCTCTTGTGCCCTGCTGGTGGTGCACGCCTTTAATCTCAACACTTGGGAGGCAGAGGCAGGCGGATCTCTGAGTATAAGGTCAGCCTGGTCTGCAGGGTGAGTTCCAGGACAGCTAGCACTGCCCAAAGAAAACCCTGTTTTGAAAAACTCTACCCCTCCAAAAGGAAATGATTACAGCACAGCCATCATGGAAAACAATATGGAGGTCCTTCAAAACAAATTAAAAATTGAACTGCCCCATGATTGATCAGTCCTCCCATGGGTATGTATCGAAGGAAATGAAATAAGTAAAAAGAAATATCTAGTTCCATGTTTATTTTATTTTGGGGGATGGAGGGGGCATATATCCCAGGCTAATCTCAAACTCATGATCTTCCTAGCTCAGATTTCTGGGGGCTGATTTTTAAAAACCCTACCTCCTACAATTTTGCTCACCACCTTCTGAGCATCCCAGATGCGGAGAAATGGTAGCGCTTTGCTTTTTGTCTTGTTTCAAAGAAAAGAAGGGCTTTGTCAGGTGATGGTGGTGCACACCTTTAATCCTAGCACCAGGGAGGGAGAGGCAAGTGGATCTCCAAGCCTGAGGCCAGCCTGTCTACAAAACAAGTTCCGGGACAGCCAAGGCTACATACACAAAGGAATCCTGCCTCTAAAAACAAAACAAAAACAAACAAAAAATAAAAAGCAGAAAGGAAAGGAAAAGAGAAGGAAAGAAGGTCTTTATGGGATAGGTGATCAGACCTCTTGAGCCTCCCTGGGCTTCTTCATTCCCCAAATGATGCATGACCAGAAAGTAAGACTCACTCTGCTAAACCATTAGCTGTTCAGGAGCAGAAAGCATATTCCAGATGGCCCTTCGCTGAAGACAGGGGCAAGGACAGAAGGGTGGGGAGACCCACATTTATGGTTGGCATCTGTTCCCCTCCAACATGTCTACCCCCTTCTTTGTTTTACTAACAGTTATGTGCTCTGCGATAGCTGTGTCTTTTTCATTCTTCCTAGGTCAAGACGACACTGAACTTCGGGGTTCCTAGGCTGTAAGGATCAGGGAAGAAGCAGATGGGTCAGGCCCAGTGTGACTGTGGGGTTGATGACCAGAACATTAGCTGAGATTTACTGGACTTTGATGTGCTTGTCATCATGCCAAGTCTTTATATGCCTTGGTCCATTAACTCTGGGAGTTGCATTAGGAGTCACCTGCTTTACAGATGAAAGAGCCACGTGGGGAAGCCTTGGTCATAGTTACTTCATCCCTGAGTGGGGTATAGTCACGATAGTCATTCTCTCTGCCTGTCTTGACACCAAGTATCTGCTCCCTAGGGGTGTGTGTGAGCTGGTGGCAGCACACAGAACCCGTGATGTATACTATTGACGAAACCTGTCAACTGAAAACCAGCTCAGGAGACCCGCATCTTACCCTGCGCCTAGAAGTCAGCAGCACCCGGGCTGTGCTGTCTGACACAGTCAAGAAAGGAGATTTGGTCTCTGCCTTTTCCCAGCATAGGCCTTCTAAGACATTTAGAATCCTCAAAAGGGTGGATGTCTTTTTAAACTAATAAGATGATTGGGAGTTTCCAAGAGCTTCAGGATAGTGGCTGGTTGCCTAGGAAACCAACCACGTGGTCCGAGGGCTAGAGCTTTCAGTGCCGTGACACTGATCTTCAGAGAAGGAACACTGATTCAATCATCGATGACTATAGTCACCATTAATCATTAATTAACTTTGTAATCAATCAAGCATGCCTTTGTAACAAAGCCTTCATAAAATCGGAAAGAGTGCTCGGAAAGCTTTTATGCTGGAGAATGTCGGAGCTTCTGGGGCGGGAGGACATACACTGCCCTTCACGTCTCTCCGTCTGCCTGGTCCTGAGTTGTGTCCTTTGACAATAAACAGGCAATCTAGAAAACACACTGCTTTCCCAAGTTCTATGAGATATTCCAGCAGATCTTTGATCATGAGTGAACAACCCCCTCCCAATTTTATAGCTGGTTGGTCAAAAGCAAGGTAGTAGGGGCAGCTGAGAAACCAGCTAGTCTCTGTTTTGTTCCTAGGAGACATTTTGAGTCTGTAGCCAGGTTAAGTTTCTGTTTTTCAGAGCTGGGCTGCACCCCATGCTGTAACCATGAAATGTTCTATGACAAGGTCTCCAGAAAGATTTCCTTACCTGCTTTCTAAAATCCTAACTGCCTGGTCTCTCCTGTGGAACCACGTTTATTTGCAAAATCTCCCACCTTTCAGAGGGCCCTAGAAAGGGGGCTTGGGAAATTGGCTCGGGGCTGGTCTCACGAACCCCACCTTATGGGGAGACAGCCGCTGACTCAGCTCTGATGTGTACATGCATAAAGCTTTCTTTATTTGGCCATAATTTGGGTAGGTGGTCTTTCTCCTGAAGTCTGTGGGATTCACACAGGCCTGTGAAACTGAGTCCTTAACCCACAGTGTCTGTGCTAACTCCAAACAGTGTTAAGCTTGAGTCTAGCCATAGGTCATCTAGGTGGTGCTCTGAAGAACTGGCTTGTGTGGAAATGCCGTCCATTTGGTAGCTGGAAGCACCATAAGCAGTCTAGAAGGAAGCAAGGTTTCCTCTCCACCAGATCTTACTGACTCTACTCTGTCACTGTGTCCCCCGCTTCTTCTATTGGAAATAGATCCCATGTGAGACTCAGAATCCAGAAGCAACTGTGTGTGTGGGGGGGGCGGAGTAAGAAGTCCTCTGGACGCACTGTCTACCCTGACATTGTATCCCAAACACATAGGCGACAGTAAGGACCTGCAGGGGAAGAAACCAGTTCTTTAAGGACAACCTTTAGGGTGAGCTGAGTGAACGGGAACCCTCTGCCTTTCTGTCCCTGAGAGAGCTGCAGGGGAAGCTATGTGTTCAAAAAGCAGCCCCTCCCCCCAGCTGCCTCCCTCAGGCCTTGTCCCAGCCATGAACCTCTTAATCGTGGGTTCCAAGGGCCTTTGGCTAAGCCCACCTCATTGCTCTCAACAGCACTTGGTCTGTTTTTCCAGAGGAGCAGGAAGAGAAAGGGGAGAGACAGAGTCAGCCATCTCAGGGTCTCCTCTAGTTGGAAGCTCATGAATATATTTTAGCCTCAGGGCTGTTTTTTCCACCAGTCTGGGTGGAAGGAAGAGATGAAGGGAGGGCCTCATTTGCCGGAGGCTGGCACATCAAGTCAGACACTTCAAAATCATGGGAGGGAAAAGAAAAACTGGCTGTAGAGTGCGGTTCAGGGCACTGGACTAGAATGCACACATCCGGGTTTGAGCCCCAGTACTGGAAAACAAAGGGAAAAGACCCCAGAAACAACTCACAAGCTTCCGAGCTGCAGGAAGAAGGGGAGGGCAGGAGGAAGCAGCTGCCTCCAAGCAAAAGCCCCTGGGCCCCAATCTGCACTAGGCTGAGTTACAGCTTGGCTCCAGTGTCAGGATGAAGATGTCTCAACACCCACACCCCAAAAAATCAGTGTCACCAGCATTCAAATGGGGAGCTGCTAAGTTCTATCCCAATGTTCACTTGCTCCCCTTTCCTATAACAAAACCCCTATCTTAACAGGCCATGCATTTCACAGGTCACCTCAGCTGGATGGACACGAATCGTGTCTGGCCAGTGGCTTGTCGGCCAGAAGTTCCAATGAGTTTTTCAAAAATATTTTAATTGCAATAATATGTACATAGCATAAAAGCTAACATCATAAGCATTTTAAGGTATGTTTTAGTATATCTGTACGTTGTGTGAACTCTATCCAGCTTCCGAAGGCGGCCTGTGGCGTTATAGTCTCTCCTCACTCCCTGCTGTCTCCTGACCACCTGTCTGTTTCCCCCTCTAGGGTTTTGTCTATTTTGGAATCTGATATAAATGGAATCTCACAGTAAGTGACAGGTTTAGGTCTGCCTTCCCTTGCCTGTTACAATGCTTCCCAGGCTCCTTCATAGGGTGCACGGGCAGCTTACTCTTATGGCTGAACCACATTCTATGAACGTACCACATTTTGTTTCTCTTCTCCTCAGCTCATGGACATGGGTTGGTTCTACATTTTGGCTGTCGTGAAAAGTGCTATTTATGAAGCAAGTATTTCTTTGAAATTCTGCCTTCAATTCTTCTAAAGAAGATATTGGGTTCTGAGATAGTCTCACTATAGAGCCCAGGAGGGCCTTGAAGGCACGACCCTATTCTACATGCATAGCACTTTGAATACGCCCAATTGCGCCTGAACTTTTGATTCCCCCTGCCTCAGCCTCCCAGTACTGAGGTGACATCACCTCACCATTGCCATCACACCCAGCTACAACACCTCTTTAACAGTACTTGGCAAATGTACTTGCTTGGCCTATTTTCCTCCTCCTTTCTTCCACCCTGCTGTCTGGGATGTAGAGTGAGGTAGATAGGGCTTGCGATAGCTGTCTCAGATTACACAGGGCCATACATGAGGGATAGTAAGCTGGGAGGCCGGGCAGAGTCTGCCCACTGAGAACTGTGTAGTTCCTGTCCCTTCCTGGGTCTACCTGCATTCAGATCTTCTGTAAAGAGGAAATGATCTTCTGTGTTGTTTATTTTTCGAAGTTGTTGTTTTGGGGGGCTCACTACCATTTACAAGTTAGTCTGACCCCATGACCCCACGATTAGATCCCTTGCCCATCTATTCTATGGCTCACACTTGGCAGGGCAGCAGGAGAGGATTGCAGACTGTGGAAAGATTACTATCAACTGACGGGACCCTTATCAGCCTTGCTCTAAGGGAATTGCTGGCAGCAGGCAGGTGAGAATGGCTTGGTTGCTAAGCATCGGGCTGAGAAAGGGAGCTGGCGGGATGCCAACGTGGCAGGACAGACAGTTATGGGGCTGGGCTCCCACACGCACTTGTCTGGACTCAACTCTTTATTATGTCCTCTTTAGACAAAGAGGTATCTTTCTATTATAGATTCTAGAGTTAATGGAAATTTTATTTTACTTCTTTTTTATGTGCATGAGTGATTTGCCAGTGTGTGTGCCTGTATACCACTTGTGCGCCCGGCACCCTCAGAGACCAGAAAAGGTCATCGGGTCCCTGGGAACTGGAGCTAGGAATGACTGGGACATCATGTGAGCTGGAGGATCTGACTCTGGGTCCTCTGCAAGAACAAGTGCTCTAAACCTACGGAGCCAGGTCTGCAGCCTCAGCGAACGGAAATTCTGAAATTAGATCTCAGTATATAAACCGCATTAAGAGATATATACTAGTGTGCTCGCACATTGATCTGTAACTGAATACCATATGCATTCTGATCTTCACCTGACAGAAATATGCCGATCACAACCCACTAAGCTGACGTCACAACCTGAAATGGATTGCAGCGGACATCTTGGAAAACAGTGATATAATCCAACACAATTCTCATAGTATGTTTTCAAAAAAACTGAGCCTTCCATCCCCACCCCCACGTAGCAGAAGTGACCTACTGAAATCACAGAGTAGTCTAGAAGCAGGGCTAGTCCTAGAAGCCAGGTCTCAGAGACAGGTCACTGGAACACTGAGTCTTCTGGGTGCCACTACCCCAGCCTCCAGGTCCTGGGAGCCCCACCCCTGGCTCCTAGGACTACTGCCAAGCCACTGCTCCCCATTGCTTTCCAGTCTGTGTCAGGTACTTTTAGCTTCTCCCGACCCTCATGTCCGCTGCAGCACACCTGGCGGCATTCCCTGGCACTCAAGGAAGGGCTGGTAAAGTTCCCTGGGGTAAAAAGCAATAAACCCCGGACAGGCCAAGGGACCCTGGGTAAGGACCTCAATGTCTCTGAATTGTGAGTGCCTCAACAGTACAAAAGGAACCGTGAGACCCCAAC
Organism: Neodon shergylaensis; assembly: GCA_025134845.1. NCBI lineage: Eukaryota > Metazoa > Chordata > Mammalia > Rodentia > Cricetidae > Neodon > Neodon shergylaensis. Next base: position 2,274,273 of record JABTXL010005619.1, on the reverse strand, counting down.
ACCCTCTCTTCTAAGGGTATCTCTAAAGGTTGGAGAGCACAGGTGCCTTACTCCTTCATATGTAACAGCAAAACAGCGCAGGGTCAGGACGGCTTCAGCAGCCTCCGTGCCAAGCACGAAGCACGGCGTTTGCATCTTTTAGCAAAGAGCCTGCGGCGTTACCGCAGTTTACAGGTGGGGATTTGTAAGTTCAGCTGGCTGAACTCATTTCTCCCGTATCACAAGCTCAGGCAGAACCCAGACCCAAGTCCAAGCTGGAATCCAATTTTGCTTGACAAAAATCTGACTTGAAGCTGCTAACTGCAGCCAACCACCATGGTGCTGGGGAAGCTGGCGGAGAAAAAGCCCCAACCACGAACCGCAGCCCACTCCACGCCCAGGCATCCCGCTGACAGGAAGCAAGGAAGGACTCCTCACTCTTCCTTTCCAAAAGCGAGCTTGTAATCTCTCCTGACAGGGACATCAAGCCTTGGCACAACCCAGGGGAGTCACCAGAAGAGTGATGTCTGGATCCAAGAGTTTCCCAAACCAACGGAGCCAGGATCTCCGGATTAGTAGCATCCCTGGCATTTAAAAGCAGCCTCCTTGCTGATTCTAAATGTGTAGCTGGGGCTGAGAATAGTTACCTTAGGCCCACACTTCATACTCGTCAAAGCTCCTTCACACTAACGGGGGCGGGGGCCAGCTGCTCCGCGCGGGAGGCAGCGGAGAAGCCACTCTCCGTCTCCCAGGGGGAGGGAGGCTCGGCAACGGGAACGTGGTTTCTTGTGCAGCCCATCTCTCGAGCTCAAGAGACCCAGCCTTCTTCCTTTCCTCCCAAGTGATAAAAGATCTCTGAAACTCCAGCACACACCCCAGCCTGGCATGTGGGCCCCAGGGAGGAGAATGACCGCCCCATATCCACATCACAGCCCTGCAGGGTAGAAGCAATGTAGAGAAGCCACTATAGGCGATGAAGAAGGGTGCACGGACCCCAGGAAGGCTGGGAACATGCAACGGGGAGCTGGGGAGGAGGCTGGGGTGATAATGTGTGCTAGGGAGGCGCCTAACAGAATGGGTCCTCTGGGAATCACCTGGGAGTAGAATATGGATAGCATCTCATGGGGTTTCTTTAAAAAAAAAAACACAGAATACCCTTTATTTATCCTTTGATGACTCCATACATGGAAACAATGTGTCTTCGTCATATGCATACCCAGTGTCCTCTCCCACTCTCCCTTGGCACCCCCAACAGGTCTCCCTTTCTCCTAAGGTTTTCTGAAGATCCCAAGGCAAGAGGGAAAGAGGTCACTAAAGAAACTCCCAAGTACTAATAGGTTGTGCTAATGAACACTCTTTAGGTGAGAAAAATCCATTTTAGGGGCGTGGAAAGAGACTCATGGGGCACAGGACCTGTCTGAGGTCACTAGAAGGGACAGGGCTGAAAGCCAGTCCCTTCCACAGCCTTCCTCCTGGATAGACTCTGAAATGGCAGCTACAGCCTGAGCAGCCCAGAGGCCAAGTGAGTTCTGCCTCGGATGAGGAGGGAGGGAGAGGTGAGGGAGGGCACTGAGCCAGGGCAGGGGCGTGGCAGCTGGTCATCCCTGCACACACTGGGCTGGCTGCAGTCTCCGGAGAGGGAGCCCAGAGAGATGGTCTGCTTTTCAGGGATCATAACTATTTCTCTGGTTCAAGAAACTGAAGGAAGGCTGTGAAAAAAAAAAGTCTTGGGAAGTTGTAGATGTATCCAAGGAAGTCAGGAGCCCAGGAGGAATTTCTGACTTTTCCCTGGAGAAAAAGTGACCCAAGTCCTAGTTCAAGAAAAGGGTCTGGGCTCACCTGATGAGAATCATGTCTGAGCCTAGATCCAGACACAGACATGGGAGAAAGGCACCATTGGTGCTGGGGATTTGATTCATTTTTTGCTACCAGCTTGCTGCTTGACCTGGGTAGGCTCTACCCATTCCCAGGCCTCAGTCTCTTCCTAGCAGAAAATCCATGCAGTAGATGACAGCTATCCTTCCCTTTTGGTCAAGTTTTTTAGTCCCCAGAGCTCCTTTGGTTAGCATTCCAGCCACGCCTGCATTCATGTGAGGGAATGGGCGGTAAGAAGTGAGCATTCCCTGTTCTCTCTTCATCTGGAGAGTTTTCTCAAGTGGCCACATCCACCATTCACATCTGGACTGGTGCTTTCCTGTGCTCCTAACCACCATTCACCAGATTTTACAGGTTTGACTCATGCCTTGTTTGGGTTTGGCATTGCTGCCTTCAAGGTCCGAGGCCGATCACCATGACAGGCAGTAATTAAGAGGGCCCAAATCCTCGACAGTAACCAAGGAGTCAAAAAACCTGCATTTCTTGTTCCTTTTCAGTCACCTTCCCCGGTGCTGTCTGGAGGGATAGCCAGGATATGCTCACTTTGCTGTGTCTGCTACTGGGCCTCCGCACAGCTAGTCAAGTCAGGGAGGTTGCCGGTATTACAGGAGCTGTAGTTTACTTGGGAGCATTCCAGCTGAGGGTTTCTCAATGCTCAGCTTCCACGTGTGTCTCTCCTCCCTGTATCGCTGTGAAATTTGCTTTTCTTTGTCCCTGCCACTGACAGATGGTAAAACGTGTGCTGAGAAGCGCAGAATGCTACCTGGCTTGACTTTCTAGGGAGCAACCAATGTGTGAAAGCAGCGCACTCCTAAGACAAAGCTTGCCCTCAAAGGGAGCGTGACCCTCCCCCGCTGCGTCGGACATCCTGCTCACCGCTCTATACATTCTGGTTGTCTTCCACCACTGGCACACGCCAGGGGAACCCAGCAGGTTCTCCAGAACTTAACTCTACAACACGGAAGCCCAGCTTTCAGAGCCCCCACGACAGACAGCTGTCCCAACTGGCTACTCTGCCAGAGCCCGAGGGCAGTATGGGTTTCCCACAGGGACCTGCCGGAGAGACAGGCACTCACCACTCATGTTGGGCTTCTTCTGCCTTTCCTGGGGCTCCTCTGGGAATGACAGAGATGGTGTGGGGAGACAGGCGCCGAGGATTTGCCTTACCATTTATAGGAGCCTCTCCTACACACCCCAATTAGGATTCTAATGAGGTGGGCGAGGCACCAGGTCATTCCTGTGGTGCCTGTAAGCGTTTCACTTACAACATACCCGTCACCCAATGGAAGGTCATCACGCTTATGCAAGACTGGCTTGGAAAGAAGAAAGGAGATGAAAGAAAGTCGAAATGTTTGCTCTTCTGAGTCTTTCTTTCATTCATAAAAGTGAGTGACTTCCTGGACCACCGTGCTTAGGCAACTTGTCTGGAGCAGAGGCCAGGAAGTCTTGTATGTTAAGGACATGTCTAGAACTTAGCCACGTCCTTTCTCACTGCACACATATATTATTAGGGCTGTCTGCTTCCACATGCCACAGTTCATGGGCTCAGGGTTGAGTATAACAGGAAGCACATCTTGAGGTGGAAAGCCCTTGCTCGGTCCCAGTGCTATCTGGGCCTGGGTCATCCTTCAAATTTGAAGCTTGGAAGCTTTGTTTAGGTTTGAGGCTAATCATACCTACGCTCTCATCTCACAAGGATGAAGGATTAATTCAGCATGATTATTCAGGTGGAAAGTGAATACACGTGTCTCACCATGAACTAAACCAAAGGTCTTTCGGAAGCAGAAGGCAGGTGAGGAGAACCACAGTCTTTTCTCATGGAGCACCAGAAATAACGACTGACTTCCCAGTTCTGCCACATGCTCTCTCTAGGACCATAGGAGGAGTCATTGATCTGCGTTTCAGCCCAAGCTCGTACATCAGTTTTAACAAGGAGATTAAGGGCTGGAGAGACAGCTTAGTGGCTAAGAGCTTTTGCTGCTCTTCTAGAAGACCAGGGTTTTGTTCCCATCACCCATATCAAGTGGCTCACAACCACCTCCAGAGGTAGTTGGCTGTGCGGGGACACAGCTTCTTGAGAAGCTGAGGCAGGAGGATCACAAGTGATTGGCTAGCTTGGGAAAAAGTGTGTGTTGGGAGTAAAGCTCATTGATCAGGCATCAACACAGAGGGCCTGGGTTCAATTCCTAGCAATGGAAAAATAAAAAGAAGAAAAAGAAAGAAAGAAAGAAAGAAAGAAAGAAAGAAAGAAAGATTGAGCATTTAAGATACAGCAGTTATACACTGCCCTGTCCTTTAACTATCTACTGAATGTGTCTCCACCCCTAGACTGGAAGTACGGACTGTATGTTATTAGTCTTCTCCTCAAAACCTAAATGAGTACTTGATATTTGATACATGGTGAGCACACATACTTGTTTTAATAAACATAAAATATATTATTTTTATTAGTGTGTGTGCACGCATACATGTGGAGATCGGAAAACAACTTGGGGGAGTCCGTTCTCTCCTCCTGCCTTGCTGAATGAAGTAGGGTCTCTCCTGTTTCTGCCATGCTGCTACTCTAGGCTAGCGGGCCCTCCAGGTTCTGGGCAATTCTCTGGCCTCTACTTCCCATCTCCCTGGGACTGCAGCTATGTGCCTCCATGTCCAGCCTTTGATATAGGTTCCAGGGACCTAACTCTGGATGTCAGGCTGTTGTGCCAAGCACTCTTATCTACTGAGTCATCTCACTGTCCTCTGTTTGAATATACCAGTCAATCAGTCAATCAATCAATCAATCAATCAATCAATCAATATCACTAAAATGATGATAACAAGTACCATCCTTGTAGTGGTTCTGGTTCATGTGGCCAAGAACTGGCCAATGCCTTCATCTGTATTACCTTTTCCAATCTCCACATACGTACCCAACATATGTTCTATTATTATTGCTATAGAAGAGAGGGACAAATTTATGAACTCGAGGCTATGCAACTGTAGAACTGAAGTGACTTCAGATCCAATGTGCTGAGCCCTGAGGAGGGAGCTTGGTCGCTTTAGGGTTCTGATGGCTTTTGGAGAGCTAGCTTGGCACCTATTCCTGGTGGACGGCCAAGAAGAAAGCTATCTTGGCAAAGAGCCTTGACCCCCATGCGGAGGTCTGAGGGTGGTCTTGGCCCCTCCCGTGGCACCAGCTGTGACTCTGGGAGAGGACTTACTTATTCAGGGTCCATACTGCCAGGAGCCCCAAAGGTTGCTGTGATGAGCAGATGTGGAAGCATTCACGTACTCCTCCTGAGTGTGGTACAAGGAGAAGGAGGAGTTTACTTATTAGTACCAGTATTTTTGTTGGCCCCGAGAACCAGGAGGAACTGGACCCCAGGTATTCCTTTGAGTCATATGACGAAGCAACCTGCAGAGACAATAAGCAGGTGGCACTGCTCTAGGGGAGGAGCCTGAGGTCATACAGACCCGGGTCCATATTCTGTTTTTTGTCAAGTCACCTTGCTGCCATTCAGAGCTTCCGTTTCCTTGTCTGTAAAACTGAGGCAGAATTGTTGGGAGAATTAAAGGAGTCATAAAGAGCTTAATTACATGTCCTTTGGCACAGCCCAGTGCAAGAAGTCAGCACTGAGAGTATTAGAATTACTATCATCCTTAAAGGATTGCACAGTTCCGACTGTCTATTCTGACATCTGGCCATGGGGTCTTCCCTTGGATCAACCTTTACCCCAGTCCCATAGATAAATACAGACACTGGACTGGGAGACCCAGATGCAAATCTAGGCTCTAGAGCTTTCCCGCTGGGTGGCCTTGGAATACTTTCACACCTGGCCTCTGCAGCCCGACCACACATCCTGCTGAGCAGCAGCGATACCTAGAATCGCCTTAGTCACTGCTAGGAATCTTCCCTGAGACATTGTTTGGGCCAGTTTCCCTTGCCCCCTTCGCTGCTGTCCAGCTAGACTGGCCAGCAGCCTGTTAACTCACCAGCAGCAGGGAGTCTGCCTGAACCCACTGCTAGCTGTTGGAGGATTGCATCATGGCCACCGCCACAGCCCCAACCTGCAGGCCAACTATAATTGCTAGCTGTGTCACAATTTCAGCTAAATGATTTTCAATTCAGAGTTGAGTCAGCCAGCTATACGCAGGATGAAATTCCTGCTTGACCACACTCGGCAGCTCAGACACCAGGGAAGATGGGGCACGCAAATGCAGGCTTTTAAGAGAGGAGCCCATTGATCACTTGCCTTTTTTCTCCCTCTAATTAAGGGATTTAGGGTGCTGAGGATGTCACAACACGCAAAGCACAGATTCTGAGAAGTTGTCCAGCCTGGATAGATCTTCAATGCAAACCCCACACCCAAGGCTTAGGGAATATCACGGTGGACAGAAAGACATGAACAGCCACAAGACCTGGACATAATCTGTGTATCTTCTCTATAAACAGGGGAGCTTCACCCATGAAATCTCAGTAATATGGCTGCCCAAACAAGACCTGAATCACAGCAGCATCAGTCGGCTGGCATGGATGGGGGAGCTTTCGTGGGCCGTACCCCTAGAAGAAGAGCTAGAGGCAATTTATGCCTGATGAGAAGGGGAATTCGTTTTCCCCAGGGATGTGCTCCCTAATTGTTTATCCAGGACAGGCAGTCAAATCTAAACACACACACAATGAATAAGTATAAAATTCAACTTGCTGAGTTTAAGTTTGTATGTTTGTGTGTGTGTGTGTATACAAGCATTTGAGAGTGAGCATAGGGTGGGGACATGGGAGGAGAAGACGGAGAAAAATTACATAAATACAATATACATTTATAAAAATTTTAAAAGAAATTAAGAAAATGAAAAGTAGGTTTTTAAAAAAAAAAGAAAAATTCTGGAGTACATTATTATTACCCATGCTTTCAAACCCCTTTCACTCAGAGTTTGGCTGCTTCTCTGCTGGGACATGGCGGGACTGACGGTGCTTCTGTTGCCCTGTGAGTTCCCTGTGGACCCATTGCCACATCCAGGATGCTGACCGTGTGAATTCACATGCATGAATGCACAGTGCATCAAGGACCGTCACCCACAAGTCTTGGGGATCACATGGGCTGACTAGTTTCCCTCCCCATGACGAGGGAGAACAGAGTGAGGATGACTAGACCAGCGAATTCCCCTGTGGCTGCTGTGGCTACCCCGGGATCCACACCTGTTCTGCCACCATGTCACTCAGGGGGGTGATGTGGGATTCCCCTCTGTATGCTGTGAATACCATTGGTTAATAAAGAATCTGTCTTGGGCCTGACAGGGCAGAATAGAGGTAGGCGGGAGAAACTAAACTGAATGCTGGGAGAAAGAAGGTGGAGTCAGGAGGTGCCAAGTAGCCCTGTTAGAGAGAGACGCTACGGTCGGAACTTTACCTGTGAGCCACAGCCACTTGGCGATGCACAGATGAATGGAAATGGGTTAGTTTAGGATGTAAGAGCTAACAAATAAGAAGCTAGAGCTAATAGGCCAAGCAGTGATTGAATTAACACAGTTTCTGCGTGGTTATTTCCAGCTGAGCAGCCGGGAACAAACAAGCGACTCCACACCACAGGTGGGGGTCCTGAAAATCAAGGAAAGGCAAAACAGCAAGTGGGTACAGAAACAGATCTGTGATCCCTGGTGAACGTGGCATTACTTCACATCTCTCCCGCAGCCTCTTCCTTCCTCTCCCCTCGAATTAGAATCCCACCCTGTGGTTTAAAATAGCCGGTGAAATCATACATTACCATGTATGGGAGACAAAGAAGCAAAACTCTAAAAGGCTCCATCTCACGGTATTTGGGGCTTGGTTCTTTGAAATAGAATTTGCCAGCACAATTAAAAGCTGTTTTCCTGAAGAAGCTCGGGGCCCCCACTCATTGATCAGAATCTTACATCGGGAGCTAAGACAGACACAGATTAAAGTTGTCGAAGTTATGCTGGTGCAGGGTACCTATTTGAACAATGGCAATGGATATCACACAGAGCCAGTGGACTTAACCTTTATTTTAATTGCCTAACCAACTCAGCGGAGATGAGATTTATATAAGGACTGCAGAGTTCGGGTCATCACACACAAGCGTAAACCTTTCTTTCCTAAAAACATAAAGCACATGGATTCCTCATGCTTCAAGATTGAGCACTGACTGACCAACAAGAAAAAGAAGCTGTCCAGTCCAATGGTCCCCCAGCACACTGCCCTGCCCTGCTGTATATCCTATGACAAGTCTAGTCTTGGTCCTCACTCCTTTGAAAGCTGTCTATGTAGAGAGTCTCCGGAGTGGTTTCAGGGCTGACCCAACGTCTCTGTGGAGCTAGCTCCCTGAGGACTGGTGTCTGTCGCAGCACTGATCCTTAGCAGCACGTAAGGTCTGCTGCTGCTGCTGCTGCAGATGACCAACTGTTTCATTCTTTTTTTTCTCATTTCTTTTTTTAAAAAAATTTTATTTTTATTTTTTTAACTTTTTAATTGATTTTATTGAGCGCTACATTTTTCTCTGCTCCCCTCTTTTCCTCTCCCCTCCCCTTCTACACTCTTCCATGGTCCCCATGCTCCCAATTTACTCAGGAGATCTTGTCTTTTTCTACTTCCCATGTAGATTAGATCCATGTATGTCTCTTTTAGGGTCCTCTTTGTTGTCTAGGATTGTGAATTGTAGGCTTTTTTTTAATTTCTAAAAGACACTTATGAGTGAGTACATATGATAATTGTCTTTTTGGGTCTGAGTTACCTCACTCAATATGATGTTTTCTAGATCCATCCATTTGCCTGCAAATCTCAAGATGTCATTATTTTTTTCTGCTGTGTAGTATTCCATTGGTGCTGGCATAACTGGATATAAACACATAGAAGAATAGACCCATATCTATCGTCATGCACAAAACTCAAGTCCAAATGGATCAAAGACCTCAACATAAGGCCAACCACACTGAACCTTATAGAAGAGAAAGTGGGAAGTACACTTGAACGCATTGGCACAGGAGAGACCACTTCCTAAACATAATCCCAGTATCACAGACATTGAGAGAAACAATTAATAAATGGGACCTACTGAAACTGAGAAGCTTCTGTAAAGCAAAGGACATGGTCAACAAGACAAAACAGCAGCCTACAGAATGGAAAAAAGATCATCACCAACCCCACATCAGACAGAGGGCTGATCTCCAAAATAATAAAAAAAAAACCCTCAAGAAATTGGTTATCAAAAGAGAAAATAATTCAGTAAAAAAAAAAAATGGGGTACAGACCTAAACAGAGAACTCTCAACAGAGGAATCTAAAACGGCTGAAAGACACTTAAGGAAATGCTCAACATCCTTAGTCATCAGAGAAATGCAAATCAAAACAAGTCAGAGATTCCATCTTACACCTGTAAGAATGACCAAAATCAAAAACACTGATGACAACTTATGCTGGAGAGGTTGTGGGGAAAAGGGAACACTTCTGCATTGCTGGTGGGAATGCAAGCTGGTACAACCCCTTTAGATGTCAGTGTGGTGATTTCTCAGAAAATTAGGAAACAACCTTCCTCAAGACCCAGTAATACCACTTTTGGGTATATTTCCAAAGGATGCTCAATCATGCCACAAGGACATGTGCTCAACTATGTTCATAGCAGCTTTGTTTGTTATAGCCAGAACCTGGAAACAACCTAAATGCCCCTCGACCGAAGAATGGAGGAGGAAAATGTGGTACATTTACACGTTGCTATTCCTGATGTCAAGTTCTGTGCTAAGCGTTCTATACCTGCTAACTTCCAGTGCTCCCTGGGAAGCGCTGATCCATTTCATAGCTAAGAAAGCAAAGACTTGCAGAAGCTAACTGCTTTGATAAGGTAATGTGGGCCCACCAGGATCTGCTTCCCGAAGGAGTGATAGAAACCAGTTGTGGAGAGATAGGAGATGTGTTTATTAATGAGGATGCGTTTGAGACAAACCACGAAGGTGAAGGTCATGGAGAGGCATTCATGCCCAGAACACTGAGGGAGCATCCACACTCTCCTGGCTGCACGCGGCTTTGTGTGGAGCGCACAGCACCTGGGGTCAGTGGGGAACGCTGGAAAGGCTTGGCTCCACCTTTAGTCCCAATGGTCACCCTAAGTTCTTAGACCTAGAGGGAAAAGCAGCTCACTGCAAGTCTCTGTCGGAAAGATTGGCTTCTCTGCCAAACTGTGTGTTGGCCATTTGTGAGCACGGGCAGGACAATCAAACACAGAAAAGAAACTACAAGCCACCACTTGGTTGCTGATGCCACAACTGGAGAACCAAGTTGTATCTTAAGAGCACACCAGGAAAGTCAGGCAGTGGTGGTGCATGCCTTTAATTCCAGTACTCGGGAGGCAGAGACAGGCAGATCTCTGAGATCCAGGCCAGCCTGATCTACAAGAGTGAATTCCAGGACAGCCAGGGCTACTTAGTAAAACCTTGTCTCAAAAAACCAAAGCAAGACAAAACCACTCCCTGCCTGTACCAATTAAAAAAAAAAAGAAGAAGAAGAAAGAAAGAAAAAAAGAAAAGAAAAATTGTACATCATACACCATAAATTGATGATGACAAGGGGCTCACTGGCTTATGTCGAGTTGCAGGAAAAAAAAAACAGACCAGAGGCCATCAAACTCCTTTCACTTTTCTGATGAAGGACCCAGCCTGTAGATAAATGATCCGCCTAAGATCACAGAAGCTGACCGGACTGGCAGAGTGAGAGGGATGCACGGCCGTCTCCTTTGGTGACTCTCATTTCACTTCAGCCATGGACACCAAGGCCAGTGCACCTGGACCACCCAGCTGCAAGAGCTGCTTCTGCTCTGCCCCTAAGTCACCTCCTGCTTCAGTCCAGAACCCCCCCCCCCGACACCTTCATATATGTAGTATGATTCGAAACACATTCTTATTAAGTTTGTTCTTCGGCAGCTTCATGCATGTGGATAGAGCAATCTGACGATCTTCACCCCACCCTCTCTTAGTTCCTGTCCCCCCACTTCCTCTCTCCTCCCTACAACTCACCTCCCATATTTGTGCCTCCTGGTTTTGTTTCGAAAGCCACCAAGTTTAACTAAGACAGTCTGTGTGACCGTGGATTTGGAGTGATTTGATTTTGACATATCTTTAACAGAAAAGTTTAGAGTCTAGAATGTGTGACAAATTATTAATATTTTATATTCCCTATTGTTGTGCTGTGTCTACAATGTTTCTAGTGTCTATAAGAAATACACAGAAATTATGCACATGAGAGAAAAGTCAGGTTTTATTCTTCTTTTTCTGAGGAATGATTAATGAAACAGGGTCCGGCCTTTACTGAAATGATGACCTCCAAGAGGAGAACGCATAGAACACAGATACACAACAGGGCTCAGAAAGGTTTGCCTATTGAATGTAGCAAGGAGTCACAAGGAAGAACATTTCACCATGGCATAAAAGATATATGCTAACGGGAATCTGAAGAACATTCTTGTTAACATAGAGGTAGGAAGACAGGTCTGAGTGCACCCATGGGATGACATATGGAAGGGGCCTGATAGCACATGATCAGGACCTGAGAGGGTGGGATCAGGGCCCAAAAGCACATGATCAGGGGCCTGATGGCACGTGATCAGCTCTTCTCTCAGCCCCTCTCCGGACCTAGCATGCCATAATATTTTTCAGTAGCTTTTGAAATAAGGCACCGTGAACCAGTACAGAAGGCACAAGGTCTGTTCTCAGTTGGTCTCATCACCCACTGAATGAGTTAAATCAAAGTTGGTTCCACCGCTGCACCACTCTCCGGTACACAGCTGAAGAAACCAAAGCAGGTACGCAGTAGAAACACCTGCCCACTCGTCCTCCCAGCGCTACTCACAGTAAGGCAAAGCAAAGGTGACGCATATCATATATGTGAATTTTAGGTCGCCATAAATTAGAATGAGATTATATTATTCGCAAAAGAATGGATGAAAAGGGCTGGAGAGATGGCTCAGCGGTTAAGGGCATTGCCTGCTCTTCCAAAGGTCTTGAGTTTAATTCCCAGCAACCACATGGTGGCTCACAACCATCTGTAATGAGGTCTGGTGCCCTCTCCTGGCCTGCAGGCATACACACAGGCAGAACATTGTATACATAATAAATAAATATTAAAAAAAAGAATGGATGAAAAAACAAGTTAGATGCAATAAACCAGAGTCCAAATACAAATACAGCATATTTTTCTCATATGTAGAATCTAGATTATTTTTTTAAGAAATACATAAACGTAGAAGGGGGCCTATTTGGGAGGAAGGACAGAGAAGTGGGAGGGAGACAGAGAGGACAAAAAGGAAGAAGACCAAAGTACATATATTGTGTGCATATACAACATGTCATGGCAGGACCCATTATTTTCTACAATATTTACCATTAATTTCTTTTTTTTAAATTTATTTATTTATTAAAGATTTCTGTCTCTTCCCCGCCACTGCCTCCCATTTCCCTCCCCCTCCCCCAATCAAGTCCCCCTCCCTCGTCAGCCCAAAGAGCAATCAGGGTTCCCTGCCCTGTGGAAAGTCCAAGGACCACCCACCTCCATCCAGGTCTAGTAAGGTGAGCATCCAAACTGCCTAGGCTCCCACAAAGCCAGTACGTGCAATAGGATCAAAAACCCATTGCCATTGTTCTTGAGTTCTCAGTAGTCCTCATTGTCCACTATGTTCCGCGAGTCCGGTTGTATCCCATGCTTTTTCAGACCCAGGCTAGCTGGCCTTGGTGAGTTCCCAATAGAACATCCCCATTGTCTCAGTGTGTGGGTGCACCCCTCGCGGTCCTGAGTTCCTTGCTCATGCTCTCTCTCCTTCTGCTCCTGATTTGGACCTTGAGATTTCAGTCCGGTGCTCCAATGTGGGTCTCTGTCTCTGTCTCCTTTCATCGCCTGATGAAGGTTATTATTCAGGAAGATGCCTATATGTTTTTCTTTGGGTTCTCCTTCTTATTTAGCTTCTCTAGGATCACTAATTATAGGCTCAATGTCCTTTATTTATGGCTAGAGTACTCACTCATATTTGGTTTCTTGCCATTAATTTCTTTAAAGAATTTAGCACTAAAGAAGTTTCGGCAATGAATTTGGTGCTAGGAACGGTGCTTGCCTCACTAGACAAGTTCTCTTCCACTGAGCTGATCTGCCAGACAGTGCATTATTTTATGCTTGGGAAATCTATTGTCCGTTGGATGCATTTAACCAGGAGTCCTCGTCTTCATCAGACTGACTCAGTACTAAAGGTTCTTTACTCCGCAGGGGCAAAGCAGGAATTCCCAGGCATATTTAGGTCTTAGGTTTCATGCATTGGCAAAGAGAGCCATAAAATAAGGGAGTCATAGAATTTAGAGGGCTGATAGCTTATTCTGGTACAACAAGGATCTTCATGGCAGGATGCCAACTTTAAACCGGAGAAGTAATGTAGGTGAGGCCACAACCTTGTCTACCAGACTAGACTGCAAGAAGAAAGGAGATGGTTCTAGAAATGGCTTTGTCCACTTCTCTGACATAAAAGAAAGGTCTAGAAAATCCAAACGAGGTTTGCTCCTCACAATATGGCAATACTCTCAGGGCCTCTGCTGAGGGAACAAGAAAGGAAATGGAATTATTAATTTAAGTCAATTACAACTCAGAATAAATAATCTCCTGTCTTCTTCTAGTAAGACCCCAGCATTTTCTTGATTTTCCCAATCCTTTCTCTGGCTCAGATTCTATGTCCCCAACAGTTAGGGAACACAGAAGCCTTGTGCATTAATTAACTGGGGACTTGGGGTCTAGTCAAGACTTATCTTTAACACACCTGGAGACCATGGGGTATGCAAGTTTGGTTTTAATTGGGAGGAGTTAACCTTTTCCTTGGCCATTACATCATCTCGTCTGCAAACCCGCAGCAGCATCTGTCATCAGACTCAGGGATCGCCAGGAGACATGGCCACCCCTCTCCATGCCTGATTCCCAGTGAAGCTCTCTGAACAAGATGATCAGAATGTAGTTTGTATCCTCACTCAACCCCAGTCCTAAGTTTTAGGATTCTACATTCAAATAAGAGCCTTGAAAAAACAGACATCAATGTAGTTATCCTTGTATACTGTTTAGTAATACCTGGAAAGACAAGAAGATGCTAACTGTAGTTTCCTCTGGGGACACAATCTAGGAACCTGATGATGAAGAAGACTACAGCCACTGGTTTCGCCATTTGCTTTTGTGGTAGTGGGGGCTGAGCCCAGGACTTTACACACGCTAGGCAAGTACTTTCCCATTGAGATATATTACTAATTCTCCAATATTTGAAGTAGCGTTTCACCATGTGGCCCAGCTGGAGTAGGACTTTTGATCTGCCTACTTCAGCTTACCAAGATAGAGTATAGGCACATGCCACCGTGCCCAGAGCGCTTGGGGAGTTTCATTTGACTGCATACCACAGAGTCACAAAGAATTGATCTTAATCACACAGTGTTTTTATCTTCCTTCTAAATGAACCGTTTAGACAGGCTACCGAGGGCTGGCACATGGTTATAAGAGGATTGCTTCCAGTTCTATCTGGCTTTACCTGGCCTCAAGCTTATGGTTAGCGCACCTCTGGGTGACACCCTGCACTTCTGGCAGGAAGGCAGAAGGGCAGAGAACATTGCCAGCTGGTTATATAACGAGCTATGCTGGAAGGATGCCCCGGCCACTTCTGGCGAAACTGCAGCTCTGCTGCAGCCGCATGTCGCTGCTCCCCCTCAGGTGTGAGGGGCCAGGAAAGAGAGCTGTCCTCTTAGATCGCAGCCATGCACGTCACGCGTTGCCAGTGAAAACTAGGGTCTTATCAGTAATAATGGAGAGATGGGGTACAGACCTGGGGTCCATAGTGTCTATAGCACATGCATCATCTTCTCAAACAATAACGCAGGTGGAAGAAAGCTTTGAGAACAAAAGCCACAGCATAAGAGGTGACCATGGGAACAACCAAGTGGAAAACTCACCAGGCTGCCACCACAATCACCATGAAATAACCTGAAATGTCTTCTAAGGCCATACCACGGGTGAGAACAAAACACATATATCTAAGGATCTAAGGAAATGTTCTAAGCCTTGGAGGGAACAGCAGGAGCTGTACCTTTTAGTCATGTCCTGTCCTGTTCTCCCTCTGCTCAGGTAGCAAAGTCCCAGTCCAGGCAGCAGACTCCTCCACTGTTCACTACTCTGCATCCTGCGAGGGCTGGGCCTCCAGGTAACAGGGTTTGTGGTTTGGAGCTCTCTGGCTCATGGCTTTTGCTTTACTTTTGTTCTCACAGATGTACCCACTTTAAAGGAGACTACTTGGTCCTTCGAGGGCTGGGAATTTCTGCCACAACAGAAAACAACAGGACGGATAACTGAGGCACCTCAGTTGAGGTGCACTGTTATTTTCCTGGCTTCTAGAGACTGCTGCCCCTCTCTGGATATTCATTCCTTCACAGGGGGTAAGGGGAGACAGACAGACAGACAGAGATACAGACAGAGATACAGACACAGAGAGAGACACAGAGAAACAGAGAGAGACAGAGAACCCAAGGAAATAGAGACATCTCACACTGCCGAGAGCCGTGATCTGACCTGCTGGCCCTAGACCTCTCCTCTCTCTTGTACTCCTACTCCGTTTTCTCCTCCTTTCTCTTGTTCTCTCCAGCTCTCCTTCTCTCCCTCCCTTTTCCTGTGAAGATATTTACCACCCGAAACTCCAGGAGACATGTTGGAGTCAGAGAGTATTACTTGGTACAAGCTGTTAGAGTGTACAATGCCCCCATTAAGGTAAGAGGACCTGGGGCGGGAGCGTCCTGAGGGGAACCTAGGACCTATAGATGGGAGAAAATGGAAGTAATGGGGCAATTTATACACATGATAGCTTCAGCCAGAAGAGCAAGGTCTTGCACATTGAAGATATAAGCACTTCCATTTTCTCCCCAGCTTCTCTCCCTTTCGAGGCCTTGAAAGCACAGGAGGGGATATGACTTCCTACCGTATTCCAGCCCCCACTTGCCTTCCTGTGAATTCTGAGCTTCCCAGCCTTAAGCCATTTGCCTGAGTGTCCCCTTATGTCCACACCTGCTGTGTCCTTATTTATTAAATATTTTCCTTCCAATAGTTTTTTCTTTTTTCAACTTGTATATCTACTTTAAACCCATACCAGTTATTGACACAAGAGAGTTTGCTTTGTTAGTGATTTGCTAAGGCATAAGAAAACAAACATGTCTGGAACAGAAAGGTATTCCCATCTGAAAGCTCACACAATTAGGGACCCATTGGCTAGAATTCCTCCAATCCCTGCAACTGTTCTCTAAGGTAGGGATTGCCATTATCATCTCACGCAGGAAGAAGCTACGTTTCTTTGAGAGATTAAGCAACTTTCCCAGGAATACAAAGGCATGGAAGACAGAGGAAGACTCAAAGCCACTATTGTGCTCTTTTATTTCAGTTTGCCCTGTGATGGGGAGGGAGTAGAAGAAGAGGCCTACAAAAGCAGAATCCGTCTGCAGGGCCTTGTTCCGTACTCACAAAGACCCAAGCTCCAACATCTGTCCTTCCCTTCTTGTAGACAGACTTCTAATGTCTGTCCCCTCAATAGTCATGCCTGCCACCAAGCCAAGGCTTTGATGCGTTTGTCAAACGGTGGCTTTGTATTCTAGCGTCTCCCACTATGGCTCTTGTCTGTTCGGAGTCGCTAGTAGCCTTCTTAATCTCACCCTTTCAGAGCCCTAATCCAGCTCCTCCCCAATGTTTGCTTTTTGCCTGGGCAAACACAAGACTTTGCCTTACATAGGGCTCCGAGAATCAGTTTGTTATCACGGTAGTAGGCTGTGGACACTCATTATGGAACAAATGGATAGCATTCTTGCAACCTCTCTTCATAGCCAACAGTACCTAGTTGCCTAGCACAGATGACTCACTTGGTTGATAAACAAAAGCAGGGTTCTCTGCCACCTGCCCTTTGGCCCCTTCACCTAGGTCTCCCCACCAAGCACCTGGGCCATGAAACCCAGTGAACGTCAAAGGGTCACGTGAGGGCCTGGCCCTGACTTACCTCCCTGCTGTTGTCTCCCCTGACAGCAGCTGGGGCTGGAGCTTCAGAGGTAGGGATGGGCGTAGAGGAGCGTGAGTAATGAGCAGGGCAGCAGGTGTTTACTGTGGGCCTAGAGCGTGTCAACCGCTGCTATGGATACCTGAGTCTGTTACCTCATTTAGCACCATCGATAGCTTGCAATCCCAACAGGTAGGCATCGCCAAACCCACCTTACAGATAAAACCTCAGGGAGGAACTTTAGAGCCATGGCCAAGGCCACACGGCTATTAACCGAGCAGAGTGAAGATTTGAACCTGGGTCTATCTAACTCTAAAGTCCACAGTCTCCATTACCTCTAGATGAGAGAGAATGGTTTACAAAACCAATTCAGAGGTCTCTAGTCCAGTGCTTCCAGAATATCAGTTTCTTAGATCTGAAGAGAAAGAGCCAACGAGGGTTGGAGGACGCTGGTTAAGTGCAATCAGAGGTCTCCACTGTAGGATCTCTGAGTCTTTATGAAGTCCACGTGAGTCTCCAAAAGTGTAGTGTGTTTCATGCGCCACATCACCAAAGGAGATTATTTCAACACCACACACGCACACACACACACGCATGCACACACAGTGTTTTACAGAATAATTTGGAAATTGCTCATCCTTCACATCCCCTTGAGTATAACAAGGAAAGAGGAGGTGTGCCCAAGTAGCAAGGTAACCCAAAGCGAGGTGCTTCACGTACATCACACCTCACTCCTGTTCTGTTTGCCTGTTTCCACAGATGATGCTCAGTTTGTTGGTCATTAAGAAAGTACACCTGCCCAGGTGCCAGGGTAAACAAGCCACGATAGCAACCTCACAGCACAGAGTAGTTTGCATTGACAAGACCATGGCCTGGGGTTAGGGAAGCCCTCTGTGGGGAGGAGTGAGGAGATGTTTTCCAGCCGTGCGAGGTGCCAGCGTGCCTTTTGGGAATCTGAGACACCTGTTACAAATGCATCCATCACTAATAGCAAGCCATTGTCTAGTTCCAAGCGCATCCTCAAAATTCTTACTCTTCTGCTCGTACAAGAAACAGTTGACATGTATGTATGTATCCCTTTGACTTCTGTTGACCCTGGATGAGTCTGGATGACTCTGGATGAGGGGATGCCACAATTCCTGGAGCGTCTAACTCCAGAACCGTCACAGAATGTTAGACGGAAAGAGATCTTGGTGACTCAGCAATACAAAAACCCAGGCTGTAAATGAACAAGGAACACTGGAGGAGCAGGACTTGCTGTGGGCACCTGCTCTTGGAGACCCGTTCTGGTTGGTGAACCTGCTGTACTTGCTAGCCTGCCATTTATGTTCAGTGTGACGCCTAAGCCATCTGGATTGGAATGTCAAAAATCCTTCTGCATAGACGTACATAACCGTGCGGTCTTGGGGAGGTCACTCTCCATCTCTGGGTCTGTTTCCTTACTATAAGAGGGAGGAAGTTGGATTTGAGCTTTTCTTTGACTCCAAATTTCTATGCATGTTCCACTGGAGAGGCCATCTAAGTCAAAGACTGTCAATGTCCCAATGCTTCTCGGTGCTCCCGTCTTGTCCACTTACTGGCCGTATGTTCTCTGACATTATGCCCCATACTCTGAGGTCTCAGATGGGTGAGACTTGCTGCTGGGAAAGCACAAATTAAAGCTGACATGCTGGGACAAGGGTGGAGGGATGGGATAGTCGCTTTAGCTGCCATAAGTTCTGCAGTGTCTGTTTGCATTGCTGAGTCTTGACTCAGAAAGGCGTTAACTATTTCTTCTTCTTTTTTTGTCTCTTTCAGATGTTGGACAGAGCCTAAGTATTCTTTTTCTGGTACTTTGGGCTTCTACAGTCTCGCTCTAAAGCTTGCCTCCCTGCCATATGGCTGCATCCTCACCATGCAGCTCATCTCCATGCCCACTTAAGTCAAACAAGCACACTGTCCCCCCCCCTTCTCTTCTCCGTTCTCCTCCTCCTCCTCCTCTTCCTCCTCCTCCTCCTCCTCCTCCTCCTCCTCCTCCAGGCAATGTTGAGATTTACAGCTTGCCTGCCCTGGGATTTTTCTTTTAAACTCTGATAAGATTGTGTGCTTTGAATAAACTTTGCGTTTGCCTAACTGAAAAAAATTAAAAGGGAGGGGTGGCTTGGTGGGGTTGCTGCTCCTGAAGATTTCTCAGGGGCAGGGGAGTCCCTCTCTCTGCAGATCCTGGAGTTACAGGGTAGAACACGACCTGGAACAGTGGCAACACGAAGGTGCTGAAATCGTGCTAGCAGTTGGCTTGACAATCTAGCACAGGCCTTTGGCGCCGCATCACTGCCCCTTGATTTGTGGACAATACATTGCAAAGGAATGGTCCACAGGAAGCACCTCTCTAGACCAGCACATCCCTGGGGTCCACAGGAAGCACCTCTTCAGATCAGCCCATCCCTGAGGTCCACAGGAAGCACCTCTCCAGACCAGCACATCCCTGGGGTCCAGAGGAAGCACTTCTTCAGATCAGCTCATCCCTGGGGTCTAGGCTCCAAGCCTCATCTGTGGCTAGGAAGGTGGTCCTGGTGTTTGTAGGTTTGCAACCATTTTCTCCTGGGACGGAAGCATCGTAGCTGGTTATTGAGGAACTGGTGTACTGAAGAGGGCTTAGCCTTGGTCGGAATGAGCTCTAAGGTCTGGGCCTAGCATAAAGCAGCACTTTGGAGAAGTCAGAAGAAGGAAATGGTGTTTCACGGGATGGATTTGCTAGTCCTGAAGACAGATGCAGGCTCAGTTGTAGCAGCAGCAGCAGCAACAACGACAACAGCAGCAGCAGCAGCAGCAGCAATATTTTAGAGACATCGGGCTATCCTGTTAATTTATGTTCTCCTTCAATCTGGAGAAATGAGTCCTGGGAAATGTCTAACAAAGATTTCCTTGACCTCTGGTAGAGACCACCCATTCGTACCAGAATCCTTCCCGAAAGAAAACAATGTGAACACCCCTCCCAAAACACCTCCCTTTATGGGAGCCACATCCTTCCCTCACCCCCGACCCCATCATCCATTCCTCCTGTGAGGTTGGTAGTAAACACCTTTGCAGCCATGAATTTGAAAGAGAGCAAGGAGGGGTGTACGGGAGGGTCCGGAGGAAAGAAAGAGAAAGGGAAAACGATGTAAGTTTATCATAATCTCAAAAACGTCATATTAACATACAAAATGAAGCCATTTCTCATTTCTGTCTTCCACACTGAAACTCCTGGAGAATAAATAAATAAATGTTCTCCGTGGGGCCATCTGCTCTCCCATCTGGGAGAGACATCAGTGCCAGGTGCTGCTTGGGGGGTTTCCCCATGTTTATTTTCTGCTTTCTTCACCAAGCGTTATTATTTTCCATCTGTGATTGGTGGCTCGTGGATTAGCGCTTCTGCTTTGATTTCTTGATGAGATAATTGGGAAGTTGGCTACTGTTCCCTACCATTTTCCACTAAGCCTTGGGCTCCTTTGGAAGCCAATGCCAATTTGATATTTTTATGGCTTTTCCAGGGGGGTGTGAACAATGATTTAAACTGCAGCCATGCCAGTGATTAGGAATGTCTACAGAGACCCTAGGTACTCCCAAGTCCCTGTTTCATGAAAATCCATACAGGAAAAGTGTGACTATTTCCCCTTGTTATATTACATAGAGCAGATTTCTCAAGGAGAGATTAAATTGGATCCCGATAAGACCTGACTTCAGAAAATACAGAAAATTCAGTGGTTCCCTCGCTGAGACAAGCCACAACGCATCTACTCTGGGCCTCAGTTTTATTATCTGTAAAGTGGAGATTGATTTGTTGACTTACTCAACAGATATTTAGATATTTGATTGCAGGCAACGCAAAAGCATTGTGTGCAAGACCCTTCTTACCTACAGAACTGCCGCATTCACAGATTTGTGTATCTGTGGAAAGACTTTAAAAAAAAAAAACCTAATGTTTTAAGTTAGCATAGAAAGCAATGGGTTCCTTAAGGCATATCCATGCATTGTTCTTTTCATCCCTACCCCCTGCCCTTCTTCTCTCCTCTCTTCCTCCCCTTCTCTAACTGTTCATCCCCCTTTTGCTGACCCCCTCCCCCAGACCTTCTCTGCGTTCCTGTCACATTGATTTCATTACCCTCACCTCCCGTAAGATTGCTTAGTCTCTCCTCATTGTCCACTGATTTACACACACACACACACACACACACACACACACGAGATAGAGAGAGAGATTAAATCTAGGTTCTAACTTGAGATTTGTCCTGAGTCTGACTTAATTTGCTTAACATAGGATGCCTAATTCCATCCATCTTCCTGCAAAGGCTGTTATTTCATTTTTCTTTACAGCTGAATAAAACTTCCCTATGTGTGTGTGCATTTTATTTACCCATTCAGTTATGTACATTTTACTTATCCCTTCATCTAGCCTAGTTCCATAGCCTAGATTAGTGTGAAAGACGCGCTTCGTGGAACGTTGAGTCCTTTGGGTATGGACTCAGGGGTATCAGTGGCTCACGTGGTAGTTTTATTTCTATTTTTTGAGAAAAAAAATCTCTGTATTGATTTCCATAGCGGCTACACCAATTTACATCCCCAATCGGATTTTTCTTTCTCTGTGCTCCTTCCGGCAATCGGTTCTTGATGCTAGCCATTCTGGCTAGGGTAAAATAGAATCTCAAAAAGGTTTTTATTTTATTTTTAGTTATGAGTATACACATGTATCTGTGTGTGGGTTTGTACGGAGGCTAAAGGTGCTGGATTCCAACCCTGGAACTGGAGTTAGAGAGGACTGTGAGCTGCTAACACGGTGCTGGGAACTGAACGCCAGTGCTCTGGACTGACAGTGTTATTATATATAACTCTCAACCACTGAGCAACCTCTAGCTCCCAAAGTAGCTTTAACTGGAATTTCCCTGATGGCTAAGGATGTGAAACCCTTTCCAAACATGTACTGGACACCTGGGAGCTTTCTATTGAGAACCATCGAGTCGGTTCATTAGCCCATTACTAACTGGGAAAAAAAAAAACGGTGCACCTTTTTTCAGTCTTTTGTAACTTTGAGATATTAACCCCTATCTGATATACAGTTGTAAAAGGTTTTCCCCCATTCAGTAAGCTTCTACTACACTCTGGGATGTTCTCATTCATTGTGCAGAAACATTGATTTCATGTGATGTTATTTGTCAATTTTTTGAGTTATTGACACTGGGAAAAGAACAAATGTCCTTTTTTTTGAAGTTCTTATGTGCGCCTATATCTTAAACTGTTTTTTCCCTTAGAAGTTTCAAAGTCTCAGGTCACATTTATGCTTTTTTCTTCTTTTTTCTTTTCATGTGTACGGGAGTTCTGCTGGCCTGTGTGCCACTCGCTTGCCTGGTACCTGCAGAGGCCAGAGGAGGGCATCAGATTTGGGCAAGTGGAGTCACAGACAGTTGTGAACCACCATGTGGTTGCTGTGAGTCCAATCCGGGTCTTCCACAAAAGCAACAAGTGCTCTTAGCCATGGATCCATCTTTTCAGTCCCCAAACCTCATATCTTTGAATTGTGTTGAATATATGTTCAGGAGATAGGGGTCTGGTTTCATTCTCCTACATGTGGACATGAAGTTTTTCCAGAATCATTTGTTGAAGAGGCTGGTTTTTTTTTTCACGTTTGTCAAAAATTAGGTGACTGTATCCGTGTGGGTTTATTCTGGGTCCACTATTTTATTCCATTAGTCTACATATCTGTGGTGTGCCAGTATGTGGGAAGGTTCGTTAAACTATTAAGTGTGTTATGAAAAGAAGGGTGTGTCCCACAGAGATGCAATCCAGAATACATTTTCCTTTTAAATTAAATTCTTTATGTCCACTCCCAAGGAAATGTTTCTTAGTGATGACCTTTCTGTGGCCAGTAGCACTGGAAAAACAGATGGCCTCTGATTTAGGATGAGATTATGTGCCAATAAACCCAGCGTAATTGAACATGCAAGTAAAGGGGCTGGAAAGATGGTTCAATAGTTAAGAACACTTGCTCTTGCAGAGGACCCAGGTTCAGTTTCCAGCACCATCCATAACTCCAGCTCCAGGTGACTCAACACCCTTCTCTAACTCCTTTGGGACCCAACACCCTTCTCTAACTCTCTTGGGCCCCAACACCCTTCTGTAACTCCCTTGGGCCCCAATACCCATCTCTAACTCCCTTGGGATCCAACACTCTCTTTAACTTCCTTGGGTACCAGACACATATATGGAACACAGACATGGGTGTAGGCCAAACACTCATACACATACAAATAAAATAAAGGTATCTTTAATTATTAAAAGAAAAACCATGACAAAGGCATTGACTATACCTAACCCATCGAGCATCAAAGTTTAGCAACAGGCTGGCATTCTAAGGAACAGTTGCTGGCCCGCACGGTTCTAGGACAGATAGGAACCTTTGTTTTGCAGCTAAGGCCCAATGTTGAAAGAGAATTACGCCCTGGGAACAGATCAAATTCAAAAGTCTAGCTATTATTTCATTTTTTTTTCATCACTGGAAGTCAAACCATTGCAAACATAGCTGTCTCTATAGAAGAAAAGAACAACCATTGTCCTTTACCTTTATCTTGCCTATAGGGGAAAAAAATAGTGTATGAAAGGATAGAGCCCTGCCTGTTTCTATTCTTGAGTTAGCTTAGAATGATGCTCAGCAGCCAGGCCCTCTCTGCGCACACTCTCCCACAAAGCTCCACAGGTTCTCTAAGCTGGAAAAAGCATAGCGGCTACTTTTTATTGTCTGAACGACAGCAAGACGTGGAAAGGACAAACAAAAGCAGAAACCTCATGGTGCCCGCAGATGGCTTTGCCATTTCCCAGTTCCGTCACTCCCACCATGTCGTGCTCTATAAGCTGAGCATCGTAACACACAGCCACCACCCGTGCCAATCACTCTGCTAAGCTAAAGGCTGTCAGATTATTTTCCAGTGCTCATCACTTGAACTTGTGTTAGCAATTGTCATGCCTTGCCATCCCTCTGCATGGCCATTATTGTGCCAATGTGTCCTGCAACCCAAGTTGATTTTCTCATCACTATTATTTAATACGTTTCTAACACTTCTACTTCCTGACTCCGTCTCCTTCCTAAATATCTGTGTAGAGTAATTTTCCCAGCAGAGAACTAGATCCGATTTCTTTGGATCGTCCACCTGTTGGGAGTAGTGACTACTTGGTTGAGGGAGGGATCTATTTCCCCCTTCTCCTTAAGCTGTAGTTGTACCTAAGTCATGGATTCCTAGAGGCTAACGAGGACTGTGTTTCCAAGCCCAGTGGCAGTGAGAAGTCCCAGCACCATGCCTTGCAGCACTTAGACATCTTCCCAGAGTTAAATATCCTGATGTTGCTGATGACTGCACGGCATGTTCGTAGCCCTTGGAATTTATGGCTGTTTTATTAGCTCCTTCTTAGAACCTCCCAAAATGATGGACAGGAACACTGTGATGAAATCGAGGTCTCTGTGACACCTTGAATGTGACAACTCATGGCTTCCATGGATGAGGTTGGGTGGCTTTGACATTAATAATAAAGAGATTGTGAGCACTGCATGTACCAAGTCAATGGCAGTGATTAGTGTGGGTGATCTCTGAAGACGGCTTCAGTAAGCAAATAAATTTCCAGAGGTACTGTTTCCTCTGACTGCTGTACGTTTCTTCCTGGATGTCTTCATTTTCTCAAGGTAAAACAGGAAGTCTGGGTGAGGCCTTGAGAAAGGAAGAGACCTGCTCTAAGCTACTGTGTTGACTTCAAGGCTTAGCCTATAGCACTTGGCACAAAGGAGGTGCCCAATAACCAGCGACTGAATTCAAATGTCCTATGTGTTTCTCTTCTCATTGTGCTCTAAGATACAACGCTGCTAACATGGATTCTCCTCTGCTGAGCTGAAGTGGTTTCCCCGGCCACCGTGACAGATATGAACGAGCCTTATGTGGTGACAGAGCACTCACAAAGTGGGTGATCCACGGTGATACGAGCTGTAAATCAATCTCGGTGTATTCCTAATAGGTTTTCTTGATGAGGTTCAGGCTAGACTCAAACTCTTAGTCCTTTTCTCCCAATATGTTGGAGTTGCTATGGCTAGCCTTTAACCTGAAGTCTTGAACACTCACCATGAAAAAAATGGAAAATATCTCATTGCACTGCAAAATGGCAATAGCTTTTGTATTCTGGACTAAATATATATATCACACCATGAAAATTGATTGCTGTTTCTCCACTTTTTCAACAGGTAAAAGCACTTATAGTAAAAGCAGAGGAAAGTTCTGTCCCTGGAACCCATGTAAAAGAACCAGATGTGCTAGCACATGTCTGTAATAGGAACCAGATGTGCTGGCAGAATTCCCAAGATAAAAACAGAGGCAGGGATGTGAGAATTGCCAGGATGATCCAAGACCAGTCTGACTGGAATACACAGTGCAGCAGAAAAGAGATCTTATTTCAACAGAGTTGAAGGATAAAACGGACTCCCAAAGAGTCTCCGACATCTACATGCACACTGTGGCATTTATAAAGCTGCATACTCACACACGTGAAGAAACATGCGTGTGTACATGCATGTGTACCCATGGATCTGGAGAGTCAATATGGCGAAAAAGGCCATAAAACCAAAAGAAACCTGCAAGTTTTGAGGACATCAAAAATACAATAGTAATTTCCCCAGGAGTAGAAACAATCTTAAAATACACATGGCAACACAAAAGACTCCAGATCACCAAATCAATTGTAAGCAATAAAAATAATGCTGGAGGGTTCAACATATCTGATTTAAAATTATACTGCAGAGCCCAATAAAAACAACATATCAGCATAACAGACATATGGGTTGTTGGAACAGACTAGAGGACACATGAATAAAGTCCCACCCTTAGCCAAGGAGCCATTAGCAACAGACAGCTCCTGGGACAGAGAAAGGCAGTTTACTTTGAGGGTGTGGCCCCTGGTAGCCTGCAATGCTCCCAGAGCAGCAAATAAGATTTGATTAGTTAAACAAAAATAGGACATAAGGTTGGGTGAACAAATCTTGAAGAAGTTTGGGGAGGGAGGGTAAATATGACAGGATATGGACAGGCCCCATTTTGTACAAGTCTTACTGTGAGGGCAATGGCTCTGCTATATCAAAATGCCATATGTGGAAGATAGAGAATAGGTCTAAACAGAGACCGCCGCTGAAGGGCTTCCCTGCTCAAAAACAATTGTCTGGGCACACAGAGGCCACCAAGGCTTCAGTTACGGGTCCTGCTCCATCTTGAGTTGGCAGTAGAACTTGGCAGTGTTGTTCTTTTAAGAATAAAAGAAGCAGCAGCGTCTCTGCCAAGGACGTCACAGATGCCACGCTCAACAAATTCAAACTACTTCGAGATTTCATCTTACCCTTGTCAGAATGGCCAAGATTAGTAAAACAAATGACAGTAGACGCTGGAGAGGAGGCAGAGAAAAGAGAAAAATTACTCATCACTGGTGGGAGTGCAAACTGTAGAGCCCCTAGGGAAATCAGTGTGGAGGTATCTCAAAAACTCAAAAATAGATCTACCACAAGAACCAGTTATACCACTCTTGGGCATATCTTACTATAAGAGGTATTTGTTTATCTGTGTTCATTGTTATGAGAATGAATGACAACAGATACCCGAAGATAGCACTGCTTGGAGGAGTGCACGGGATAAGGAAGAGGAAGGCCCTAAAAAAACAACACTGGATAGACAGCAAAAAGGAAAACTGTGGCACCTCGGGTATGACAATAGCACAAGCATCTAGGACTGCCCAGGATAGGACCTGGAGAAGCACCATAAACGGGCTGCCCATGCGCGCTTAAGCAGAAATGATGATGAATGATGATGTTCATTGCTACCCATTCCCAACAGACAGAAACTGGAAACAGCCTAGATGCTCATCAACTGATGAATGCATAAGAAAATGTAGTCATTTGCACAATGGACTATTTATTATTCAGCTGTTAAGAAGAATAAAACTATGAAATCTGCAAGTAAATGGATGGGTCTGGACACAGTCACCCTGAGTGAGGTAACCCAGAAGAAGAAAGACAAACATTGCATGTGTTGTCTTATATGTGGATGCCCGATTTTCAGCCTTAGATACTGTTTATTTCATTTAGGACATCCACAGAGGTTAGGTAGATTTGAGTAGACCCTGGGAAGGGAAAGACCATCCAAGGAAGGGAAAATTGAATATAGTGTTATAAAGGAATAAAGGGAAAACTGGAACAGAAAGATTAAATGATCAGAGGGATGGGAGGGCAAGGTAAAGGAGAGAATGCGGGTAAGGATGACTAACACTAAAGGCCATTTAGAAACATATGGAAACCCATTACTCTAGAGATATATATGGAATTTACATGGTGTTAACATGCAATGTGGGAGGGAGGGAAAGGGGCAAACTAGACATCACACCAAGTAAAATGTTCAGTTCCAGAAACGGGTTACATCTTGTTCAGTCTTTGGACAAAAGAGTACACAGATGTCCCCAAACGTTACAAACTATTGCCAGGGCTGTTGATTACCCTTCACAACCTTACAGTAAGACCTTATTGCTGAAGATACCACTTCCTTATGTCATCAAACAGAGAAATCAAGCTGGTACCCAACTAAAAACTTCATCTCTACTAAAAATTGCTATACGTGCTATCCGAAGAGAAAAGTTATCATCGCTCTCACTCAGCTATGAATCCTGTATACCAGCAACCTGCATGCGAGTTGTACTGGTACAATAGTGGCACAAATGTTATGGGAAAAACCAACCACTTTTTTAAAAAATTGGATTTAAGGCCCACTTTATAAGATGGAATCCATACCTGACACTGTTAATGAGACCTGAGACTAGACAGGCCATGGGCCTAGAGAAAAACCTAATACTATTTTTTTTAAATGAACTGATACACCCACAGATCAGTGCATCACTCAATCCTCATCAAAGAGGCTTTTTTGATAGAAATGAACTGGACAATAGGCAGACTGTGAGAGACGGTGGAGAACTTGCCCTTTAATGGGATGATTTGTTAATCCTCCTTCCTGAAGGCTCAGGAATCTCTGCAGAAAAGAAGACAGAAAGATCAAAAGAGTCAGATCAGAGGTGTCAGATGATTCTAAGGAAATAACAACAGAGTTGTATCTATTTCCCGATACATCAGGATTAATACACATACAAATTCACAGAAACTGTGACACTGTGCATAACATCTCCACAAATTCAAGTCAAACAAAATCCCAGCATAGAAAAGCAGAAGTAGGCCTGTACTGTCTAGATTTATGTCAACTTGACACAAACTATAGTCATCTGAGAACAGGAAACCTTAATTGAGGAAATGCCTCCATAATATTGGGCTGTAGGCCAGCCTGTAGAGTATTTTCTTAAACATTGATTGATGGGGGAGGGCCCAGCTCATTGTAGGTGGTGCCATGCCTGGGCTTGTTGTCCTGGGTTCTAAAACAAAGCAGGGTGAGCAAGTCATGTGGAGCAAGTCAGTAAGCAGCACCCCTCCATGGCCTTTCAATCAGCTACTGCCTTCAGGTTCCTGCCTTGGCTTCCTTCCACGATAAGACTTCTGTGAACACATTCCTGGGACAAGCTCCCTTTAGGCAAAGCCCCTCATTTTCCTCCCCTCCCCTCATGTGCTCCTACAATTCCCTGTCCTATTTACCTTCTTCTCCTCTACTTTCTTTGAGCCCAAGACAAATCATTCATCTTCCTCTGCCTCTGCCTTCATTCCCTTCCACTTGTATTCACAGTAACCAATGTCTCATATGCAAAGTCCTGTCAATGTCCCTTTCCTCCCTAAAATGATTGGCACTCGTTTGACACCTCCGCCCTTCTCTTCTCTAGCCTTCTTCAGCTTTGCGGACATTTCACTGAAAAAGAAAGGTGGCTTGAATACGAATTTCAACCATAACTTCACTACAGTTGTGCAAACTCCATCGCAAAACACACACACACACACACACACAAAAAAAAAACCCACAAGTAACAAGAAAAACAAAAGCAACATGTATCCTTCAAGTTAACCATCCCCAGAGCAGTGGGTTACAAACAAAGATTTGTATGGAATTACAGGCAAAAATTCAAAACAATGATAAAAATTCAAAACAATGAATATATATATATATATACATGTATATATATACAGAGAGAGAGAGAATAAGTATGTATGCATGGACACACACACACACATTTTTTTGAGACAGGGCTTCTCCATAGCTTTGGAGCTTGTTCTGGAACTCTGCAGACCAGGCTGATCTCAAACTCACAGAGATCCACCTGTCTCTGCCTCCCGAGTGCTGGGATTAAAAGCATGTGCCACTGCCACCTGGCCTCATAATAAGTATATTAAAGTAATCAAAGACACAAAAAACTATAGATATGAGATCCAAGCCATCACGCACAGCTGAATGAAACAAGGAACAAAAATAGGATATGAAAGTGGAATTCCATATAAAGAGAAAGGAAAATTTGAGAAAAATCTGAAATACTAAAAACAAAAAATTTGACAAGCCAAATAAAATGCTCAGAGAAAAGTTATACTGATAGAACAGGAGGAAAGTTTATCAGAGCTCAAAGCAAGGCAGAGGACTTGCAGCTCAATCAAAGATAAAGATAAGCTAATTAAAATGTACAGATGGATGCACTGATTAAAAGATACCTGCTGATTCTTTTTAAGTCCAGGCCCAGATGGATTGACTATCAAATTCTATCAGACCTTCAAACAAGCATTAACACCGATGCGTCTCAAACAGCTCCATAAAATAGAAAAATGCCACAGAACTCTTCAGTATTACTTGATGCTAAGCAAGATAAAGAAACAACAACAAAAAAGAGTAGACCAAGTTCCAATGAACATAGATACAAAAAATCTTAACAAATACTTACACACCTAACTCAATAAAATGTTAAAAAGTTCATTTGCCATAATCCAGGGAAGCAGAGATGCTTCAACATAAGCAAACCAATAAATTTAATACATCGCATAAATGGATTCAGAGACAGAAATCAGATGGTTATTTCAATAGTTGTGGAGAAGGCGGTTGAAAAAAATCCAGCAACCATCTATAATTAATAGGGCTGAAGAAACTCAGAAAAGGGAATAATCCTGAATGGATAAGGGCTGCATATGACAAATCTACATCCAATACTATATTAGACTAAAAAAAAAAGCTCAAATCATTTCCACTAAAAACAAGACAAGGGTTTCAATTTACTCTTACTCAGTGTGGTGCTTGGCACCTTAGCTGGAGTGGGAACCAGGAGAAGCGAATAAAGAGATGCAAATGGGAAAGGAAGATGACAGAGGATCCTTGTTTGCAAATGCTCTGGTTCTATAAACGGCTCCTCTGGGAAACTCTTAGACATGGAGAGACACATTCAGCAAAGTGGTAGGGGAGGAAATTAATATACAAAGTTCTGTAGCCTTCCTACATACCAATAACAAACATGATATGGAAGAAACCAGGGAAACCATCACAATGGCTTCAAAACAAAATACCTTGGGATAAACTTAGCCAAGTGAGCAAACAACCTCTATAATGAAAACTTTAATAAATTGCTCAAGAGAGAAATTGAAGAAGGTTCTAAAAGGATAAAAGACGGCTGTACCCTTGTATTGGAAGAATGCTGCTATAACCACCTGATTTTTGACAAAGATGCTAAAAATATTCACTGCCAAAACGACACCTTCTTCAACAAAAAGTACTGGGAAAACTGGACATTCACATATAGAAGAATGAGACTAGATAATATTTACCTTCCTAAAAAATAAATTCCAAGCTGGCTATGGTGGGACACGCCTTTCATCCCAAGCACAACCAGGCAAATCTCTGTGAGCTCGACGCTATCCTGGTCTACATAATAAGTTTCAGGCCAGCCAAGGCTACATGTGAGACCTTGTCTCCAAATAAATAAATATAAGCTCCAAAGCCAGGTGGTGGTGGCACATGCCTTTAATCCCAGCAGTGGGGAGGCAGAGACAGGCCGATCTTTATGAGTTCGAGGCCAGCCTGGTCTACAAGAGCTAGTATCCCCCCCCCCAAAAAAAAACCAAAAAACCTCCAAATGTACAGAAGACCTTAAAATGAGACTGAAATCTCTGAAACTGCTAGATGGAATATTAGGGGAAATACTTCATGATCCAGGCAAAGTCAAGGACTTTTTGAGCAGGACTCAAGCTGCTCAGAAAGCCAACTACTGACAACTAGGACCTAATAAAATTTAAAAGCTTCTGCACACAGGAAGCTGTGAGTTGGGTGAAAAGCGGCCTGCAGAATGGGAGAAAACCTTTGCCTGCAGAACGTACAGAGAACACAAATCACAACAATCAAGTTCCGAGGCCGAACAGAGAATTATCCAAATAGAAAACACAAATGGCCAATACGTGTTTTTTAGATGTCAACATCTTTGGCCATCATAGAAATGCAAATCCAAATTAGTCTGAGATTCCATTTCCCAAGTGTCGCAATGTCACCATCAAGGAAACAAATAGCAAAGGCAGGAAAGGGTGTGGGGAAACAGAACACTCATTCAGTGCTGGTGGGAATGCAAACTGGAACAGCCATTAGGGAAATCAGCGTGGAGGTTTCTCAATAAGCTAAAAATAGGGCTTCCACATGATCCAGCTACACCACTGACCAGGCATCTCTCCAAACAAGCCTGCATCCTGTTACTAGATATTTGCTTATCTATGTTGATTTCGACCATATTCATAACAAGAAGGAAATGGAATCAACCTAAATCTCCATCAATATATGAATGAATAATGAAATGTGGTATATATGTACATATTGGAATTTAATTCAGCTGCAAAGAGAAAAAGAATCATACAGGTTGCAGAAAACTAGATGTAACCGGAAAATGTATTAAGTGAGGCTCAGAAAGGCAAATGCCGCATGTTCTCTCTCACGTAGACCTCAGCTTGTGACTTTTTATAGATTCATATCTATGGGAAAGTGCAGGGGAACACAAGCCAGGAAACTACAAAGGGGGGCTCATAAGACGAGATGGAATTCTTTTCATCAGAAAATTACCCTGTAATTAGATCTCATAGCTGGTATTTATTTAACGCCCAAAAGATTGCGATTAGTTAGATTAGCTTCTGGCTATTTCTGAGAAATCTTAAATTCCTGTTAGAATTCCCGTTTAAATACTGGTGGGATGGTTCAGTACGTAAGAGTGTTTGCTGCTAAGCTTGGTGACTTGAGTTCAATCCCCAGGACCCACATGGTGGAAAGAAAGAACTGATACCCATAAATTGTGCTCTGGCCTCCCCAAGTGTGTTAGCACACACACACACACACACACACACACACACACACACACACATAGAGGGGGAGGGGCAGAGAGACAGAGAGTAATAATTTTGTAAAAGATCCTGTTTAAATTTATTTCTAGATGTGTTTCTTCTTCTGACCAGCAATGTTACTTACTGTGGTTCTCAACCTTCCTAATGCTGTGACCTTTTAACACAGTTCCTCATGTTGTGTTGACCTCCAACCTTAAAATTATTTTTGTTGCTACTTCATCAACTGCAGTTTTGCTACTGTTGTGAATCGTAATGTAAATATCTGATATTTGGCCTTCGAAAGTGTTGAGAACCAATGTTTAATATGCTGTGGTGGATTGTAATTCACATTTCAACATGTTAACTATTTCTATTGCTTCCTTTCATCTTGATATTTATGTCTTTCATCTTTTGTTAGTTCTGATTATGTGAATATAAATCTTATAATAAAAATTTGAACAAAACAACAAAAGCATACAAACAGAACACGCAAGGTCATTGGTACACCATGAAAAGACCAAATCTATGAATTACACACATAGAAAAGTTCCATGTCAAAGACATATCAAACATTTTCAGTAAAATTGTAACACAAAAATTTCAAAATCTGGTGTAGGAGCCCACTCCTACAATGTCAGCTAGGGTTCCCGGATTGGGGGTCAGTAAGGCTGAGGAAATGTCAGATTAAAGGAACTGAGACAGAAAATACAGGATATAATCAAGAGGTCTGGTTAGTCATGCCAAAATAGCCAAACAGCCCAGAGTTTATTTCAGAACTTGCTTATATACAAAGCAGAACAACTCATGCACAGACAGTCAGTCTGTGTCTAACCACAAGACCATTCCTGTCCTTGAGTGAGCAGCCTCCTCTCAACATGTGCTTGCTGCTGGGAAGCAGCCTTACTTTCTACCCTGAGGCTCCTGAGGCTTGTCGTCAGCAGTATACTGTCTACTAGATAGAGTGTTCTTTTCTCACGGGCTAAATCAGAAGTCTCTCACAGCCCTCAAGGTTATAGGAAAAAGTAGAGCAGGCAGGCTTGAACTCAAATGACTTCTTTAAGTCAGAATGGACTTGGGGGGCTGGAGAGATGGCTCAGAGGTTAAGAGCATTGCCTGCTCTTCCAAAGGTCCTGAGTTCAATTCCCAGCAACCACAAGGTGGCTCACAACCATCTGTAATGGGGTCTAGTGCCCTCCTCTGGCCTGCAGGCATACACACAGACAGAATATTGTATGCATAATAAATAAGTAAATAAATAAATATTTAAAAAAAAAGTCAGAATGGACTCCAGATGGAAACTGAGTCACACGTAGATCCACCTGCCTCTTGTCCCACAATCTGGGACAAGACATATTCTTCCCAGTACAAGAAACATCATATATAACACCAAATAGACAGGGCCATAAAGAAATACTCCATATCTTAGAATAGTTAAAACATTAAATGCACAGAACAAAGAAACTGTAAAAAAAAATGAAGGAGAGAAAAACCAAGTCACACATAAAGGCAGGCTCATCAAAATAATAGCTACTTCTCAATGGAAAATTTAAAAGCCAAAGGTCTTAGAATGATATATTTCAGTCTTGAAAGGCCGCAGCTGCCAACACACACTATGACACCTAATAGAAATATTTGTCATAACTAAAAGAGAAATGAAAAATTTCCATGATAAAAGCAGAGTAAAAGAATTTTGATCATTAAACCACTGCAAGAGAGAATTCTGGAAGGAACTCTTTGGACTGAAGAGAAAGATAAATGTATCCAAGAGTGAACAGGAAAGAATCAACCATGCTAAAATAGTAGCTAAGCAAATGAGGATTGGGAATCCACTAAATACTGCTGGATGAATTGATACACAACTTTCAATAAAAACTGAATATTAATGGTCTCCGTTTCCCAATGAAAAGGCACAGAATATCAGTTTGGACTAAACAGCACCATCCATACTTTCTTGTCACCAAGAAACAGACCTGACCATTAAGGATAGACACTACCTTAGAATATAAAGATTTAAAAATTATTCTGTGAAAATGAAATTAGGAAACAAAAAGGCAGTAATGTTCTAACATTTGATGAAACTAGGTACAAGAAATAAAGAAGGTTACTTCATATTATTTAAGAAAACAACCTATCAAGAGGATACCGCAATTCAAAACATACATGTTAATTATAGGTATTCTCAGTTTCATAAAACCTCTTGTATTTTGCTAGATGAAAGACACACAGTGATAGATTACTAAAATACCCTATTCTCACCCTTTGATAGGTCATTTTAACAAAAACAAATAGGCATCAGAGTCAAATGACATCGTAGATCAAAAGTGGACTTAACAAAAATATGCAAAATATTTCATGTAAACATGACAGAACACGTATTCTCAGGAACCCATGGGACTTTCTCTCAAGCAATACAGGAAAATAGATTTCTGTACTCTGATCACAATGAAATAAAACTAGAAATCAATAGCAAGTAAAACTACATAAACCTGTGGAAAGTAAACAAAACACTATTGAATGGTAAAAAATTGAGGAGATAAAAAGACATCAGTAATTTTTAGAACAGAATAAAAATTAAAACACAGAATATCAAAATTTATAAAATACTTTGAAGGCAGTTCTAAGCGGAAAGTTCATAGCTATAATTGTCTACATTCAACAATTGCAGAAATCTTTTTTTTGGGGGGGGTTTCAAGACAGGGTTCCTCTGTGTAGCTTTGGAGTCTGTCCTGGGACTTGCTCTGTAGACCAAGTTGGCCTCAAACTCATAGAGATCCAACTGCCTCTGCGTCCTAAGTGCTGGGATTAAAAGTGTACACCATCACTGCCCAGCTAACAATCACAGAACTCTTAAGCAAATAGCACAACCCCAAATCAGCAAACAGAAATAATTAAGTAATGCAGAATGCAAAAAAATGAAATGAAGTGTTGGCTCTTTGAAATGACAAATAAGATTGACTCTTAGCCAAACTAACAAAAAGAAAAAGAAGACTCGATTTAATAAAGTTAGAAATGAGAAGGAAGAGATTACAACAGATACCAATGCAAATTTTAATATTATAAGGACATAGTCTAAAAACATACTCTATCAGATTAGAAAATTTAAAATAGATGAATTATTAAATGTATATGACCTATCAAAGTTAAAACAAAAAGAAACAATTTAAACAATTTTTAAATAATTGTAATAAGCAATGAGATTGAAAGCATTAAAACACACACACTTACACAAATCCAAACTTCCCAACTAAAGATGCATGGACCCAGATAATATTCACTGCAGAATCCTACCAGATCTTAAAAAAGATAACAGCAACGCTTTGTTGTAGAATATCATCTTAAGATATGGGTTACATTTGTTTGTGCTGTGGAACTCTTGTTTAATGATGCAAAGAAGTGTTGCATTCTCTTAAGTGACATTTGTGAAGCTGTGATACTTTGCCTGCCCAAAGCACCTGAAGGTCTAGTAAAGAACTGGATGGCTAATAGCCAGGCAGGAGAAAAGACAGGTGGGGCTGGCAGGCAGAAAGAATAAATAGAAGAAAAAGGAGCAAGAAAAGGAGGAGAGGAGGACATCAGGGGACAGCCACCCAGTAAGCTGTGGAATAAGAAAAAAGAAGGGTATACAGAAAGAGAGAAAGACAAAAGTCCAGAGACAAAAGATAGATGGGATAATTTAAGATAAGAAAAGCTGGGTAGAGACAAATCAAGCTATGGCCAGGCGTTTATAAGTAAGAATAAGTCTCTCTCTGTGTGATTTATTTAGGAGCTGGGTGGTGGGTCCCCAAAAGACCAATAGCTAAATAAAAAAAAGAGTAAAAAAAATCAACCAACAACATTTTGGCTTTCCAACGTGGGGCTAGAGTAAAAGAAAATCCAACAACAATGCTTCTCAAATGATTACAAAATAGAAAATGAAAGAATACAACCAACCCCATCTTACAAAGCCAGCTTTACTCTGATGTCAAGACCAGAAAAAGACACAAGAAAGAAAATTATGAACTAATCTCCCTGATGAACACATTTGCAAAGTCTTCAATAAAATACTTACAAACAATGCAAGAACACATTTAAAAAGGGTCAGTCACCACAATCAAGTTGGCTTCATTCCAGAGATTCAGAGCGTAGTCAGCATATGTTAATCAATAAATACACTGTAGAACAGAAATCACAAGATCATCTCAATAAGTACAGAAAAAGCCTCGAACAAAATCATTTCATGATAAGAAGCCCTGAAGACATGAGGACTGAAAAGATTTTTTTTTTCTGGACAAGATCTCACTACGTTGCTCTGGAACTCACTTTGTGGATTTTTCTGACTTTGAACTCACAGAGATCCACTCTGCCTCTCAAGTGCTGGAATTAAAGACATGTGCTACTATGCCTGGCTCTAATATCATGCTTAATGGAGGAAAAGTTAGCAGCACTTATGCTAATATCAGGAACAAGACACTCCATTATTCAATATAGTGCTTGAAATAATAGCGCTATAAAACAAAATAGACGTATTTAAAGAGCAGGGATACAAACAGGTAAGAAAAAGGTCATGGTGTGCTTATTTGAGATTATATGATTCTATGAGCATGGGGCTTTATTATTTTAAAAAATAATTTTTTACTTAAGGACCATATTGATGCAATCTACAAAATCCTGTCTTATCCTAAAACATTCTTTTTAAATTAATAATGTACTTCGATAGTCAGATCCTTTCATGTATCTTCTTCTTGCTTGTTGGTTCCTTTTGTGGAAAAAGAATAATCTGAGTGTCATACAAAGTAAAGCACAAGCAAAGCAAATGTAACTCAACAAAGCAGCTTCTTTTTGTAGAAAGGGCACACCAGAACCTAACCCAAGCTAGCATGCACACTCTTCCAGGATGGCTTCTGCCTCTTATCCCTGGCTCAGGTATGATTGTGTCTAATCCCAATAGAGAGAGCCTAACTTCACAATCTGATGCAGCTGCATAATTGGCATGAAGGGATGGGGAGCATGAACTCTTTCAAGCGCTCCTACAGCATTCAGAACCTGCATGATGTCACAAAACGTATCCCAATAGTCTCTCGACAACCTTTTACAACGAGCCCCTTAGAGAGTGACCTCCATCGTGATCTTCACTGGGTACTATGAAACAGCGTAGTATTGTTTAATACTCTTGGTAGCCAGAGTGAAGGGACCACCTGTGCTCAGACCTAAGCATCTGACTTGTACAGTCGTCACCCGCTTTGTTTCCCTGTGTTTAGTCCCCTTTTAGTTTATATCATGTTCTTCATTCGACATCAAATCTTGCTTCTAATCAATTGTTTCCATTGGTTTTGTATTTCCCGTCCATTCATTTGTCTAACTAATTTGTTTGGGTGAAAGCTCCGCCTCCCCCCCCAAACCCTGCCCCCTTTCGCTCCTCCCCCAAGCTGCTCAAGACCACGCCTCCAGAGTATTTAAGACCCAGCCATAGACCTGCCACCTGATTTCTCTCTAGCCTTTCTGAGAGTCACCAGGGATTTGCTTTGCTCTGTTTATTAAAACCTAATCTTATTAATTTGGCTGGATTTGGCTTATTGCATCGGCAGAGAAGCCCCCCAAGCAGAGATTCAAAAATATATACCACAATTCAAAATAGCTAAAGGTAAAATAAAAACTTGAGTCCATGACCCCTTTCATCTCTCTGGTTACCTCTGCTCCTTCTAAGAATCGGGAGTCAGTGGCACCATTAAGCTACTATGACAATGCTGTCATATGATGGGGGCTGTCAAAAAGATTGAATATATTGAATATACTCAAATACATAAATTAACCAAACTTAGAAAGAAAAAAATGGGAGTCAGAAAGGACACTAAGCTCTGTCTCAAGTTTTCCAAGCTGGTTTTAGAAAATATTTTACTTCACCCACAGCCTAGAGCCTGAAGAAATCTTCTAGGTCAGGTCTGCTCTCTCTCTCTCTCTCTCTCTCTCTCTCTCTCTCTCTCTCTCTCTCTCCTCCCTCCCTCTCTTCTTTTTAAATAAATAAATATTTTAATCCTGATGTCAATTTCCGCCCTTTCTCTCCTTCAGCCCCTCTACCTCCACCTCCCCTCCCCACCCCACCCTCCAGGATAAAAGGGCAGGTCAAAGAAACACACCCTGGCCTTGAGACCAGAACCAAAGAAACACACTCTTCCCCTAACCAGCTCATCACAAAAACCAACCAATCCCTGGGCACAAAATCAACCAATCCCTGGGCACAAAATCCAGCCAATCTCTGAACTTGTCTAAACCCAGGGATTGAAATCTGATCAATTCCTAACCTGAAAACTTTTACCCTGGAAAAACTCCACCCCTAAGAAGTCCTCTGTAAACCTGTATTTGTTCAGCTGGGAGCTGGAGCTGCCTTTTTCCTCCCTAGCAGTGAGAGCCACCCTCCTGGATTCTTCCCTCCCAATAAATCTCTTGGATGAGGTTTGGGTGAGACCTTCTTTCACCAGAATGCAGCGGAGCAGAGAAGTAACAACTTTTCGCAGCAGCAGAGCAGAAACAGAACTGTAACAACTTTGCTGGGGAAACCCTCCCCTCTCAGAGCAGAGTTGTTACACTGGGGAAACGTTTCCCTGGAGCAGGGCTGTAAGCTGCTGTGCTCACAGTGACTTCGTGGTATTCCTTGGCTCCTGGCTACCAGGATCCCTTTCCATCTGAGCTGCAATGCTCACATCCCACCATCGACTCCTCCTCCTCTCTCTTCAGACAAGGGCAAGGGTTCCCATGGATATCAACAAAATGTGACATATCAAGTTGCAGTAAGACTAAGCACCTACTCTCGTGTTAAGTCTGTACAAGGCAACCCAGCAGGAAGAATAGGTTCCCAAAAGTCAGCAAGAGTCAGAGACAGCCCCTGCTCACACTAATAGGAGTCCCACAAGAAGACCAAGGTACACAACTGTAACATAAATGTAGAGTGCCTACGTCAGTTCCATGTATGCTCCCTGGTTGTCTCTGTGAGCCCCTAAATGAGCCCAAGTTAGTTGATTCTGTGGCTTTTCTTGTGGTGTCCTTGATCCCTCTGGCTCCTACAATCATTCCTCCCTATCCTGAGCAGGAATCCCCAAGCTCTGCCTAATGTTTGGCTGTGGGTCTGCATCTGTACCATCAGTTACTGGATGGAGGCTCTCTGATGGCAATGGAGTTGGCACTAATTTATGAGTATAGCAGAATATCCTTAGGCATCATTGCACTGACATATTTTAGGTTTAATTTTTATTTACTTACTTATTTATTGACAGTCATGTTTGGTTCTATCCTAAGTCTCTAGGGTATCCAGCCTCTGGGTCCAGGCAGTATCACAGGTGGGCTCACTTTCTTGGCATTGATCTTAGACTGGACCAGTCATTGGTTGACCACTCCCACACTCTCTGCACCACTCTTACTGTAGCATATCCCATCCCATTGGCAGGATAGACTGTAGATCAAAGGTTATGTGGCTGGGTTGGTGTCCCAATCCCTGCTCTGGATGTCGTGCCTGGTCACAGGAGATGACCAGTATCGCCTCCTCAGTATCTTCAGGCTAGGTATCCCTTATTACTGGGACTCTTAGCTGTGGTCATACTTTTAGCTTCCCTTGCACTAGGTTTCTGCCTGACACCGAAATGCTCCCATTTCTAGTCATCTCTTTTAGTGCTCTCTCTTTGCATCCCCCCCCACCTGATTCCTCATGTTCCCATCCTCATCTGACCCCAGTCCACCCTTCCCAGGGAGATTCAAGCATCCCCCTTGTGCTCTTCTTGTTACATAACCTCTCTGGGTCTGTGGATTGTAGCATGGTTATTTATCACTCTACAGCTAATATCCACTTATGAGTACATGCCATGTTTGTCTTTCTGGGTCTGGGTTGTCACACTCAGGATGATTTTTTTTCAAGTTCCATCCATTTGTCTGCAGATTTCATGATGTCATTGTTTGGAACAGCTGACTAATACTCCATTATGTAAATGTACCTCCATTTTTCTTTATCCATTCAGTTGATGGACATCTATGTCATCTCTGGGTTCTGGCTATTATGAATAAAGCTGCTATGAACATAGTTGGGCAAGTGTCCTTGTGGTAGGATTGTGCATCCTTTGGGTATACGCCCAAGAGTGATACAGCTGGGTCTTGAGGTAGAGTCAATTTCCAATTTTCTAGGAAGCTGCTGTATTGATTTTCACAGTGGCTGAACAAATTTGTACTCCAATTAGCAATGGAGGAGTGTTCCCCTTGTTCCATATCCTCTCCAGCATGAGCTGTCACTTGTGTTTATGATCTTAGCCATTCTGACAGGTGTAA
Organism: Neodon shergylaensis; assembly: GCA_025134845.1. Lineage (NCBI taxonomy): Eukaryota > Metazoa > Chordata > Mammalia > Rodentia > Cricetidae > Neodon > Neodon shergylaensis. The sequence goes on along the minus strand of JABTXL010005619.1, from coordinate 2,233,831 downwards.
GACAGAATCTCAGAGTAGTTTTGATTTGCATTTCCCTGATGGCTAAGACATTTCTTGAAGTGTTTCTCAGCCATCTAAGATTTTTCTGTTGCAAATTCTCTGTTTAGATCTGTACCTCATTTTAAAAATGGATTATTTGTGGATTTTTTATGTCTAGTTTCTTGAGTTCTTTATATTCTTTAGAAATTAGTCCTCTGTCAAATGTGGGGTTGGTGAAAGATCTTTTACCATTTTGTAGGCCACCATTTTGACTTATTGACAGTGTCCTTTGCCTTACAGAAGTCTTTCAGTTTTTATATATTAATTGATTTTAGCGTCTGTGCTATTGGTGTTCTGTTTGGGAAATTGTCTCCTGTGCCAATATATTCAAGGCTGTTCCCCACTTTCTCATCCATCAGGTTCAGTGTAACTGGATTCATGCTCAGGTCTTTGATCCACTTGGACTTGGGTTTTATGAAAGGTGAAGATATGAATCTATTTGCATTCTTCTGTATGCCGACATCCAGTTTGACCAGCACCATTTGCTGAAGATGCTTTCTTTTTTTCCATTGTATAATTTTGACTTCTTTGTCAAGAATCACATCAAAGGTGTGTGGATTTACATCTGGGTCTTTGATTCTATTCTATTGATCCACATGTCTGTTTTTATGCCAATACCATGAGGGGTTTTTTTTTATTACTATAGCTCTATAGAAGACCTTGAAGCTAGGGACAGTGATTCCTCCAGAAATTCTTTTATTGTACAGGATTGTTTTAGCTATCTTTAATTTTTTTGCTTTTCCATATGAAGTTGAGTATTGTTCTTTCAAGGTCTGTAGAGAATTGTGTTGGTATTTTAATGGGAATTGCACTGAATTTTGGTAAAATTGCCATTCTTACTATGTCAATCCTTCTGAGCCAAGAGCATGGGTAATTGTTCCATCTTCTAATATCTTCTTAAATATCTTTCTTCAAAGGCTTGAAGTTCTTGTCATACAGGTCTTTTACTTGCCTTCTTAGAGTTACCCCCAAGTTATTTTGTTATTTGTGGCTATTATGAAGGAAGTTGCTTCCCTGATTTCTTCATCAGCCCGTTTATTATTTGTATATAGGAGGGTTGCTGGTATTTTTGAGTTAATCTTGTATCCAGTCACTTCTCTGAATGTGTTTATCAACTGTAGGCATTCCCTGGTAGAACTTTTGGGGTCATTTATGTATACTATCATATCATTTGCGAATAGTGATACTTGGACTTTTTCCTTTCCAATTTGTATCCCCTTGATCTCCTTCAGTTGTCCTGTTGCTCCAGCTAGAACTTCAAGTACTATACTGACTAGATATGGAGAATGGACAGCCTCGTCTTGTTCCTGATTTTAGTGGGATTGCTTTGAGTTTCTCTCTATTTAATTTGACGTTGGCTATAGGCTTACTGTATATTGCTTTTATTATGTTTAGGTATGTTCCGGGTATCCCTGATTCAAAGACTTTTATCATGAAGGGGTGTTAGATTTTGTCAAAGGCTTTTTCAGCATCTACTGAGATGATCATATGTATTTTCTTTCAGTTTATTTATATTGTGAATTACATTGATTGATTTTATATGCTGAACCATTCTTGCATCTCTGGGATGAAGCCGACTTGATCATGGTGGATGATCTTTTTGATGTGTTCTTGGATTTGGTTTGCAAGTATTTTATTGAATATTTTTGCATCAGTGTTCATGAGGGAGAATGGTCTGTAATCCTCCTTCTTTGTTGACTCTCTGTGTGGTTTGGGTATTGTAGCATGATTAATAAAAACCCAGAGACAGAAACTGGGATTCAAGCTGAAGATCAGAAAAGCAAAGCAGTCAACCACTAGAGAGACCTTTTACCTCTACCAAATCTTCAGACTGTAAAGAACGAGATCCTGTCTCCATAAATCCTCAGACTCCACACTCTACTGAGTTCCTGTCTCTTCCCCTTTATATTCCTCTCTCTGTCCGACCAGATTACTCCTATCTCCAACTCCCTAGCACTGGGATTAGAGGTGTGTGATTGCCAAACACTGGGATTAAAGGCGTGAGCCACCACCACGTGGATCTGTTTCTGGATTGATCTTGTGTAGCCCAGGATAGCTTTGAACTCACAGAGATCTGTATGTGCAGGGTATGTGTCCAGATCCTTTTGGCTTTTAGAGTCTCTATTGAGAAGTCCAGTGTAATTCTAATAGATCTGTCATTAAATGTTACTTGGTCTTTTCTCCCTGCAGCTTTTAATATTCTTTCCTTGTTCTGTACATTTTATGTTTTGATAATTATGTGGCAGTGGGACTTTCTTTTCATGTACAATATATTTGGTATTCTGTAAGCTTCTTGTACCTTTATAGGCATCTCCTTCTTTAGGTTAGGAAAGTTTTCTTCTATGATTTTGTTGAATATATTTTCTGTGCCTTTGAGCTGGGTATCTTCTCCTCCTATTCCTATTATTCTTAGGTTAGGTCTTTTCATATGTCCCAGATTTCCTGGATGTTTGTGTCAGGAACTTTTTAGATTTAACATTTTCCTTGACCGATGTATCAGTTTCTTCTACTGTATCTACTACACCTCAGATTCTCTCTTCCATCTCTTGTATTCTGTTGGTGATACTTGCATCTGTAATTCCTGTTTGATTACCTATATTTTCTGTCTCCACAATTCCCACAAAAACAGTTTGTGTTTTCTTTGTTGATTCCATTTCCATTTTCAGGTCTTGAATGGTTTTATTCATTTCTTTTATCTGTGTTTTCCTAGATTTCTTTAAGGAATTCATTCATTTCCTCTTTAACGGACTCTATCATCTTCATAAGATTGAATTTAAGGCCATTTTCTTACGCTTCCCTTAAGATCTCCCCAACAGTGTTATCAACTAGATATCAAGTGTTCAAACACAAGAGCCTATGGGGGACATTTCCCACCTAAACCATAGTAGATACTGGAGTGGATATGTGGGGACTTTGGGGATTCTGAAATCTCATTTTTGGTTCAGGCTATAGTTGTGTGGATATATTCACTTTGAGACAATTTCCTGAGCTGTGCATTGATGATTATGCAATCTGTAAGAATGTTACACTTCAAATAAAATTTACATTAAAGAAAGCAAAGCAAGCCAGAACCTGTCTTGTCTCCAGAGTTACATTTCAACAGGAAAATGAGCTATACAGGGAAGTGAGGAGCCATTCCTGTCCTTTTATTCTCTTGTTTTAGAGATAGTTCTTATTATTTACGGAGCTATAATCCACATGTGATACAGTCTTACAACTTTTAAATATGGAAGTCAGTGAATTCTTTAAAAATGTATAGCAGTAGGCTTGGCACCACAATTACGGGATAGAATCACCGCACTATCCTCAATATTCCGTGTTCTCTGCTTCCAAAGGCTTCCCTAGCTGTTGGCCACCACTGATCTTCTTCAGAAACATCACCATAGTTGACTTTTCTAGAAATTCGTACAAATGCAATCACGGGATACTACATTCAAATTTATCTTGGCACTAGAACATGTAGCAGGTCACAATTAGGGAGAACTGAATGCGTCACGCTCTGTTTCCTCCAAACACCACTCTACTTACCCCAACACAATTCGCAGGATCCTTCACGCATGACCTGTGTTAGGGTAAAGCCCACTGGTGGGAAGCCACACCTCAACGAAGGATAGCATGAGGGATGAGCTGGCAGTGCCAAGGCTCCAGGCAGTGGCCTGGGTGCTGATTTACAGCTTAATGAAAGAAAGAGTTCTCCAGAAGCTGGGTTTTGTCACATCCTGGAATGTGCTGAACCTGGAGCAAGGCACCTTCTTTCCAAGAGGATGGGCAGAGAGGAAAGCCAGTGATGATGAAGATGTCAGGGGCGGGGTGTGAGTAGAAAACTGGACTCATGGTGGCAAGTGTCTATTCCAAATCTAACACCCATTATAGCTAATTGGGACCTGTAGCAAGTCATTAACATCAATTAGAGTATAGCAAGAAACTCCACTAGCTGAAGCTCATACTTAGCAGCAACACTAGAATCTCCAGTTTCTATAAAAAAAATGGCAAGGCTAAGGAAGCATTGGGAGTTAGCAAGGGCAAGGGAAAGATTAACAAACAACATCACAGCTGCATTTACTTACATCGCAACAATCTTGTAAGTAGCTTTTAGGCTGGGAAACGGGAAGTAAAAGAGCTGGTTTTGTTTTTCAAGTAACAGCTCAGAACTTACTAGACTCCAGCTTCCTCTGACAGTTAATCAGTGGCCTTGATGAACCCCTCTGCGGTCAGTGTAATTCAGGGGTCATCAGCTGGGTCACCAGAATACCTTGCAACGCATGCGATAAGACACGATGGAGCCTCTGGAGTCAGAGAAGTATGTACACAAACGCCATCTAAAGTGAGCACAGAGGGCAGCAATAGAAGAAGGATGCGAGTCCCGTGAGAGCACAAAATATGACAGGCTCTCCAGGGGAATAAGGGATTCGAGGGTAGGCCACTCACACTGGAGCCTGAAGGACAGGCTGGTGGACCATGATGCAATGAATGGCAGTTCAAGGACTTTCTGAAAGGCAGACCCTATTTATTTAATTTAATTTAAAATTTACATTTTTAAATAAATTTATTCTTTTAAAAATTTTGAGATTATTAATAAATTGCTGTCATTTCCCTTTCTTCCCTTGAAACCACCCCATGCACCCCACATTGCATTTATTCAAACTCATGACCTTTCCCCTTTAATTATTGTTATATACATAATACACACACACCGTTAAATACATAGATCTAATCTGCTCAGTCCATATAATATTATTTGGATATATGCTTTTAGGGCTGACTACTTGGTATTGGATAACTATTGTTCTCTTCCTTGGGGAAGACTGTATTTTCTTACTCTCAGAATCCTTTTGGTCGCCTGTAGTTCTTTCTCTAGGACTGAGGCCCCTCAAGCTTTCCGCCTTCCACATCTACTGGTGTCATTTTTATTCCGGCCATGTTTAGGCAGCCATATTACTGAGACTTCATGGGTGTAGATTATGCCATTTCTAGGATATATCATCTCACAGAAAACTCCCTGCTCCTCTGGCTTTTACGTATGGCCCCCTCCATCCTGATCCCTGTGCCTTAGGTTCAGATGCATCAGTTGAGACTAAGTTTCACCACTCTGCATTTTGATCAGTTACGGGTTTTTGTAATGATTTCCACTTGTTGAGGAAAGAAGCTTCCTTGATAGGTGCGAGAATGGCATTATCAGTGGGTGTGCAGACAAAGAGGATGGTGTTAGAGTTAATTGCTCTGTTTTAGTCAAGTGGTGGCTGCAAATTCTCCTCTACCATCCACAACGTCACTAGCCCCACGTAGTTGGATCCGTTTCCTGTAACAAGCATGGTTTCCCTTTTATTGAGAGTCTTAAGTCTGATTAAAGAGGTGTGGTCACCACCAAGATGTATGTACCACTACCGCACATTTAGGCTATTGTGCCTTGCTGGTCATTGTTGTGGTCCATAGGCATCACAGCTTGGTAGGGCTATTGGTTGATTTCCTCCTTTAGAAGCTTTCATGATGCCTTCTGGTCCACAGGTTTTCAAGTCAGATACAGTTTGGTACTTCTGGGCCCTGTGTCTGAAGTGCAAGGTATTCTCAGATAAGGACTGACCTTCTACATCTGGAGTCAACCACGGCCAAAAGAAACAGTCATGTTTTGGGGGTCTCTTAGGCAATACTGATCAATAAGTCAAAATGAGCAGAATCTGAGTGTGGTTGAGCATTTTTATTGATGTAGAAGAAACTTAAAGAAATAGTATTGGTGTTATAAAGGGCTCATTGCTAGATTTGCTTCAGAGACATTAGGCCACACAAGTAGCATTTACTTCTTTCCTCTAAAATACCCCAAAGGTAAGTAATATGCTAACCAGGCCTGTTAAAGATATGAGAAATCTAAGTTGTGAATGTTTATTCACTAAGATTCATTTATCTCTATGCTCCAAAAGAGGACAGTCCAGGGTCACATTATTCAATAAGTCCCCTGTTCTTTTTTCAGGAAAAACATAATTCTGCCCAGTGGGCAAAATGACCCTGGGTAACAACTATTGGACAAGAACAACACGGGTGAGCCTAATAAATCATTCTGGCAATAGCTTTGCTGTGTAAATCTATGTGCCTAAGCAGCCAGACTCTCAGTCCCCTGTCCCTGTTTGTTTGAAGTGTGACCTGAAGAGATTTAAGGATGACAGAGTGTGTAAAATGACTAAGCCGGAGGTGTGTAGAAGCTAACCAAATCTTCTGTTGGGGTTGATTCTCATCTGGGCGTTAGCACCTGTCGACCAGGCACTTAAGTGAAGAGTTTTGCTTCATGTCTAAGTGTATGGAATGGTTTCTCACTGAGAGGGCATGTTATTTCTATAACACTGTAATCCCAGCACTTAAGAGGCTTAGGCAGCCTCCTGAGCTCTGCCTGGCCACACAGCAAGATTGTTTCAAGGGAACTACAACCAACATCAAGTCAAACCAAACCAAACCAACAAGTGGGCCTATGTGAAGATTCCTAGGAAATGATTTTTATCCAAGGGGCACTTAGGATTTACTAAATTAATAACCCAAGGAGCCAGGACTCCAGAAAGGTTCTCTTTTTAAGAGTGACGAGACGATAGGCTCGTAGAAGCTGAACATGTACACATGAAGCCAAAATTGCCATACACATAAAAACCATTTAAAAAGAACTCTGTTGGGTTGAATTATCCACAGACAGCATTTGGGAGGTATTGCAACTAGAGTTTTAGGGCAAATGTCTGGGCTCTGGAGGACCAGCAGGCTAGGCAGGGCCAGCCATCTTAGTACACTAATTACAACGATGGACAGTGTGAAAAGCAGATAGAAGAGATTTGTTCAATGTGAATAAATCATAAAAGAAGAATGGGAAATGTGAATCCCAAGTCATCTTTGGGATACTTACACGAGCTTCAGGTTTAAATGGAGAAAGAACTGGGGCAAAGGCCAAGAGGTGTGAGCAATTACATGATCTCAGTTGAGGCCCCTCCCTGAGGTCATCTCAGCTCTGGTCTCATAGGGTGGTCCAAAAGAAGTCCTTATTGCTTGAAGGGACAAAGAGGTTCTTTGGTGATGGTTTCTTCTGCTGCTTTGGGGTACAGCTTCAGCCTCGTGGATAAGGGTTTGCTCTCACTGACATCCGAGGTGATGACAGGCTTAGGACAATGACTTATCTCTGTGCTTTCAGCCTTGTGGTCGCAAGTGAGGCGTCAACGCTTTTCAGCGTGTCTGTCTCCGTGCTGCGCTTGGGAATTCACATGTCTCCTTCCACGACACCACTGGGAGGAGCCTGGAAAGTCAACAATTCTTTATTGTTCTTTCAGCAAACTGACCCGTGGCTATGTATGAGGTAATATGCTGAGTTGTGAGTCCCAGTATGACCCATCTAACAGAAATGAATATATTCTAAAAAGATACTTCAACTATTTGATTATTAAAACAATGGATCCCAGGAATCTCGTGCTGGGAGAAGAAAAGCCTGGGCCAGCCAGAGCGGAAACTCTCCTCTCCAGGAGAGAGATTTACAAGCTGATGGAGACAAGGTAGTCAGGACCCACCTGGACTGGGACAGCTTAGTTCTTTATTGCACTTCAGGACCCCCAAGATGGACTTGAGGGGCCATTGCATCACTTTTCCGCAATGGGGCTACACTGAATAAATGCAATATAAATTACTTTTAAATAGAAAGTTGCCTATTTTAATTGGCTTCTTCAGGTTGCGCCACTGAAGCTAGATTCTTGGAGTTTGAACTGTGACCCCAAGTTTGGTAACACAAAGGAGCTTCTAAACTTGGAGGCTCCAACATAAAGTGTCATAAGGGACTGGAAATGAATGAGAACTGTTGGGAAAGGAAGGATGGAGTTATAGACTGAATTTCCCAGAAACAACGCCTCCAGCGGAAAGACTCTTCGAGCCTGGCTGGCGTATTAGAACTTCCGTGACCATGGACAGTGGGAACTTTGTGTGTCCAAAGTCGAATTATCTTGGGCTATTTTCAGCCTTCCTAATAACCATTCATTGCTCACCTCTGTGACCTAACAAACATCTGTGTGATTATTAGTGACGCGGACAGGAGACAGGAGATGCTCAGGTAGGGGAGGAACCCTAAAGCAGCATTGCCAAGACCGGCCTTGGCCTTGCCAGAGGAATGCCAGGACAGGATTCTGATTCCCACTTTTTTCTTACTCCTTCTCCTAAACGAGCACCTCCATCTGGATGCTATGGGAGATGATGTGACTGAAACCGAGAGGAGACCCCTGGTTGTTGGGCCAACTGGACTGACGGGCTCATCTCCTTCCCATACCTCTGCCCGGTTTCTACCATAAGTCACTATGAAGCCACCAGAGTGGGAGCTGAGTGGTCCTCTAGATCCCAGGACGTCCCCTTCTATGGCAGAGGGGCTCTGCTTTCTTTAAGCTCCCACCTATGAATCTATAATCAACTTCTCTCTAAAACTCACCTTCTATGACCCAGGAGTTTCACTCTTAATTCATGAGACAAGAAACTGAAGTGTTGGCCATTACATTTTCCATGATCTGAAGTCTCCAAGACAGGCTCACAATGAGCAGAGAAGGGTTATGTTGCAACCAAGCAAAGATGGTCCCAAATTTCTGTACCACTAGGTAAATTCTTTCAGAATTTACAGACTCCAGCGTCTATCAACCCAAAGGCCAGGAATGTCACCATATAGCATTTGATGCCTATAACAAAGATTTCGCCATTTTGCTGTCACCCACTGTCTTAGTTGTTTCCCCTGCTGTAAAGAAACCCCGTGACCACAGCAACTCTTATTTCACTGGAGCTGGCTTATGGCTTCATAGGTTCGGTCCATTATCATGGGAGGAAGCATGGTGGTGCACAGGCAGACATGGTGCTGGAGAAGGAACTGGGAGTTCTACATCTGGATCCACAGGCAGCAGGAAGAGGCTTGGCTTGAGCTTCTGAGACACCAAAGTCCACCCCTTAGTGATGCCCTTCCTCCAAATTCCAACCAGTCCTCGCCTCCTCATAGTACCACTCCCTGTGAGCCTATGGAGGCCATTTTCTTTCAAAGCACCACATCCACCTACCTAGCTGATGCTTCCACCAATGTGTTCTTAAAATATCTTGATTTATGACTTTCTTTGTTCTGTTACTATAAAAACCACGAAACTGTCACCACGTTGATACCTAAATCTATGTTCATAGGCTACTCTATAAGTGGCTCTAGAATAACAGTTGCATTTCTGCATTGAGAAGATCATCAGGAAATGATGATTTGGGATCAAGATGACTGAGGCCTTGCGGATGACATGGAAGGATAGCTGACTTATCCTCTGTTACAAAGGTCAAAGTTACTTATAGAATTTGAAGATGATGCTCTGACTTCAAAAGAACTGCCTTGGTAGAGCCCCTGGTGAATGAGTGAAGGCCAGTCTTCTCGATGGCTTTGGTTTGTCCTTTCCTCCAGGTAGGAGGTAAAAGCCTGACTGACCATTTTTGGGTAAACCAAAGACATCAAAAGTTTGTATTGGTATTTCATCCAAATGAGGGGGGTGGGGGAAGCAACAGTGTCCAGGGTTAAAGCTTAGACAAGCCAGAAGAGAAAGGAGGAGGAGGATGGAGCCATCCTCAGAAGTGTTAAAGAGAAACACTGTGGCCCTCCCTTTGGCCACTAGTCTATTGAAACAATGGTGCCCAAGGAACCAGGAGTTCCCTCAGGAATCTCAAGTTGGAAGAAGAAGAAAGTTGAAGCCTGATGCCAGCCGAAGGAGGAATTTGTCTTCCAGGAAAGGATTTCACACAGTTGATAACTCGTCAGATAACCTTTTAGAACTGACCAGAGGAGACAATGATGGGTCAGTGATGGATGTGACCACACCTTGCCCAAGGCTGCTCAGTCGGGCATAGCTCTTGCTAGGTATATTGACCGGAACTGATGAAAAATGTCAAAAAGATTTCAAGTTAGAGAACCTTTAATTTATAGAGTGATATAAATGTTAGAGTGGTCTTCCCTAGCAATCAGGGAAAGTTGAAAAGAGAAAGCATAATAGAACTTCCCTGCATGTTGCCACTCATGAGGGAATTCAAGTTCAAACAGTTGAGTGTCAGACACAGAATACATCTTCATGAGGATGAGTTTTACTTTTGCCCATTGGGTCCTCCGGCATAAAACAATCAGTATTCAAAGAGATGCAAACTCACCAGATGCAAACATGATGGAATTTGAAAATGCAGTTTTTAGTTGTTTCCATTTGATGATTTTTCAGCTGCGCTCAAGCCCCGAGTGGCTTTTCTAGGCTGCTCAGGAGTTAAAAAGTGGGAAGTTCTAGAAATCCATGTTGAAATACTTTGAAAAATTATGATTTTTTTAAAATCCTTGATTGATTCCTGGACATGGTGTTTCCTACTGGCTACACACCATGGAAATGCCTCTGTGACTACCCTTCCGGATGGAAGGGCTGGACCACTGGGGTAATGTTAGCAGCGCAAAGTTATGGTTGCGAGATGAAACACTCGGAAAATGAAACAGCAAAGACAAACCAAAAACAAGCGGCAGCAAAAACAGTCCTGGGGTTGACCCAGGAGCTCTGTGAGGCATTGGTGGTCTTTGTTTTTCAGAACTGTCTCTGAAAACTTCCATTCTTCCTGAAGGAAAACGGGCTCTGCTGCCTCTCCCAGATGCTATGGGAGAGTTTTGAACTCAACTGATGGCTGCGTCTCTGACCACCAGCTCCAGGATGGCGAGATGTGGCACAGCTCCACATGCCCTGCATAGGACATCTCCTGATACTGACCACATCTGTGTGCCATTTTAATGCCTTGGGCAATCTTACCACCAGGGACTGAACTGAGCTCATTAGAAAGAACTGGAGACCTATGGTGGGAGCCCCACCCCACCCCCAGGAAGTCCAACAGGAGCCTATTAACCTGTTCTGCCTGACTATTGAACATTTTACTTGGAATGCTTCGTCATTGTCAACTGCGTTCTTAGGTGTGCCAACTAGGGTGGACATTGACCTCACATTCTCCCTCTGCCCTGGAAGGCATCAGGTCTGAGCTGTCCTAAACCAAATTGTATAGTTCAGACTAGAGAAAAAGAGTTCACACAATACTCTAGGATCCTACAGTGCTTTATGGGGTGGAGGGGGCATGAAAGTTGCTTTTATTGGACTGGTACAGGACCCTGCCTGGCAGGGAAGAACAATATGGCAGGTCCCCCGTCCACCCTGCATGGGGTCTTGGTGGTATTTTTATTTTCTAAAGACACCTTCACTAAGGATCAAGGAAGTGACTGTGAAGGAAACAGCCTCAGAGACCCAATCCTGACAATTCTTAAAACCGCTCCTTACAAGCCTGGCAACTGACTAAAGGTAGGGACACAGCTTTATGGAAGGATCCCACCACTGCCTGAATGATAAGAGAGACCCTTATTTCTCATTTGTATTAAAACATTTGTGCTGACAGTGTGGTTTGTGTTAAGTACTGGGTTTGCTTCAGGGGGTCTGAAATTTTGGAGCATGCTAAGCAGAAGTCTGTAGAGATATTTTATTACTTGTGATTAACAAATAAAGCTTGCCTGAAGATCAGGGTACAAAGCTAAGCCACCAGAGGCCAGAGTGTGGTGGCACACACTTTTAATCCCAGGTCTTGGGAGACAGATGCAGAGGGAGCTCTGAACTCAAGGCTACCTTGGCCTATACAAGATCCATCCAGAAATAGATCCACGTGGTGGTGGCTCATACTTTTAAGTCACATACTTTTAATCCCAGCACTAGGGAGGTGGAGACAGGAGTGATATGGCTGGGCAGAGAGAGGAATATATAGGGCAAGAGACCAGAACACACTCGAGTGTAGAGTCTGAGATTTGGTGGTGACACAGTGCAGTCCAGGTAGTCTGAGAATTGCCCGTTTGGTCTGAGCATTGGTAGAGGTAAAAGGTCTCTCTATTGGCTTACTGCTCTGTTTTTCTTTCTCTTTTTTTAGATTAGTAAACAAATCAATTAAAACATGTAACATAAAGAGGTTAACTGACTGAAAGTTACATACGTGGAGCCATAGATGTAAGCCCAGGTGCTATGTTTTTCATACTGGTAAATACATGATAAACTTCCAGATGGTGGCGTGTGTCTAAGAGGATGAGGCAGAGAAAGCCCAAGCATGGGGTGAGGTGCTTTCAGGGAAACTACTCAGGGGTGGTCTTCAGTCTTGCGCTGGCCCAGCGGGGTGACTTTACTCACCAGCTGGGGGCCTGGAGCACAGCCAAAAGGCGCTGTCCTTGTTAGCTTTGTGCTGCTGTGATAAACAGGATGACCAGAAGCAACTCAGGGAAGGAAGAAGAGGGTTTGTTTGGCTTACTGGGAACTGGTTCTTCATCAAGGGAAGCCAGGCAGGAACGCTGCTTATTGACTTGTTTAGTATCATTTTCCTTTTTTTTTTCTTTTTTTTTATTGAGATGTATATATTTTACTCCACTCCCCTCCCTTCCTCCCCACTACCCTTCTGCCCTCTCCCATGATCCCGACACTCTCAATTTCCTCGAGAGATCTTGTCTTTTTCTACTTCCCATGTATATTAGATCCATGCATGTCTCTCTTAGGGTCTTCTCTGTTGTCTAGGTTCTCTGGAATTGTGAATTGTAGGTTGGTTTTTCTTTGCTTTATGTCTAAAAGTCACTTATGATTGAGTACATATTATATTCGTCTTTCTGGGTCTGGGTTACCTCATCCTGTATGATGTTTTCTAGATCCATTCATTTGCCTGCTAATTTCAAGATGTCATTATTTAGCTTTAACCCCTATACCCTGTCTTTGGGTTTTTATTATTCATGCTACAGAGGTCTCTGCATGACTGACCCCAGTAAGCATACTATGGTTCCTAAACTCAGTAAGCTTCTTAGTTGGGGTTTCTATTGCTGGCGAAAAGACACCATGGCCACAGCAACTCTTATAAAGGAAAACATTTCATGGGGGCTGGCTTACAGTTTCAGAGGTTTAGTCCATTATTATCATGTCAGGAAGCGTGGCAATGTGCAGGCAGACACGGTGCTGGAGAAGGAGCTGAGAGTTCTACATCCAGATCGGTTGATAGCAGGAAAAGAATGACACATTGGGCTTGAGCATCTGGAACCTCAAAGCTTCCTTCAACATGACCACACCAACTCCAACAAAGCCACACCTTCTATTAGTGCCACTCCCTATGGGCCTATGGGGGCCACTTTTATTCAAACTACCAAGTAAGCTTTTCTGGAATGGTGCATCTGGCTCATGGTTGCCAGGGGACTTAAGCATATTGTGTATAACTCTACTTGATAAGATTACTGAAAGTGGCCCTGGTTTCTGCTGGACAATGTCCCATGTGCCTTTCCTCTTGGATTTTGCTTTATGTTGGAGTCCTGTAATAAATCATAGCTGTGGTTAGTACTCTAACACATCCTGAATCAGAGAACCCCGACACATATGGAAAGAGTTTAAAAGCCCTAGGGGGATTTATGAGCAGGGAGACAAAATAATGAAAACAGAGCAGACGGGTCATTTGTGAGGTAGGGGGACTGAGCTAACCCACTGCAGCAGCACTACTCATTGTGAGCCCAAGAACTCACAGAATGCTCCGCAGGGCAGCCCTTCAATGTTTCTAGGCACAATACAGCTGTCCCACGAGAGAAAAACAGCCGACGTCCCTGGTGCTGTGGGGCAGCATGAGTAGAAGTGACAAAACTCCTTACAGAGGCGAAGGGTTTGAGTACCTTCGTCCAGTCTGTAGAGCTTTTGTAAGCACCCAGAAACATGCTGGGCATTCAAATCCTCTTATTCTAGCTGCGTGCTTCTGCTTCTGATAAAAACTCACCATGATCTGTCACATGCTCCAAGACTTTGATTGCCTAAAAAGGGTGGTGAAAAGGATATAGTGAAAGCTAATAGGTTTGTTGGTTTGTTTGACAGGATCTCACATAGTCCATACTGGCCTGGGACTTACTATATATCTCCAAGGATGGCCTCGAAGCTCTGCTCCACCACCCACATGGCAGTTCACAACTATCTCTGACTCCAGTTACACGAACTCAACACCCTCTTCTGGCCTCCATCACACCAGCCACTCATGTTGTGCACATACATACATGCAGGCAAACGCTCTTGCACATAAAACAAAAATAAATATATCTTTAATAAACATCTTTAGAAAGATGACTGTTCTCCAAGTGAACTAGTAATGTATTGCCTCCAGTGGGTGCTACCTACAGACACTGATCCTTCTGAAAGGCCCAGCCACGACAAGCTCAATAGAGGCCTGAGTTTCAGATTAGATCACCCAGGCACCACCCAGGAATGGGTCATCCAAGGGGAAAGTACCTAACGTTCCAAAGGAAATGCTTAATGTTCCAACCATTGTAGATAAGATCACCTGACGTCCCTCAGCCCAGCATACATCCATCCCCTTTTCGCCAAGGCACTACTAGACAAATGTCAGACAATCAGAGGTCCTGAACCTTAAAAATCCCTCACCCCAACTTCTGCTATTATAAACCCTCCACCCCAACTTAGCTTGGGGCTCTCTGCCCCAAGTCCAAGTTCAAACTTGAATAAGAATAAAGGCTCTTTACTTTTACATACGGGACGTGGTCCCCTTGTTGTTTTCTGGGGGAAACTCCGTGATCTGGGCATAACACTTCCATTTATAGGTAAAGATGCTGTCTCAGTTTCAAGGAATCTTAAACCTGTATTCAAGGTTGGTATGTTTGCACTGATGTCAATCTCTGTTTCTTTTTGGAGATAAGATTTGGCTTTATAATTTATTCTCAGTTTCCAAGTAAAGTGTAACAGTTTCCAACTTATTAGTATTTTTCCTCTTATTTTTGATTTTACTATGGGGAAGTAGAAAGAAAATGCTCCATGGGATCAAATAGATTGAGGCAAAGCACTTAATTTTGTGGCTTATTTTAAAATGAGACAATATTTTTTTAGACCAGTCATGTTTGGTTCTACTCTAGGAGTCTGGGCTATCCAGTCTCTGGTTCTTGGCCATCCAAGCAGTGTTGAACATGGGCTTCTTCACATGGAGTGGGCCTCAAGTTAAGTCAGACATTGGTTGGTCTCTGATTAGTGAGAGTTAGCAGAACTAACTAGTTCTGTTCCACCATTGCCCCAGCACATCTTGCAAGCAGGACAGATTGTAGATCAAAGGTTTTGTGGCTGGGTTGGTGTCCATGTTTCTCAGGAGCCTTCTGAGTACCTTCCTGCACCAAAGATTGGAACATAGGGTGAAGACTCCCTTCAGACACCAGTTCAACTTCTCCACATTCAATGATCTGTATGGATGTTGCCCTCCAATGGGGACCTACTGTCAGTTTGCAGAGAGAAACCGTATTGGCCTTGCTGGGTCTGAGTTACCTCACTAAAAATGATTTTTTTTCCTAGTTCCATCCATTTGTCTGCAACTTTCATGACAACAATGTTTTTAACAGTTGCGTAATACTCCATTGTGTAAATGTACCCACATTTTCTTTATCCAGTTTTCAGTTAAGAGACATCTAGACTGTTTTCAGATTCTGGCTATTATGAATAAAGCTGCAATGAACATAGTTGAGCAACTGTCCTTCTGATATACTGGAGTGCCCTTTGGGTATATGCTGTGGCTAGGTCTCGAGATAGATTGATTCCCTATTTTCTGAAAATTTGCCATATTGATTTCCAAAGTGGCTGTACAAGTTTTCACTCCCACCAGCAATGGAAGAGGGTTCCCCTTGCTCCACATCCTCACCAGCATGGACTGTCACTTGTGTTATTGATCTTAGCCATTCTTACAGCTATAAGATGGAATCTCACAGTAGTTTTGATTTGCATTTCCCTGATGGTTAAGGATGCTGAACATTTCTTTAAGTGTTTCTCGGCCATTTGCCATTCCGCTATTGAGAATTCTCTGCTTAGATCTGTATCCCATTTTTAATTGGATTATTTGATGTTTTTATGATACCTAGATTCTTGAATTATTTATATGTTTTGGATAATAACAATTTCTCAGATATGGAGCTGGTGAAAATTTTTTCTCTGCCAATTTGTCCTATTGACAGTATCCTTTGCCTTACAAAATCTTTTCAGTTTCATGAGGCCCCATTTATTAATTGTTAATCTTAGTGGTTTTGGTGCTCTGGTCACAAAGTTGTCACCTGTGCCAATGTGTTCAAGGCTATGTCATGTTGCTTCTTAGGTCTATTTGCTTGGAATATCTTTTTTTCAATTTTTTACCCTGAGGAACTGTCTATCCTTGATGTTAAGGTGTGTTTCTTGAATGCAGCAGG
Organism: Neodon shergylaensis; assembly: GCA_025134845.1. Taxonomy (NCBI): domain Eukaryota; kingdom Metazoa; phylum Chordata; class Mammalia; order Rodentia; family Cricetidae; genus Neodon; species Neodon shergylaensis. The sequence continues at coordinate 2,217,546 of JABTXL010005619.1, read as the reverse complement.
AGGATAGATCCCGCATTCACACCCAATTTTATTAGTCTGTATCTTTTTATTGGGGATTGAGATCACTGAGCTTGAGAGATATCGATAACCAATGTTGATTCCTATTAGTGTGTGGTGGTGATGGTATGTGTATGCTGCTTCCCTCTTTTGGTTTTGCTGGTGTGAGCTTATTTACTTCCTGTGTTTTTATGGGTGTAGTTAATCTCCTTAGGTTGGAGTTGTCTTAGCATCTTCTGTAGGGCTGGATTCGTGAATAGATATTATTTAAATTTGACTTTATCATGGAATTTCTTATTCTCCATCTTTGTGAATGGAAGTTTTGTTGGGTATAGTAGTTTGTGCTGGTATCTATGGTCTCTTAGAGTTTACAAGAACTCTGTCCAGGCCCTTCTGACTTTTACGGTCTCCATTGAGAAGTCCAGTGTAATTCTAATAGGTCTGTCTTTATATGTTACTTGTTTTTTTTTCCTTTGCAGCTTTTAATATTCTTTCTTTGTTCTGTACAGTTAGTGTTTTGGTTATTATGTGGCAAGGGGACTTTCTTTTCCGGTATTTGGTGTCCTGTATGTATTTGGTGTTCTGTATGCTTTTCCTACCTTAATAAGCATCTTCTTCTTAAGTTTAGAAAACTTTTCTTCTATGGTTTTGTTGAAAATATATTATGGACCTTTGGGCTGGGATTCTTCTCCTCCTCCATTCATATTAATACTAGTTTTGGTCTTTTCACAGTGCCCCAGATTTCCAGGATGTTTTGTGTCCGGCCTTTTTTAGATTTAACATTTTCTTTGACTGATGTATCCATTTCTTCTGTTACAGTGTTTCTCAACCTGAGGGTCAAGACCCCTTGAGGGTCAAATGATCCTTTCCCAGGGTCCCACATCAGGTATTAAATTACAATTCATAGCAATAGCAAAATTACAGCTATGAAGCAAAAAAATAATTTTATGGTTATGGGTCAACACAGCATGAGGAACTGTATTAAAGGGTCGCAGCATTAGGAAGGTTGAGAACCTCTGTTCTGTTGTATCTTCAATGCCTGAGATCCACTCTTCAATCTCTTATACTCTGTTGGTAAAGCTTGCCCCTCTTGTTTCTGTTTGAATTCCCAGATTTTCCATTTCCAGAATTTCCTCAGTTTGTGTTTTCTTTATTGCTTCTATTTCCATTTTTAGGTCTTGAACAGTTTTATTTCCTTCAACAGTTTGGGTTTTTGTTTGTTTTTTTTTTTTTTTTGCTTTTCTTTAAGGGATTTATTCATTTTGTCTAATTGTTTGTGTTTTCCTAGCTTTCTTTAAGGGATTTATCCATTTCCTCTTTAAAGATCTCTATCATCTTCATATAGGTGGTTTTATATGTATAGGTATACGGTCTTTTGCTTATACTTCAACTATACTGGAATATTCAGGACCTGCTGTAGTAGGATAGCTGGCCTCCACTGGAGAAATATTGCCCTGGCTGTTGTTATTAATTGTGTTTTAACACTGGCATCTAGGCACTTGGGTTTGGAATAATTACAGGTCTAGGTGCTGCTTTCTGGGAGGTCAGGACAGAATGGTCTGTGGGATCCACAGGAGGCATGGATGGGGGGAGGTGCAGTTGGGGCAACAGAGAGAGAAGAGAAGGTCTGTGGGGCCGCCTGCTTTGTCTTCTGGCAGGTATGACCTGTGGTGGAGCATGGGGTGGCCACCTAAACTGGGGGCTGGAACACAGCGATAAGTGGGGGGAGGGAGGGCAGGAGGGAGGTGGTCTATGGGATCCACAGGAAGCATGGAGAAGGGGAAGGGAGATCGCAGCTGGGGTTCTGTTGCAGCCCTAGGGTCAAGCCTGAGAGGGGTTGAGTCTGCTGGGGGAAACAGAGAGCAGCCTGGAACTTCTGAGGTTACAGAGATGAATGAACACATGTGGAAGCTTATGGCTTTGTGCTTAAGCATCTCCTAGGGATTCCAGAGGCGACAGCTGAGCATCATTGCCATTAAGGAGCTGAAACACAAGGAAGAAGAATCACATATCTGGGCTGCGTTTCCTCCTGGAGAGTCCCATGAAACTGGCGTGGCCGGTCACTTGTGAAATCAGCACCAACCGTCTTTCTCTGACAGGTGACGAAAAAATGCCAAAGTCAGCAACTTCCCCTGCGTGAGGGAGCTTTGCCTACAACCGGTAGTCTCACCCAAGTGTGAGGTCTCTTTTCCACAGCAGCTTTTATGGCCCACCTGTGAGTCATTAAACCTGGAGACAGGGACTGGGAATGGCCGGATGTGTCACGGCATCTCGTGGATGAGTGCGTGTGGTAAGGATACAGGAGATTAAAAACCAAGCCCTGGATTGGGTTGGGGAGGGAACAACAGAACTCACGGATGGGAATGAGAACGAGCCAAGTCAAATAATTAATGTGTGGCACTATGAGCCACTATTTACAATCTAGTCTCTTCTAAAGACCATGAAAACTTGGGATCAAAATGAAATGGCTAGAAAGGGAACAGATCCCAGAAGCAGAAGCAGAGGAAGGAGTCAGAGAGCCGGCTAAGCGCCCAAGGACCCTGACGCACCTCTTCCAGTGGCGTCTGCGGAGATGCTGCCCGGACTCCACAATACCTTTGCCGGGAAGCTGCCTTGCCAACTGCAGAACTTGTTTAAGCTTTTAATTGTTTTTATTTCACCACCAAAGACTGGGGAACGGGTGATGTGAGCAACGCTCATCCATCGATGGGAATGTAAAGTCCCGAGAGGACAGCTAACAAGTAGAACATGAGTAGACGCAAAGTTCCAATCCCTAGGTCTCACTTCTCTGTCTTCTGTAGGCTGTGATGCAGACACTGGTCACTCATCCCATACATATAGTCCTAGACGTGGGGCTCTCTCCCCTATACCTACAGAAGGTTAATGAAAGCTGTTCTCTTTTTAATAGGATGCCAGTCTCAGAAGGGGGCTGAGGTAGTCTTTCTCCCTAAAACTTCATCTCCTAGGTTTGCATAAATTTGACATTTCACCTCCAGCCTCCTAAACACTGGTCTGGCCCAGTCTCCTTTTGGCTTTTGGCTTCTCTGGGCTTGTCCTGGGCCCATATACTATGAGAGTGCGTGGCATACTTTTGGGTTCCCCTGTTCCCTGTTTTGCTGGATCTTACTGACCCCAATAGGCCCCATCTCCATCAACTGTCCCAGAGAGGCTGATCACGCCCACTCGTGAGCATCATTAAGATTTCAGAGCTGAAAGAAAAGTTTGGGGACATTTAGTTGGCTCCTTTAATTTTGCTAATGAAAAACAGGTCTAAGAAGGCCATGCTATTCACACCAAGTTACAGAGTGAGACCAGAATTCTAATTCAGCACCCCCATTCTAAATATGGCCGTTTGGAATAAGTGTGCCATTCCCATCCACCCCCACTTAATTCAGCTGGGTTTAAAGGAAGAGCGGCTTATGGACTGCTCACCAACTATATTTTAGGATGAGAAGAGAAGAAAGGACACACAGGAAGAGACACAAATCACAAATTAACCCAAAAGACGCTCAGAGGCAACAAGGTGGGATGTTACCCTAAGAAGTTTCTAATGCGTCTGTAATCTCAGCACGGAGGAGGCAGGGCGGGAGGGTCATCGCTGTGCATTTGCTCTTTTTCAACCAACCTGGACTAAAGAGCGAGGCTGCCCCTAGGACTATACAGCATGGGTGAATAGCACAGGGCGGATAGGAGTGCTTCAGAAGGACCACAGATGCCGCCTCCCAGCAGAAGTCTGAATGCCGGAAGGCTACAAGGAGGCAGGGTCACGTCAACCGCCTGTCACCCCCACCCATTCCGATTCCCTTTACCAGCTAGAAAATTTTAAATTTCCCCAGACTTCCTCTAAGCTGGGGGTGGTTAGGTGACTCTTCTGACCAGTGAGACCTGTGTAGGCTGATTCTAGGGATCTTTATACGGCTTCCACCTCTTCTTTCCCCGGAAGGCGTGTGAGGCCTAGAGCTACACCACTGCCACTAAAAGGGACAAAGTGAGTACTTGGAAGGAGCCCAGATCCTGGATATAATCTAGCTTCACATTGTTGAGCCCCGAAATTCTTGCTGAACAAGATAAATTAATCCCTATTTTGTTCAATCGGGGTAGCAGATTTTTTTTTTAATGCAGCTAAACCCAACCCTAATTGGTTCACAGACCTTGAAAAAGCCATAGGATTTCAACAAGTACAGGGAGAAAAAAAATGGTATGAGCAAAGAAAAACTTCAGATGGGGACAATGCCAGTGTGCTCTTGGCGCAGCCAGGGGAACACAGAGGTTGATGGGAAGAAAGGCTGAGAAAGGCAGGCAGGGGTTGGTGACAAAAGGTGGGGAGTAGCCTGATGAGGGCATGTGAGATGGCCCTAAAGATGGCCTGATGACCGTAGATAGAGCCCTACAACCCACATGGGGGAAGGAGAGAAGCGGCTCTCCAAAGCAGGTGGCCCTAAACCAAGCCCATTTTGCCTGCTGTGTGGTATTGCAATCTCCGAAGAAGCCGTGAGTTTTGAAAAAGAGTTTACAAAGTGGCCAGGGGAATCCTCAGATTCAAATCTATCTCCTAACACCACCAGGCTTTGCAGGTGTTTGCAGAATAAAGAAATGGGAGTGTCTGAGACCTGGCGAAAGGTTGTTGGGAGTTAAGGAAAACATCCGTGGTCTGCGCATGCGTAATTAACCTGCACCGCATTTTGCAAGGTGCACGCTCAGGGCAACAATGGCTGGAGTTTGATCTGAGAGTTTCTGACCTTCCGACGCCAACGATTACCCAGCAGGCGCCCGTGAAGACCCAAGAGATCAGTGGCTGTGACCTACCCGATCTAGACAAGGCTATCTCCACATGCCCCCAAAGAACTTCCAACAGCTGCTACCATGCAAGCAAGCGTCAAAGGCATCATCTACTGCACGGCTAGGGAGAGTGTAGAGCTCGTCTCAGTAAACAGCTCTTTGTTTGGCTGGCGTTCTCGAGACAGGGTCTTACGATGTAGCCTCAAGTTTTTAATCTCCTGCCTTGTCTCCTGAGAACTCAGATCGCAAGCTTGCCCCACCGTGTCCAACTGCTTTCAATAACTTCTTCAATCAGTGATTAAAACATAGGAAGCAGGGGGCTTAGCCAAGTTTTCAAATTTCAAAAAAAAGAATATGCCTTTTGGTTTTTAAACTTTAATTAGGGAGGAAAAATGGTCCTAGCCCTCTACAAGAGGGAAAAAAATATTAATTTCATTATGGGGACTTGGCTTCACCAGGAGGAATTAGTGGAAGAAGTGAGCTGGCTGTTCCTGGGAGCCTAGGGTAGTTCCTACACTCTTAATCCCAGGTGGCGAGGCCAGTGAGCCCTAGGTGAGTGAGCCCTAAGCCGGTGAGCCTCGAGTCTCACAGAAGCCAGCAGCAGGTGGAGCAGCTGCTGTGAGCCTGGAGCCAGAGTGGGTGGCTTCGCTCATTCTGATCTGTGGGTACACACATTACATCTCTGTTCTTATGGGCCACAGCAACCACAATACCGCAAGCTCGCTTGCATCCCGAAGGCCCGGCTTGCAGGGTGCCAATTTCCTCCCACTACCAATAACTAGGCTGGCAAACCACAGCCACCGAGCCCAGCCCTCTGGCTTCTAGAGAGTGCTCCTTTAACTGCAGCCCTGAACAGGCTACACACATCATCCCCAAGAATGGACAAAGATGGACGGGATAAGACAGATGTGTATAGAAATAATGCGTATGTGGTCTGAGGTTATGGATAGGGGTGCAGAGAATGAAGGATAACTCAGGCCCTGTTCCACAGCCACAAGGAAGACATCCTTGCATAGTTCCATCTGTTCATCCTTCTCCTTCTACTCACCATTGCCACCTCCTTAGGTCCAACCAACCTCAGATCAATAACATATGAGCAAAAAAATTATCATCTATATTGGACACATACATATTTTCTTTCTTGTCATGCTACCCAGAAATACAGCAAAGAACTAGCTATGTAGGACATACATTACACTGGACAATAAATTTCATCAAGACTTGATGTGATACATACAGAAGAATATGCATAGATTATTATAAGTGTATTTATTATTTATATATTGTATGTGTACTTGTGTCTGCCATACATATGCAAGCATAAGAAGTATACAGGAGAATATGCATAGATTATTTTACATGTATTTATTATCTATTTATTGTGTATGTACTTGTATGCACACACATGTGCAAGTATATGAAGTATGCAGTGGAATATGCATAGATTATTTTACATGTATTTATTATTCATCATATATGTACTTGTGTGTGTATACACACGCAGGTCAGGGAACGACTTGTCAGAGTTGTGTCTGTCCATCCATAATGTGGATTCTGGGGATCAAACTCTGGTTATCAGGCTTGGCAGCAAGTGCCTTTATCTACTGAGCCATCTTTCTGGCCTTACACACGTGATTTTTATATAGGCACATAAGCATTGCAGACTTGGGCATCTGCAAATCCTGAAGCTATTTGCCATGGACAAGCAGAGGCAGGTGTATGTGCTTCTCTGATTTAGACATTGGAAACTCGGATGAAGGGTAAGAGTGCAACAAAAAAAGAAAAATTCTGGTGTCACCTTGCTGTGTGAGAAAAACAAACACAAGCAAAACCATGCCTCAGCTTCAGCTCCACACCCCCTAAGTACTCACGTGGCCATTGAAAGGTTTAGGCCAGAGAGACAAAAGCCTCAGCCTCTTCAGAAGTGTTCCGCTTTCCTGCACAGTGGCACGGACCTGCAATCTCAGCACTTGGTAAGTAGAAGCAGGAGGGTAGTGAGTTCAAAGCTAGTTTAGGCTACTTGGTGAGACCCTACCCCCAAAGGGGGAAGGCCATTGTTAGGTACTTAAGGGATACAAAGCCATGTTTTTATACAGTCTTACATTGTAGAATAATTCAAGATATTAACAAATTCATTGTATTATGTAATTGCCATTTCTTATAACAAGAACACTGAAAATCTACTGGAAATCAGTAATTTTGAAATATATGGCACCTTAGTAACAAAAGTCATCATTAAAGATTATTAAAACTTATTTCTCCAGTTTGATTGAAACTTGGAGCCCTTGAAGAATGTTCTGGTGTGACCCTGTCTTGGGATCCCACTTGGTGCTTCCAGGGGAAGAATCCTGTTGTCTCCAAGAAGAACCTCAGGGCATTTTTACAGGATATATGGGTGAGCTGCCTTGATTGTTTCACGCTAAGGGTTTTAGAAAAGAAGGGGCGATATTCCCAGAGCCGTACCACAGCAAAAATGAGCACTGTGCTTAGCAACAAACGGCACATCACCAAAACAAGTCGATGTGCCAAGCTCCAGGCAAGTCCCCTAGATGAGAGAAAGGCTAAGTTAGTGCATTTCAAAACATCAGCTAGGGGCTGGAGAGATGGCTCAGCAGTTAATAGCACTGGCTGCTCTTCCAGAGGTCCTGAGTTCAATTCCCAGCAACCACATGGTGGCTCACAACAGTCTATAATGAGATCTGGCGCCCTCTTCTGGCCTGCAGACATACATGCAGGGAGAACACTGTATACATAATAAATAAATAAATAAATAAATAAATAAATAATTCTTTTTTTTAAATCAGCTATTTTTTATAGACGTGGTTCTGTTAGATATTAGTAACATTCTATGAGAAAATGGCCATCTGATCAACACAAAACAAAACGAACACCTTAAGAAATGCTAAGTTTACAACCCATAGACCCAGAGAGGATAGGCAGAGAGGAAGGGACTGAGGGATGCATGGATTTCTCTGGGATGGGGGGATTAGAATGGATTTTATAGATGGATTGGGGACAGGAGGGCCGGGAATGGGAGGATTAAGTGGGGAAGGAAGGAGAAGGGAGATGGATTGAAGGAGAGAATATAGGGAAAGACAGCTAGAATTAAAGGGCATTTGAGTGGTGGTATAGAAACTTCCTAAAATATATGAAGGTTATCCTGATGAAGTCTCAAATATAAGGGAGATGGAGTCCGAACTGGCCATCTTTTGCCACCAAATAAAGCTCCCAATATAGGACTGGATTACATCCAATTGAGTTGTTGGCCAAAGGGGGTCCCATGGAAATCACCAAATAACCCACACTGTGGTCAGAATATATTGTATTGAAAAAAATCTATTTTTAATAAATGGGGAAAAATGCTAAGATTTTCTATATCTCCCTTTTTGCCCTGTAGACATTTAGCCTAGGCAAAACACTGAGAACACTCTAATGAAGACATATGCTTAGCTGTGTGTGACCCGGAATTTCTCAAAGTACTTATCATGGAACTGTTTCTAGAAAGCACATATAAGCATAAGTAGAGTTTATAAAACACTGATTTCAACTAAATAGTTTTTACAGTGGAGTTTTAACTTATAAACCTATGAAGGGCCACTCTAGGACCAAACAGCAGGTAAGGAAGGGTGGATGGAAGGTTGAGGCCAAGAGTCAAAAGCTATCATGATTCTGGAGCCTTCTGACCAGAAGTCCTGTGGACTTGAACACTCTCACTTTTATTCCAGCACCCTCAGGCCAGAAAGAAAACCTTGCATGTTTACAAGGTGAATCTGGCTCCAATAGCCTTTATGCACGTCTTCTGAAGTGTACTGCCGCCTGACAAATACACGACAATTTTATACCATTACAGAATTGTATTGACACAATACGAGAAATTTCAGACACTTAAATGTTCAAATGACAAATCCTTACACGGGAGCTCAGAAAAATATGCTGTTGTTCCTTATATAGCTTCCGGTACCCTGGCAGCTTGTTTGCAAACTCCAATTTCCAGCTGGAGACAGAAGAGCCAAAACCAAAAGTCATATGATGTCACAGCCAGGGCACATCAAGGTACTCAGCATGTGATTCGTGGAGTAGCAAGATCATAGACATAATTATCCACCAAGGGAGAACTGCCCGAGAACAGCACATCTCTGCAACAGAATACCAGGACCCCAGACTGGGATGGAACTTAGTAGAGACCTTTCACAGTGATGCCCTGTATGGAGAAAACAAAGCAAAAAAGGATAGGGGTAAGGGGAGAAGAAGACACCCAAGAAAGCACAAATAAAAGACAAAAGAGAAATTGCAGAAAAAAAAATACCTACTCGTAGCCACAGTCTCGGAGTCAGGATGACAAGAGCTGAGGGAAGAACCAGCAGTGGGCTGAGGAAGAAGAAGAGGGAGAGTTAAGCGGTAAGACCGCAGGACCGGGCAGCCAGCTGTTATGGAGGGTCTAATAGAAGTTACGAATAACTTCAGCGGCAGGTGAGACACCAGAGTGGTTAAGTAGCACAGAGCATGCAGGAGACAGAACCCAAAGGTGAGGATGGCGATGAGCTCAGGTTTAGGCACGCTAGGTTTGAGGGATCTTTTAGCAGAGATGACCTACAGAAGTGTGAGCACAGAATTTATGATACAGAGTCAGTTACCATTCACTGCAAACTACTAGATCCTCTCTGTGCTGGACGGAGTTGAGGCAGGAGAGAAAGGCTGGGAGAAGTGTGGTGACATGGGAAGGATATCTTGAAAAAGAAATGAAGCCTTTCATCTCGGGGTGTGGTAAGAAAGGCCAGGGATGCAAGAGCCCCCAACTCTGCTTCATACTTGCTTGGCCCGAAATTCTTTCTTCACCAAAGCCATGAATCCTGGTTTTGTGTCAATGGCGGTCCCTACGAGGAAAGGGAACTCTCTGGATGGGTGCAGGGGACAGGATAGACCTGGGCCTCCACCCCTATCTATTCCTATTAGTAGTTAATACAGCAGGCCTGAGATTGCTGTCCTTAGAATGGCTTAGCCGTGAAAGGAAGACCCATGGCTGCCACCTGAAAACTTGCCTGTATGGAGACGCACAGGTGAACAGTGCTGTACACCTGTATGAATGTGCTAAGCACCAGTTTTCCTTCTAGAATGTGAGAACTATGAAGCCTGCCAAGGAGAAAGCATCTCCGTAACTAGCCCGATAATGTATACTGCGTAGCGAGACTCCAATGAGTGTCCCTGGGAGGAACCATCTGTCACAAGCTGTCATGATTTATTGTTTAAGAAATGAGCCACGTCTTTATGGGCTTCGACTGAAAGAGAATCCTCGGAGGCCAGTTCCTGGCTGTCTTTAGACTCTGCTTCCCCTCACTGCTTGGGTTCCCCTTTCTTGATGTCTCATTGGGTCCTTTAACTGGGATAAACCTTTGCCTCCAGCTAAACTGTTACTGTATTCTGTGTCCCAGGTCGTTCTAGCAAATTACAAACCCAAAGAATGAACTTGGGGACATCCCTTCTCTCAGATGGAGGTGAGGTGAGAGAGAGACTCAGACACTGATCGTGCACGGCTTCCCTGCTTTTTGCTGGTCATCCAAATCTTCCCACTATGACCCCAAATGAAGATATAACTTGGAATGTTTGAGAAAAGCCCGGAGCATCTTATGCGAAGGGGGTTGTGTAAGAGAGGTGTGATCCCACAGCTCCGATGGCCTGTGACCGAGCCCTGGGAGCTCTGCTGCATGCCTCAACCTGAGCGGCTCAGCTCTGGGGCTTGAACAAGATGCTGTGCGATGACTCTGTGGCCTGTAAGTGCCTATTAAATCTGACAGTCTGCGACTCTGTGGCTGCTCCGGGTTGGACTAGCTTGGGATTCTCCTGAGAGCCATCCCAGAGGAGGACACAAAGGCGGATGGTCACAAAGCCTATAAAAGGAGCCACAAAGAGAACCTTCCACCCTTGGCCGGCATCCAGCGCAGCCCCATTACCATGTGAGGACTGGAGAATGACATGACGTGCTGGGGACTTTTGATCCTTATTATCCCCGTGCTGTCCAGGTCTAGCACCTGCTCCTTCTCCCAGCCAGGCCCTGGCTCCAGGGGTCTCAGTCATGAAGGCGTGTCAGGGAGGAGCTGCCAGACAAGCAGTGCTTCCTGTGCTGGCACTTTAGACAATGCCAAGGATGCCACCCTGAGAATGGGGAGGTACGGTGGCCTTTTTATGTCACGGGTTTTTTGTTTTTGCTGCCACGCCTTATACTATATTATCATGAGCTGGGGTAACTACACCGCTCGGCAAGCCCTTCATTGTCCACCCCATCCCTCACGAAACTGCCTTCCTTTCCTTGGTTGGCATTAGCCACAGTATTTGTAGCTTTTATTAGTTCCAGAATATTCTTCAGTCCTCCCAGGAAAACCTCACATCACCAGAATTAATGCCAGCCACCCAATTCTGCTACAAAGGGGAGCTCTTTGGGTTAAGGAAGCATGGTTTCCTTCCAGTGCTTAAAAATGTAGGCTGCTGTTTCCCACATTGCCAGAAACCACCTAGGTCTAAGCTTTCCCTAGAATCTGAGTCTCTTGGAAGTTTACTAAAAACTTTCTATTTTCTTCCCTGTTTTGCCTCAATTCTATTTCCATTTAAACTAGAATCATGGTTCAGAAAGGCTAAGTTTCAAATGTCAGCAGAAGTCTAGCGCCGGAAGCAGTCTCATGAGCACCTTCCTTCAGTACGGTGTCCTTTCTCTAACATCAGAGATCCATGTCTGGGGGTCCACTGCAGTCTACTGCAGCCTGCCAGAGACGATATCTAAACTCATGAAAATACTTCTCTCTCTGTCTCTGTGTGTCTCTGTCTGTTTCTCTCTCTGTCCCTTCTCTGTCCCTCTCCATCTCTGTTTCTCTGTTTCTCTTTCTCTCTGACTCTGTCTGTCTCTTT